>CM071926.1:37761500-38184864 GCA_016081115.2 Rehmannia glutinosa
TTATTGACTCTAACAAATAATCAAACTTGGATCAAATTTGAATAAGTTTCGAATATGATTATCATGAACACCATGAAATAGATGTGCAAATTTATAAGCACATGAACAATGAGAAATGTGATGTGATGCTGAATAAAAGTGAAACAGGCTTGTGAAACCAATGACCATTATTTCTCGGTGACTCTGAGATAGATGAATTCTTCAAAATCTTTAGGTAACATGTAAGACCGAACAATCCAAAAGTTGTGTCTAAATGTTTTCTTAGGATAAGTATGCTTGTATATGAGATATATAAACATGTTATCCTACAAAATATTTGGACAACATTTGTTTCCAAAACTCAATTTCATTTGTTAACATATGATCCATGTAATAGCTATTTCGTTCTTTATCGTTTGTATTGAAGAGTTATGGTCACCGCAAATGAAGAAACATGGCATGGAGTGACATCTCTATCTGATTTTAGAATTAGGATGGTTTTTTCCTTCTACTATTTTTAAATTTCTTGTCTGAACAATTTGTGATATATATATATATTTTTTTTGCAGGAGCGGACAACCATGGTTCCAAATCTTGATGCAGCTAGCCTTGACCTCCTTGGTGTAATTTTTTTTTTTTTTTTTGCGCAGAAGATGTGATGGATAAAAAAAATAATGGTTTCATATTATTTCCTTAAAAGAAGTATTTGTGATTGTATATTTTGCTCTTTTAAGAGGAATTTGTATATGTGGTTGCTGAGTCAGATTCTCATCTAGAGGGCACTTATATTGAAAAAGTTCTGAGAGTGTTCTCATTAAGTTTCCGAATTATGATTCCGTGTGGGAGCATAATATTATAGCCATATATGATTCATTGGAAGAGAAATTGTTTCCTTCAGGATTTGAACTTATTTTAGAGTTGTATTTGTTATAATTGATATACAATGATATGGTTTGATTAATTAGATGATGCAAAGTTACTATTTCAAAGTTCATTATGTCTTAAGTCCTCTTGTTCTTATTGAATTCATTATTTTAGCGCAAGACATTTCACTTCCAAAAGGAAACAGTTCGGGAAGGTTCAATTGGTGAAATGTCATTATCTGATTTAAATTTCTTTCTGCATTTCCTAAGTTTTTAAGTAGTTTTTATTCATTTTTGGTTTCTAGGTTCACTGTGGATTGACGAGCAGTCTCGAACCTCTCTACAATGCAGTTTCATTTATTGCAAATTCTTCTCGGTGAAAAGCATATGTATCAACGTCCTGTATTTAGAAGAACATAGGTAGTTATCTTTTTTCGTCTCTTTTGCATTTGTGCTTCATATATTGGGTTCAACAATTCCTTCCAGATGTATACCTCATTTCAATCCTATATGTACTTTTTGTCCATGTGCCCTGTTCTTACAGAAATGCAGTGTCAACTATCCAGATTATGGTCCTCCACCAAGCTCACCTACATGGTGCCTAACTCCATAGCCTCCATTTAATCCATACGACATCTTAAGTTTAGGGGTAAATCCCTTTCTTTTTTCTTCTTTTTAAAAGCAATATTTTAAATAAAATCTACTATCCATACTAGATTAAGTGTAATTTCGTGTTTGAAACCAAGAGTTAAAGTCAGGACTTGGTTTGGTCCATAGGAATCAATTTACGTTTACTGTTGTATACATATATCCCAAGTTTTGGACCCTTTTATGAGCCTTCTTTGAAACAACATAGTAGAAATTGTCGAAGTTTTACTTTTCTATTCTTTTAGCTATTTTTCCATTGAAGACATTCCTTCTCCACGAGTCTTGCATAATAATTCCGTAATTCTTTTAAGTTGTTGTTTTTGAGTGTTTTCCATCAAACATGGCTTAATGCTTCGTCCATGTCAGTCATCCTTAATATCAAATAAAGTATCCTCAATGATTTTTGTGTTTTTTGTGGGGAAAAATATTGTAATCCCCTCAATTATTTAAGCTGGAATAATTTTACTTTATTATTATCTAACGTCTGTAATGGTGAGCTATTCAGTATTGCTGATTTATACAAAAGAAATTTTGTTTTCTTCCATTAACTTCTTCTTTTTTGGAATTTATTTTCATGATTTTAAATGGGGAACGATTTTTAGGCAGTGACTTGGAAGAATTAACGTGGCTACAAAAATTTGGACCTCCAATGCTCATTTTTGAATTCCCGCTTATGTGATTGCTTCAATTTTTCCTTATAAGTTCTATTTTTATAAGTTTGGTTGTAAGATCATGCTTATGTAAGATATTTTAGCTTTTATTCTCTCTTATGGATCAATATGGTGTGCCATTAGCCAATGTTATTTTTATTTTTGTTATCATTGCAAAGCTTGAGATTTTTGTTTTGATACTCCGTACTCTGCAGCCGTCATGAGGGGAAATTACATCATTGTAGTGTGGATTGATACCTTTGAAATTATATTGATTTCCTATACACAAATACATATAAAAAAGTCTATGCATGTG
Organism: Rehmannia glutinosa; assembly: GCA_016081115.2. Lineage (NCBI taxonomy): Eukaryota > Viridiplantae > Streptophyta > Magnoliopsida > Lamiales > Orobanchaceae > Rehmannia > Rehmannia glutinosa. The sequence continues at coordinate 37,763,957 of CM071926.1, forward strand.
GATCAATGCGACAAAGTACATGAACATAGTACTTATCCAAATAGCTTTTATTTCGAAAAAATAAACCAATCACTTGCAAAGATTGATGATAAGGTCTCTCGGTTTGTTGGCGAATAATTGTGACTATTAAGTTAGGTTTCGATTTGGATAAGCTACTTAGATTAAAGTTTCCATTTATACTGTTGTAATTCATTTCCACTATCAAAGTGTGGCAACAATTCCCCAGGAAAAAAATGCTAAAGAAACCAAGAAAATTTTCGGGCCTGTTTGTTTATGTTTCCATGGTCCATTTCCAGTTTCTGGAGTTGGAAATAGAATTTTGAGAATTTATTGGTTTTCGTGTCGAAATTGGAATTATGTTTGGATGAATGAATTGAAATGTATTTTATGTAGGGTTGGAAATGAGATTGTGTTTAGTTTAGTAGTTTTGAAATATTATTTTATATATATAATAATTGAAAAGTTGATAGTGGTAGGGTCCACTTTCAATATTTTAATTTGAATATATAATATTATATTTGTAAGATGGTAGGTGGTGGGTCCTATTAGATAGATATGATTTAAAAATAGTAATATTTTAATTAGATAGAGTTGATAGTGGTGGGCCCTACATGTATAATTGAGTTAAAATATGAGAATAGTGATTGGTGAGTGATGTAGGGTAGTGTATAGGTTTGAGAATAGAAATTATAGTTTGAGATGTTGTTTTATGTGAAAAATAGAAAATGAAAATGATGATTTCCATTGGAAATTTTATGGACAAACATAATTCCACTTTTATGAATAGTTGGAAAATAGAAAGAGGCTCTTGGAAACATAAACAAACAAGGCTCGTTTTCGCTTTTGGGTGTTTTTCCAGGTGCAGTTACAAGCTGATAAAATTGACACTACTTCGATGGGATATGACATCATACATTTGTTGGCTTTTTTTACCTGAATGTGGACAATGATTTTGTTCAATATTTAGTTTCTTTATCTTCTTTCCTTTTTGTATTGAATGTGGGTTTATTGACTGTATTGTTGAGTACATGTGTTTGATCATCAAAAAAATAGTATTGTATTCAAATTTTTATTCTTTTCTTTTTTTAAATTAAATTTCAATTGACACATATTTTCCTTAAAGATTTTTGTCAGAATGCCAAAGGCAAGAGAGGATGTTTTAGCCACTTAAAGTAATCGACAAAAGATTTTAGCAGTGGCAGGAGAAATGTTAGGAGGGTGAATTTGGTAGCTTTTGTTCTTAAAGAGGAGGCTGGTGATGGGCAAGCTACCAGAACTCCATTTTGATAGAGAATACAACGATCGTAGGTACACCTAGGCCAATGGGAGTATAGCTTCTGGGAGGGATACTTTTGGAACTTCAAAAATTGGGTGTGTGCCTTACTTTGTTCGATCATCTGCACTGTCTATAGGGCGAGAAAAATTGTCACATGTGGTGGGAATTAGCCGTGGTGGTGGTGGTGGACGAGGACGTGGAAGCAACATTTTGCCTGCTTGGTACCCAAGAAAACCTCTCTCCGGGACATTACTGTTGTAGTGAGGCTAATGCTCGATTTGTTCAGAATTGTATTTATTGTGCCTTCAATTGTGTTGTTTGGAAATAGTCATATTATCCCATAGTTTTTTGTAACATTTTTATTCATGTAGTATAGTTATTTTCTATAACATAACTATTATTGTACATCTTTGGAGTTAAATGTTAGTAGGCTATGATTCCAAATTTAATGATAAGATATGCATGGATATTTTAAATGCAGTATTGGTGAATGTTTATTAGAATTTTTACTTTTTAACCAGTGTTCTCTGTTTCTATAATGCATTATGCTATTATTGTTGTTATGCGTATTTTGAGTTTATGATTGTACAATGACGCAAATACAAGAGCTAATTTGGCAACTTGAGACCCACGATGCATAATTGTTATGTTTGTTAACTGCATTAGTGTTTGTGCTTGATTGCGGGCAGTGCAGTATAAGATTCAAATTATTTATATTTTTCTTTCACCGCATTTGGTTTTTTCCCCCATCTCACTCAAATCCCATTTCTCTCAAGTTACAAGGAGGAGAGACCAAGGTGGGATTCTTGCTCTTGCTTTTCTGCATATGTAATCGCTGAGAAAATCCACCAAAAGAATTTATTAACTATGTTGATTTCTTGATTAATCTTTAGGCGTCAGGTATCTATGAATTTTTTGACCAGTTTCATATTTTTATTTATTTTATTTATTATTTTCATCTGGTTCATTGCTTCTTAGATGATTTCTTGGAAATGATGATGCATTCATGTGTGATTGTACATAAATTTAAAATATATTAAATGGATGGCAACAAGAATTCAAATGGAGATGCTAGAAAGTTAATCCATTATTTTCGAACGCAAATCCTGAAAATGAATTTGTCTTGAAGTTATATATTGTTGTGGATGATGCAATAGAATCTATTATTAAATTGTTGATAGCTTTCATTTAAAATGTATAATTTTATTAAAATTTTATTATTATTAATAGTTAATTTAATAAGTGAACATGACTCAAAATACTACATAAGACAATGTTTGGAGATGGGAACAATATTTTGCTTCCTTATTGCTCGAAACAAGAAAGTACAAATAGTGGATGAAAAACTAAATGTGGTGGTCGAGGGAGTCGAAAAATACAATCTTATTTCATCAATAAAAGCAATAAAAAAAACATCAAATATGTCTACTAATTACACTAGAGCAAAGAATCCAGTTAGAACAAAGAATGCATATGAAGCGAATAATGTAAATGAAATGAGCAAATGAGATTTCAAAAAAAAAAAAAAAAAAAAGTAACCAAATTGTTATTAAGATTGAAATGTCAAGTGTTGAAGAAGCTCTGCTAAGTATCAAGAACAAATACACAAAGAAATTATCAAAATCAAGTAAAGAAAAAGACAATGACAATTGCCGAAATCAAACAAGGGAATGTTTGATGTAACTTGAAATTGTGGAATGGCTTTTCTTTTACATATGTCCATTTTGATACTTGCATGGTCCTATCGTGATAGTTATAAGCAATTTCAAATTTAGGAACAAAAATATTTAGAAAGAATGTACCTGTAAGAGGTATATTAAGATTGTTTGTCATGTAAATTCAAAAGACAATGTTTGAAGCTTCTAGATAGTGTTATGAAGCATTTCAGAAATTAGTGTGAGGCATGTTAGATATTGGAATCACTCCATGTTTATGTTTCTTCGAGTTGTAAATTTGATATTACTCCTTAAATAATAAACCTCTTATAGATACATTTGTAGGGCAATCTCACTTTTCATTATTTGGCATCACTTTTTAGTTGAATAATGTCATCACTATGTACCATATGAAAAATATTTTATAGTAAACTAAATTAAATTAAATGATATTAATTTTTAATTAAATTAGTGAAATTCCTATGGTCCACATGCAACGCACGTGCACCTTACTAGTCTCCTTAAACATATGAATCATACTCTTGTAACTCTTATCCCAAAGATTAAAAACCCAACTTATATCTCCCACTTTAGGCCTATCAGCTTGCGGAATATTGATTATAAAATCATCTCCAAAATCCTTGTGAACCGTCTTAAGCCTTGCCTCCACAATTGCATTAGTGATAACCAATCGACTTTCATTTATGGTAGACACATTTTGGATAATATTGTTACTGCGCATGAGTGCTTCCATTTCATTAATCGTCTTAGGCATGGTTCCAATAGGTTTTTGGCTTTAAAGCTTGATATGGCCAAAGCATTTGATAGAGTTGAGTGTGCCTTTTTGCTTAATGTTATGTCTCAAATGGGATTTCCCAGATGTTTTGTTAATTGGATTGAGTCTTGCATTTCTTCCTCTTCTTTCTCCTTTCTTATTAATGGCAAAGCTTGTGGTTATGTCAAACCCTCTAGAGGAATTAGACAAGGGGACGCTCTTTCCCCTTATCTATTTATTATCCTCGCGGAGGCTTTTTCTAATTTCATAAACATTGCCAGCAATAAGAACCTCTTCAAATGGCTTAAAATTTGCAAAAATGCTCCCATTGTTACTCATTTGTTTTTTGCAGATGATTCATTATTATTCTGTGAAGCCTCCCCTTCCCAAGCTCAGTCCTTAAAAAATATCTTCGAGTCTTATTGTCTGCCACTGGGCAACTTGTCAACATGGACAAATCCTCAATTTTCTTCAGCCCTAATGCTCCTTCCCTTATCAAAGATTCCATCTGCCATACTCTAAGTGGTGTCCAAGTTCAGTCCAAAATCAAGCACCTTGGTCTCCCCCTCATTGTTGGTAGGTCTAAAAAAGAAGTCTTTAGCTATGTCCTTGATTGTGCTAGAAAAAAGATTGGTAATTGGAAAAATAACTTCCTTAGTGCTGCTGGTAGGGAGATCCTTGTTAAATCCGTCCTTAATGCCCTTCCAATCTATATTATGTCATGCTTTAAATTGTCTGCTGGCATCTGTAAAGATCTGGTTGTAATCTCAGCTAGATTTTGGTGGGGGCCCTGTAGACAATTAAAATTTGTATCCAATTAAATGGTGACACGTGGAAAATAATATATTAAATATCAATTTACATTTTCTATTTATGTTTTAGGAATTTATTCAAATTTAATTCCTAAATTAAATAGTTAATTTTGATATTTTTAATATATAATTTATTGGCCAATCAAAAGTTGCCAAATGTCAAAAATCAAATATCATGTCAATCAAAATAATATCTCGTCAATTATGGAAGAGAATACCTTCATTTTGGTAACTCAAATCACATCTTTCGGATATGGCAACAAATTAAATCAAATCATCAAGGACCAATCAAATTGCATCCTTCAAACAAGTAATTATGGCAAGAACTCTTATTCCACAACTAAAAATAGGGGCCCTCTTCATAATTCAAAGACACACAAAAAATCCTAGAGAAGAAGTCCAAGCAAGAGGCAAATTCTCTCAAATCAAGAAGTCCAAATCCAAGAAAATCCACGGTGTTCAAGGCGTGATTCAAGACGTTCATCGCGGATTCGACTCAAATCCAGCGTTTAATTTGGGATTAAGCTCTCAAGGCCTCGAATTAACGTTATTTCGGCTCAAATTCAAGCTTGAAGGAGATCAAGTGACGAATCTACCTTCAAATATTCGAATATCATTTTTTAAGAGAAGAATCAGAGGATTATTAGGAATTGTACTCCTTTTACTTCATTTAATTCAATAAATTTTATTTGTATTACCTTTTTCTTGTTTATAATATTTGCAGACAAGAAATTTGTGTTACAAATTTTGGCATGCCCAGTGGGACAGTTTCTACCTCTCATCTCTTCTCTTCACCAAGTTCTCCAAGTATCATGGCCAATTGCAAGGTGACAATAGTAAAAGTTGCCACATCAAACTCCTCAAATGCCACTAGCATTGGTGTCATCTCAGGGAGCATGTCCAAGAAGTTAAATGCATCATGTGATATGAACCCCCTGCACGAAATAGTTGAGAAGGATTTGCCAATTCTCAAAACACAAATGTAGATGATCAAGATCTGAATGACGAGTCTGCTTCATCAACTCCTTGCTCGGTGTCAAGTTACTCATTCACCTCAAACGTGGTGCCTGTTATGGTGACAAATGCCACGACATTAGAGGAGCAAATCGCAAGTTTGACGAGGGCCATTGAGGGACTCACCCATCACGTCAAAGAGCAAGACTCACAAATTGCAAAGTTGATGAACAAAGTAGATAATGTTGATACGAGCCGTGCGATGGGAAAGCAAGTCGAAGCACAGGATGAAGCAGAGACATCTATGAAGGAGCCATTTATTGAAAAAGAAAATTCGTCATCCAAAGAATTGCAAGTTTCAGCCGATGGCTTAATTCCTATTGATCAGCTGAAGGATTTTATCATGGGGACAATCAAAGACAAGTTCGATGGAAACTCCAAATCATCCTTGAGCTATGCTAATCCATACACACAGAGAATTGATAACTTAAAGATGCCCGCTGGTTACCAACCTCCGAAGTTCCAACAATTCGACGGCAATGGCAACCCAAAGCAGCATGTGGCTCATTTCGTCAAAACGTGCAATGACGCTGGAACCTATGGTGATCGCTTAGTAAAGAAGTTTGTCCGATCTTTGAAGGGCAATGCATTCGATTGTTATATCGACTTGGAAGCAAACTCAATTGACAGTTGGGAGCAGTTAGAGCATGAGTTTCTCAAACTATTTTACAGCACCCGATGGACGGTTAGCATGATCGAACTCACAAATACACGTCAGTGGAAGGAAGAACCCGTCATCGACTACATCAATCGATGGAGGAACTTGAGCCTCAACTGTAAAGATCGATTGTCAGAAACTTTGGGTATCGAGATGTGCATCCAAGGAATGCATTGGGGCCTCCGATACATTCTTCAGGGAATCCAACCGAAGACATTTGAAGAGTTGGCTATTGGGGCCCACAACATGGAGTTAAGCATGGCCGCAAGCGGAGTCGAAGGGCCACCAGTCTAAGAGTCTCAAAAATCTAAAGAATGATATGAAGCCAAGAAAGGGGGCAAGTTTTCTTCTAAAGCTCCAAACAAGGAATCCATGGCAGTTAACACAACACCTATCAAGTTTAAGGGCACCGCAAATGCGAAGACTAATGAAAAGAAAGAAATTCCTCAAGAGAGAGCAAAGAAAGTTGACTTTGAGGGAGATGCAAGCAAAACAATATTCGTTCCTCGACTCTGATGTCTCTGGGATATTTGATGATATGATCAAGGCAAACCTCATTGAATTGCCGAAAATGAAGCTTCCCGAAGAAGCTGGAAAAGTTGATGACCCGAAGTACTGCAAGTACCATCGCTTGGTAGGCCATCCAATTCATGATTGCTTCATTTTCAAAGATAAAGTCATGCAGTTGTCTCGCCAAGGAAAGATATCACTCGAAGAAGATATTGCAACTAGCAATCTCATTACCATCACATTTGGATCCATAGATGTTATAATGGAGAACACGCAAAATGATGGCAATGTTGCATGCAATGTGACGAGTGAGCAACTTGCTTCATCTAGTGAATCATGTTTGCTTGAGAAAGAGGTTAACACTATTGTCGAAGATTGTGTGTCGGTGATTACCTTCACTGGTGAGGACCTACTTCTTGGTTCCAATCCCCATAACAGGCCGTTGTTTGTGACCGGCTATACTCACGAGCAAAATATGAATAGAATTTTGATTGATTGAGGCTCAGCAGTAAATATCTTGTCGTTGCGTACACTAAAAGAGTTGGAGATCCCCATGGATGAACTCGCAAATAGTCGTTTGATGATCCAAGGCTTCAACCAAGAGGGGCAAAGGGCTCTCGGCATTATAAGATTGAAGCTATTAATGGGTGACATGGCCTCAACTGCACTGTTTCATGTCATAGATGCTAAAACTTCTTACAATATGCTTATGGGACGTCCTTGGGTACATGAAAATGGGGTGGTTCCTTCTACTTGGCATCAATGTTTCAAGTACTGTAGAGATGGTGTGGTGAGAAAATTTCTTGGAGATGACAAGCCTTTCACCAAAGCAGAGTCATATTTTGCCGATGTCAAGTACTACTTCGAAGATATTAAGTCAATCAAGGCTAATGAAAATCCACTTAAGCAACAAGATGACAAAATTAAGAGTACCTCTACAAGTCGTGATGACAATGGATCTTTGGAGGAACTGGTGTTCTCTTTAACAAAACTTGACGACAAGAAACCATCTCTCTAGCCACTCGATAAGTTTGTCCGCCCAACTGAAGGACCCAAGACTGAACATGGAGAAGATCTCTGAGATGCAAAATGTTTTGATCCAAAATCTTACAATCTTCTCATTAAAGCTGGGTATAACCCGCAAGAGAATTCCATCGTGGGTAGGCTCCCTTCTGAAGCTAAGGAGACTCAAAAGATGTCAAAAGAAAGTGGACATACTCGGACTGGTCTTGGATTTGTGGTAACAACTCCCACTCGAATAGCCATTAGAAGGGCCAACATCAATTATGTGTCCGAAGGAGAACTTTCATCGACGGAGGATGCCTTTGACGAAAATGGAAAGAAGCTGCGACGAATATCAGTCTTTGATAGACTTGGCCCCGTTCAAAACTTGAAGTGAAAAGGAACCATCCATCAAAGGTTGGGCGTCTCTAAAACATCAAAGCAACGGAAAAGAGCCAGAAAGTCACAGGCTACTCAAGAGCTTCGAAGTCTGATTCTATCTCGCATGAAGCGACAAACTACTTTGCTTATATCTTGTGAACAAGTCTTGAAAGCAAAATTTCAAACTATTGTTTTCACACGGCCTCAAGACGATGAAGATGATAAAGAAAGTGTGGCATCAACATACCATATCACATTGAGCGAAGAGACAGAAGAAAAAGATGCTGAAGATGCTCCTCCTGAACTTGAAGAAGGTGTGAATGCTACTATTAATGAACTAAAGGAGATTGATTTAGGCGACATCGACAACCCTCGGCCGACTTACATCAGTGCTTTATTGACCAATGATGAAGAAAAGGCTTATATCGAACTATTGCATGAGTTCAATGATGTATTTGCATGGTCTTACAAAGAAATGCCTGCATTAGATCCAAAAGTGGCAGTACATCACTTGTCCGTCAAGAAAGGGGCACGTCCTATCAAGCAAGCCCAACGACGATTTAGGCCTGATTTGGTTCCACTAATTGAGGCTGAAGTGAACAAACTCATTGAAGTCGGGTTCATTCGAGAAGTCAAGTATCCCACATGGATTTCTAGTATTATCCCCGTGAGAAAGAAGAATGGCCAAATTTGAGTTTGTGTTGATTTTTGTGATTTGAATGAAGTATCCCAAACATGACTTTCCATTGCCTATCACGGAGCTCATGATTGATGCTACGACGGTCCATGAAGCTTTATCCATTATGGATGGATCATCTGGGTATAACCAAATACGTATGGCGCCGGAAGATGAAGAGCTAACAGCATTTCGTACCCCCAAATGTATATATTGCTACAAAGTGATGCCATTTGGACTAAAGAATGTTGCTGCTACATACCAACGGGCCATGCAAAAGATTTTCGATGATATGTTACATAAGAACATTGAATGATATGTTGATGACGTGGTGGTAAAGTCTAGACGACGAGAAGATCATCTTTATGATCTAAGGAAAGTCTTCGAACGTTTGAGAAGATATCAACTTAAAATGAATCCACTGAAATGTGCATTTGGTGTTAAGTCTGGAAAATTCCTTGGATTCATTGTTCGTCATCGAGTATCAAATTGAGCAAGCAAAGATCGACGCGATACTAAGGATGCATGAGCCCCACGATATTCATGAACTCAAAAGTTTGCAAGGGAAATTGGCTTATCTTAGAAGGTTCATTTCAAATCTAGCCGGTCTGTGCCAGTCATTCAGTTGTCTCATGAAGAAAGGTGTTCCGTTTGAATGGGATGAATCTTGCCAAAATGCTTTCAAAAGTATAAAAGCATACTTGATGAAACCCCCTGTGTTGATTGCGCCAGTGCCTGGGCGCCCATTGATTCTTTATGTTGTTGCTCAAGAACATTTCGTAGGGTCTTTACTAGCACAAGAGAACGATAATGGAAAAGAGAGTGCCCTATACTACTTGAGTAGGATGATGACGCCAAATGAGTTGAACTATTCTCCAATTGAAAAGATATGCTTGGCATTAATCTTCGCAATCCAAAAGTTGAAGCATTATTTTCAAGCTCACACTGTTCGTATTGTTTCAAAAGCAAACCCACTAAAGTATGTCATGACAATGTCGGTTCTTTCAGACAGACTTGCAAGGTGGTATCTTCAGTTGCAACAATTCGAGATCATATATGTTCCTCAAAAGGTTGTAAAGGGGCAAGTTTTGGCGGATTTCTTGGTTGATCATCCCATCCCAACTGAGTGGGAGTTGTCTAATGAATTACCTGATGAAGATGTGCTTGTAGTCGAAATTACTCCCCCTTGGAAAATGTACTTTGATGGAGCCTCACATAAAGAAGGAGCTGGTGCTGGAGTCATATTTGTTACATCGTACGGGGAAATGTTGCCCTACTCCTTCACCTTAACTCAAAATTGCTCAAATAATGTTGCTGAATATCAAGCTCTCATCCTCGGACTTGAAGTGGCAGTTGATATAAAGCAATTACGTTGGATGTGTACGGAGATTCCAAATTAGTAGTTAATCAATTGCTTGGAATAGATGAAGTGAAGAAGCCCGAGATACTCCCATACGTTAATTACGCTAAGAGACTCATTGGATGGCTTGGAGATGTGGCAATTGAACATATACCAAGAAAGGATAATAGACAAGCAGAGGCTTTAGCAAAACTTGCTTCTACAATCGCCATGCCTGAAGTTGAATCTCGTGTGCCGATATGCCAAAGTTGGGTGGTGCCACCAATTTTTGAGGAAGAAGACTGTGATGATGAAGAATAAAATCATGTTGTTGAGGTATTCGAAGTTGAGAAAGAAGATTGGCTTCAAATATTCGTGGATTATTTGAAGTATGAAAAGTTACCTGATGATCCGCGACAAAGGGTTGATGTTTGACGTCGTGCGACTCGCTTTATCTATTACAAAGGCACACGTTATAGACGTTCATTTGATGGAGTCTTTTTGCGATGTTTAGGTGATGATGAAGCCATTTAAGCCATGGAAGAAGCTCACTCGGGGATTTGTGGTGCTCATCAGTCAGGCCCAAAGTTACATTTTCGAATTAAAAGAATGGGCTACTATTGGCCGACAATGGTGAGGGACTGCATGGATTATGCGCAAAGATGCCAAGCCTGTCAATTCCATGCAAATTTTATTCACCAACCACCAGAGCCGTTACACCCTACTATTGCTTCTTGGCCATTTGATGCTTGGGGCTTAAACGTAGTTGGACCAATGACAAAGTCTTCTGGTGGACATTTGTACATCTTGGCTACAACTGACTACTTTTCTAAATGGGCTGAAGCGATACCTCTCAAAGAAGTCAAGAAAGAAAATGTTGTTGACTTCATTCGTATCAATATCATTTATCGCTATGGGATTCCACGATATATAATCACTGATAATGGAAATCCTTTTTGCAACACTGCGATAGATAAGCTTTGTGAGAAGTTTGGCTTCAAGCAAAGAAAGTCATCCATGTACAATGCCGTTGCAAATGGCCTTGCTGAAGCATTCAATAAAACTTTATGCAATCTGCTGAAGAAAGTGGTCGCTAAGTCGAAGAAAGATTGGCACGAACGAATGAGAGAAGCATTATGGGCGTACATAACCACTTATAGGACGCCCACTCAAGCAACTCCTTACGCATTGGTGTATGGTATTGAAGTTGTTGTTCCTCTTTAGCAACAAATTCCATCACTGTGAATTGCCATACAAGAAGGGTTAACTGAAGATGAGAATGCACGCTTACGCCTTGAAGAGTTGGAAGCTCTTGATGAGAAAAAGTTAGAATCACAATAAAGACTCGAATGTTATCAAGCTCGTCTTTCTAAGGCATTCAACAAGAAAGTGCGGTCACGCTCCTTTCAAGTTGGTGAATGGGTTCTTGCGGTGAGAAGACCCATCATTATAACTCATCGAATCAGAAATAAGTTCACACCAAAGTGGGATGGTCCCTATGTTGTCAAGGAAGCATACACAAATGGTGCTTATAAATTGGTTGTTGAGGATGGATTAAGAATTGGCCCGATAAATGGGAAATTCTTAAAACGATATTATCCTTGAAGTAGAAAAAAAAGTTCATTGGCGCACGAGCCTAAACTGCATGTTACTGCTGACCCGCATGAGTATAAAATATGAACGGTAACCACCAAAGGCAATGTATGTGGTTGAACTGCTAACTTCCCCACCAAAGGTAAATACATGTGGTTAAACTGTTAATTTACCCCACTAAAGGTATTTTATGTGGTTAAACGTTAAATACCCTACCAAAGGTAAATACATGTTGCTAAAGTGTTAATTTACTCCACTATAGGTATTTTATGTGGTTAAAAATTAAATACCCCACCTAGTCCAAGGTGGTTAAGAAATGGATACTCCTGGCCCGCATGAGTATAAACTGTGTACGTCTCCCCCCCTCAAAAATAATTTTTCTCTGAACTACTTTATGACTTGATCCCCTCATTGGGGTACGTAGGCAACTTAGATTTATTCTAAGTTCAGTCATGAGTTTGTATTGAATTGAGTTTTGAGTAGTTGTGTAAAAAAAAAAAAAAAAAAGTTCAAAAAAAAAAGACTACGGCAAAATAAATGCACTTGAGAGATTGCAAAGTAGAAAGAAAAACAATATTCCTATTAAGTAGTCTCAAGAATGGTATTATTTATTACATGAAAAAAAAGGAAAATACTAAGCAAAGGGATTCAGATTCTTCAACTCTTCTTTGGCAGCCTCTAAATGTAATGTTGAAACCTTCAAGCTTTCAACCGCTTCATCACTCAGTCGGGAAATACTCTTGATGGAAGTAATCTCCTCTTCAATATCAAAAACCTCAGCTTGAGCAGTTTGAAGAAGTTATTTTTGTTGCTTTAATGATGCAATTAAGTTCTTCTTCTGTTTCTGCAAACTGTCAGTCTCCTTTTTGATGGATTCCAAATCATCCTTGGTTGACATAATTTTGGAAAACTCCTTGTTTTATTTGGTCTTCGCATCATGCAAATGATCTCTAGCTTCACTTAATTGTCGAGCAAGGAGTTCTTTGGATCCCTTCTCAGAAGATATTGATCTTGCCTCATCATATGCACCAACCTGGGCAAAAAGCGCTTCCAACAATTCTTCTAAGTGAGAGATGTCAAAATTCTTGAAGCTTTTCATGGACTCAAGCACAACAAACACATCTTCTTTAATAGATGAAATGAAGTCAATCGAAGTACTGGCTAACTTCTCACGAAGATCACTCCACATGTTCTGAATGAACTCCCTTTGGTGCTTATATAAAAACTTCCCACCTTCGAACATCGCGAATGCCACACAATGAGGTGTATTTGTAGCCTTAGCCAAGTTACGCGTCTCTTCTCGTGTTGTCTTGTCAACCGTGGAATTCCTAGCCAATTCGTTAAGCCTCACGATCGACCTTTGGCTACCTTGTGACTCATCATCATCAATGTTGACAAGATCCTTCTCCAACTGAAATATTATGTGCTTAAGTTAAAAAAAAAAAAAAGAGAAAGATTTATTAAAATAAGTAAGTAAAGAAATAACCTCTTCGGCAAAAGTCTCAATTTGAAGGGGATGGTCTGCAATATCATCAATATCCCGTGATGGCAAGTATCCAGATCCTTCTTGGGCCTTTTCCAATGACGATCAGTGTTACTACTACTTTCCTCCGCGGGATGAGAACTACTCTTTCTTTTGTTGGCTTGAGCATTGCACTCGTTGGCAAGGGGAGCAACATGTAAAGAAGCTTCACTATTTGTATCAACTAGGCCACCTCCATTGTTGGGCTTTGTACCTCTGGGTAGTTCATCACTTTGCCCCATATTGATCAAGCTTGCGATATTTTCTTAAAAATAGTATCCATGGACTTTGTTCCACCATGTCTTGTAATCTTCAGAAGAGAACTTCTTTGCATTTGGGGGCATACAAGGCAGACACGCCTTAGAAAAGATCTTGGACAATGTGCACAAACGCCAATAGTGAATTCCTTCATCTAGAGAAGCTCAACGTACATCCCATTTAAGCACTCTGGGCACCACTTGATAAAATCCAAATTGGCAACTAAATCTGTGAGGATTATAAGGTTCAACGATGAAATATCCACCTTGCCGCAAAGGAAGATAGTTTGAACGAATTGCAAGGAAGTAGTTCCGCTCGAATTCTTCTGCATTCCCATTATCAATATATGTAAAATCCTTCTCCTTGGTGATCATGGTGCAAGTCAACGAAATGAGCTTTCCCATGTGGATCCGCTTGCGAGCATCTGCAGGGTCATAGTACTTTGTGCCTCCTTCGCCAGAAAAAGTCATCATCTTGGGGCCACGTACTCCTTTCCAGACTTGGTAGTGAGTTTTGAAGTAACGTGCCAACCAACCATGAACGAAGTGGACGGAGAATGTTGAATATATGCGAGATGGCCTCGGAGAACCCGCAATCTTGTTCAAACCCTTGTAGATGATGCCTAGACAGGAACTGCAAGGCCCACTGTTCGCCCACTTGCCATGATCCCGGCCATCTTGAAGGTGATGGGACGTATCATATTGATGTCGTCGTTGGGAAGAACAAATACACAGAGCAAACATGCTAGGAATGCCGCCAAATATGTTTCTTCTCTCAAGCTCTCTTTGATGTTGATCTTTGAAAAAAATCCTTCTCCGCAGGGGACCATTCTCCATGGACGTCTAAGTTGCCCAGTGGGTTGTAAGTTGATTTAGGGCGAGTGAATCTCTTCTTCTCTGTGCGAGGAGGAGGTTTGTTGTACTTCGTTAATTTTTTGGACCAGAATCTAATCCACTCGTTGATATCACTTGAGAAGATTGGCCACCATTTATGATTTTCCGAAGATGATGATAAGCATGAAGTAAGTTGCCTCAAGAGCGAGGGAGAAATTGACTCGCTGCCTCATCGAAACCGGTGAGTTCTTTGGCATATGGAATGACTTCATCGTAGAGGGATCCAGTTATAGGCAAACCCGCCAAAGTGTGCAAATACCAAAAGGATATAGAGAGTTCTCCGAAGGACGTTAACAAAGTATTCGTAGATGGACACCACGCCTCGCAAAACGCCCTCATTATGTTGGAGTCGTTGTCGTACGTGAAGAGCGAAGCATACACCGCATCGTAGATTTTCACCTTTTGAAGACTATTCTTGAAACGACTAAGGATGTCTTCGGTCCACTCCCAATAGCCTTTGATGTAGTGGAACTCACCGGCGAATTTGATGTCGTCGCCTCATTTGGCTTGACCTTCAAAGATGTGGCGGCCCAGTGTCGTCATTGGAGTTAACTCGATCGATTGTTGGTGATGTGTTGCATGCAAAGTCCATGTTTTGGAATTTTTTCTTGAAGGAATCTCCTTTGACCACTCCTCTAAGTAAGACGGATTCGTCAATCTTGGCCATGCCATCGCATATCGTCCGACAACGGGATCAAAACCGCCAAAATAGTGCCTTTTTCAATTGATTCGCTTTCGTCATCGAGAATCACCAAGTGTCGGACACCGGATGGTGAAGAATCATATTTGAAAAATACCATTGTGAATGCTGCCAAATTACAAAAAAGAAAAATACAAAAAGGAAGAAGCCAATCCAGTTGTATTTCTGAGAAAGAATAACTACATTAACAAAAAAAAAATAGGAACGACGGGAATTATTAATTAAAAGCTCACTTTTGTCAAGCTTAAGTTGATAAAAGATGTTTGCTCGATGTAAAAAACCACCTGCACCAAAAAAAAAAAATCAGAGATAGCAATGGACATTCAAGGAGAAAGTGTTACATGGTTATATTATTGGGTGCAATAGAGTGCATCCATATTTGAGGAGTCATATTTGGATGAGGCTTACCTAGAAACCTCTCATAGTAGGACTCTAACATAAATAAGGGATTGAGATGTATATATTGACATCTCTCCCTACTACCAGATAACTAAGAAAAATCGCCCCCCTCATAAGAAAGAATAATCTCTCTCCTAAAATTTCTCTCTACTGTTTTCTTCTTGTAGCATCACCAAATCTCCAAGGGTTTAAGGTGTGTGTTTATTAGGTGGATACTCTAGTAGATCCATTGGAGCGAGAAGGACGTTTGCCTACCCCGTTCGAAGTACAAGAAATTCGTTATACGCGAAGGGCGTTGGCATACGTGGATTATACACAGCAACGAATAGGGCTTGTAGGCGAGTCGTAGATCTAAGTGAATCGATTCATCTGCTGCTAAGGTAATTCTGATTCACATATATTATGTGGCTTACGTGTTAATTTGCTGACAATGTTATCAGAGCTAGGTTAGGGCTCGTTCTCGCCTATTTGATGTGCTTGAATATGATAATCCATGAGATTTATTTTTTTTTATTTAAAAAAATTTGAATCTGGTTTTTCATTTTTATATATCCAATATTGGTGTCAAATTGTAGATCTCGGAAAGACGATTAATTTGGTATACTATTCATGAAAAATGGATTTGAAACGAAAATCAAATCATACATTGATTTGCGTGACTGTTGATTAATATTTCATGCGCCTGTGTGGGTTAATGTTTCTAGCAGCTGATATGTGATTCAAATTGTTTATTAAAAAAAACAAACCTTACCTTGATTTTCGTGCAAGGTTTTTGTTCATGTTTTTGATGAACTGAGAGGCGTATATTTTTTTTGGTGATGGTTATTACTCGGTTCAGTTGTTGTGACCCATAGCGTACAATTTGTTTTCATATAATTGCAAAAAGCCCAAAACAGCTTGACGCACAGGCGCGCTGTTGGAGCTCGCTAGTCAACTATGTTGATTTTTTAATTATAAAAAATTGCCAAGCGGCGAGGATTAACGTGGCGCTATCTGGATGCCATACGGGCAAATTAGCTGCCACATGACGGATGATTGGCGCATGTGGGCTGCTATTCATTTAATAAAAAACTAAAAGGGCTTATTTGGTTTAGCATGGGTTTGAACCTTTAACTTTTTAGTTGTTATGCTATTTTTTAACCATTAGGCCACTTACTCTTTTTTTTGTTATTATTGGTGGCTCATACATATTTTATATGAATCTGGATATTTTTTTTGTGCCAGTTGACATTTTTGGGTGCTCATGTTTATATGTTTATTGTTTTTTATTAATTTGAGAGATAATTAATGGAGATGGTGGTAATTACAAAGTCCCAATTTTTTTTTCTAGATTCATGTAATAGGTCCATGAAGAATGTAATTTTTGTAATTATTATTTTTCTAGGACTCATGTATTAGAGGGGCCATTTTTTAGGCTATGTATTTTTGGGTATGTTTTCTTTATCACCACCATAGGCCAATAATTGTCTCGACATGATGCACCAAATGTCAACTTATTGTTTTATCTATATGTGATGGATGAATGATATGGACGTTATAAATTTTATTCGTGGATCAGCATTTATTTTATTGTGATCTCTAATTTAGTGGGAGATGATTACTAGCCTTGGTAGCGAAATTTTCGATCTCATTGAATTAAAGAAAATAATAAAATAATTACTTGGATCCGGATAAAAATCTTAGACCAGTATCTAACAAATTGCGCATGTTATACAGTGACGGATGCCCAAATAGCTTTTTCTGACCTTTATGGCAGTGACAAATTAGATAGCCAGAACTATGCAATGTGGCATAGGAAAATTCAATTTTTACTTCACAAAGAGAAGATCCTTGAACACCTCACCACTAGTATGCCTAGGCCAGTTGAGCCAGAGAATGGACAAATTGCCCAATATCGTCGCGATATGGACGCATACAATAAATGGGTGGATCAAGATAAGAGTGCGCGCTTTACTATGCTAAGTTGCATGCACGATCATCTGATCCGTGAGTTCGATCAATACTCTACAACTAAAGAGTTATGGGAGGTATTGAAGGTCAAGTATGGTAGCACTTCGGCTACAAGACTGAGGGCTCTCACCCTTAGGTTCAATTAGTATGTACTTGACCAAAGCACTCGATGACCCATCATCTTGATGTGATGAAGGACATGATTTGGGAGCTTCAAAATGCTGGATGTGAGCTCACAGATGAACAACAAGATTTGGTTGTCATAAAGTCGCTACCTGAGCAGACTTGGGGACATGTTAAGCTTGTGCTTACACATAATGAGCAAATTCAGACATTCGATAGTGTCCCAATCATCTCAAACTTGAGGCTGACCGTCGAGAGTTGGAACGAGCACAAGCAGCTGCTCTTGTCGCACATGCTGGACAACGTAAGCCTAAGAAGGGCAAACGTTGAAACAAGCAGGGTGTTGGACAAAGCAATGCACAAAGTTAGAACTTGGCCCCACAAAGTGACAAAGCTATGAAGCGTCATCGAGGAAACAGGGGTGGAAAGAAAAAGGACAAATGCTTTAACTGTGGCAAGTTGGGTCACTTCGCTTGTGATTGCACTGAGCCGAAGAAGGTAGAACCCACTCCTAGTTTTTTTATTCTTTTGTTTGTTCACACGTTTTTGTTGTTAATTCTCTCCATGGTTGGATTGTAGACACAGTAGCAACAAAACATGTGACAAGGGATCGAGCGGGATTTGTAGATTATCATCGATTGCCAGCATGCAGCCACTACATTGCTATGGGGAATGGCGCACGAGAGGAGGTTCTTGAAGTTGGTTCGTACCAGCTCAAGCTCAGCACTGGGCATGAGCTACTCATTAGTGATGTGCAATATGCACCTAGCATTCGATGTAATTTACTTTCAGTTTCAGCACTTTCTGGACATGGTTTTTCTTTCTTGTTTGAGCACACTAGTTTGTCTATTTACTTTGGCAAAGACCATTATGGCTTAGGATTTATGAATAATGGGTTTTTCATGTTAGAATTATCCAGTGATTGCGTTTCTTATGTTTCTTCTACTGTTGATATTATTTCTGATTCTATGAAATGGCATGCAAGATTAGGACACATTGGACAAGAAATGATGACTAGGTTAGCTCGAGAAGGCTTGTTGGGCCAACTCGCTAAAGTCAACCTTCCTGTGTGTGAACCATGTCTGGCAGGAAAAGCCTGTTGGAAGCTTTTGGTAAGGCAAAGAGGGCTACTCATCCTCTAGAGTTAGTCCACTCGGACATATGTGGACCTATGAATGTAAGGGCACGACTCGGTGCATCTTATTTTCTCACTTTCATTGATGATTATTCGCGCTATGGGTCAGTATATCTCTTGTCTCACCAGTCAGAAGCGCTTGATTGTTTTAAGCGATTCTTGACAGAGGTTGAGAACCAAAAAGAGAGGAACCTCAAAATCCTACGTACTGATAGAGGGCGAGAATATTTGTTTGATCAGTTTAGACAAATATGTGAGGAGAAAGGGATCATAAGACAATTGACGATTCCATACACTCCGCAACAAAATGGTGTTGCAGAGAGAAGGAATCGCACACTTCTGGATATGGCTAGATCGATGATGGCGCAAGCGAATCTTCCTATATCATTTTGGGGAGATGCAATTTTGACTGTTGCCTACATATTAAACAGTGTGCCTTCTAAGTCAGTTCCTTCAACACCTTATGAGTTATGGCATGATAGAAAACCTAACTTAGAAGGTTTGCACCCTTGGGGGTCAGCAGGGTTCGTTCACAATACTTCTCATAAGCATCGGAAGCTTGGTCCAAGAGCGGTAAAACATATCTTTATAAGGTATTGTGATCACTCGAAGGGCTATGTGATGTATGGTGAACACCCTAATGGAGGAATGACAGAGATAGAGTCCCGTGATGTGAATTTCCTTGAGGAGGATTTTCCAACCATTGGTGAAGTCAAAGGGGACCTTGAACTATTCGAGTTGCAAGATCCTTTGGGCGGCGCACCAGTCCCTGGCGAGGGTGAGGTTTTACAACCTCATCCAGTAATTGACGGGGATGATGTATGCAACCCCAAATTCGGTGGGAGCAACCTACTAGAGAAAGACTCTGAAAATCTACAGATACGACAAAGCAAACGTGGAACAATACCCCCTCGATGTTTTGAGATCGAATGGGAATCGTTCATGTGTGCTTCTGTAGATGTTGATGAGCCAGCTACTTATAAAGAAACTGTGACTTCCCCGAATGCAAATGAGTGGATAGCTGATATGGAAGAAGAGTTGAGTTCAATGGCTAAGAACAAAGTCTGGGAGCTGGTCGATCTTCCATTTGGACGTAAGACTATTAGGAACAAGTGGGTTCTTAAGTTCAAACGCAAGGAAGATGGATCAATCGATAAGTATAAGACTCGACTTGTGGCGAAGGGTTATACCCAAAGAGAGGGTGTAGACTATGAAGAGATAATCTCCCGGATGGTGAGATTTACCTCCATTCGCCTAATTCTAGCTTTTGTCGCCCACCTAGATCTGGAATTATTTCAGATGGACATAAAGATGGCATTTCTAAATGGAGAGCTGGACGAGGAGATCTATATGGATCAACCTTTGGGTTTTCAGTAAATAGGGCAAGAGCGCAAAGTATGTCTCTTGAACGTTCTATTTATAGGCTAAAATAATTGTCCAGATAATTGTACCATCGATTTCATCGAGATGGGCTTTACGATGATCGAGGAAGACCATTGTGTGTGTGTCAAGAGAAGTGGGAGGAATTTTTTGATACTCTCACTATATGTGGATGACATTCTGTTGGCTGGAAATGACATGGAGATAATTGTCACCACTTAGAAGTGGTTGTCCTCTACTTTTGAGATGAAGGACATGGGAAAAGCTGAATACATACTTGGTGTTAAGATACACCGGGACCGTTCTAGAAAACTCTTGTGTTTGTCTCAAGAGACTTACATCAAGAGGATTCTAGAACGTTTCCGTATGGAAAATGTTAATCCTGTTGACACACCCATGGACAAAAATTGTGTTTTTAGCAAAGAATTATGCCCTAAAATAGAAGAAGAAAGGGAACGCGTGGCTAAGGTTCCATATGCAAGTGTAGTCGGGAGTTTGATGTACACAATGATGTGTACTGATCGGACTTATGCTTTGCGCTTGAATGGTGAGTAGATATCGAGTAATCCTCTGGCGCGACCATTGGGCTGCTCAAAAGGATACTTAGATATTTGAAAGGAACAAGTGATCTTGCTTTGTGCTACCATGGAGGTAGTTTGAAGCTAACTGGCTATAGTGATGCTGATGGATCAGCGGATAAAGATGAGCGCAAATCCACATCGGGATATGCATTCTTATTGGGAGGCGCCGCTATCACTTGGTGTAGCAAGAAGCAGCCTTGTATCTCTTTATCCACCATGGAAGCTGAATATGTTGCTTGTACGTCAGCAGTCCTCTGGTTGAGAAGACTTCTTCAAAGTCTACGCATTATGGCGCATGTTGATGATGCAGTTGTTGTTTATTGTGATAACACATCTGCACTAGCGTATGCTAAGGATCCCAAGTACCATGGGAGGACTAAGCATATTGACATCAGATATCACTTTATACGGGAGAGCATTGCGCAAGGTCAAGTTGTTCTCAGGCATATTCCTACTAGCGATATGGTCGTTGACCCTTTTACTAAACATTTGCGCAGAGATGTGTTCCAAAGGCATGTTAGAAGTATGGGACTTTGTAGGATTTGAGTATATGGGCATGTATGAACATTTTATTTATTAATGAAATTTTATTATCTCATTATTTGTTAGTGTACTATGTCTAATGATAGATATGAATGTCACCAGGCTTAGATTGACCCACTCACACGGGCAATCGCCCTGGCACTTTGATAGCGAGCAAAATGAGACTCGTAGATCATTTTCGCATCAACCAGGGGATGCGAATGATCGCCTTCACGCTTGGAACGTGGAAGGCTTAAGTTTAAATATAGTCTCCTCGGCATGAGGCCAAGATGAGATCACACTTGATCGATTATGAAGTATGTCCAAACTTCATAAAAGCCTCCAATGTTTGAACTATCGTAACACTTTGGGAGTGACGATGAGTAGTACGCTAGGTGCTTGAACAATGACTGGACTAAGATTTGTATGATGTTTAGAGTGTGACATGCCCAAATTGAGTGGGAGCTCCATCATAGCATGTATGCATACTACATGTGCTTTGAGACGACCTCATAAGTGGAGTGACTGAATGGATCCCTACTTCGTCACTGTGTGAGCCCTTATCGTGTTTTTAGTACCCTTTGGGACTCTGGACTGTGCCATGAGGTGTAAGCTTAATGACGCTACTTTAGCATGTATCCAATGGCCATGTGTGATGTGTTCTGTCGGAGCATGACTAGGAAAGTTGTTAAGACCAAGATGATTGACATGAGGCTGAGAAAAAACTAAGTTGGTAATGCATCTTTGAACTATGGCTCATAGGCCGGCCGACTAAGTCAAAAATGCATTTGACATAGTCATGAGCATAGATACATAGTTGAGAGTCAAGCATGCTCTACTTATTATATGAGGGATCAGAGATGATTGATTTGGTGCAACCACATATTTTGGGTACATAGCGAGTTCCTTTTGGAGTTGCAGAGTTATGTTAGTAAGGTGATGACTTAATATAACTCTCCTCACTAGTTTTTTTCTCGCTCGGTCGCACACTTTATTCCCTGTATGAAAGAAGAGACGTGAGATGAGAATCATGATGATGTGATTCGAATGAGTCGAGTCAAATATGTATGAGTGGGAGATATTGGGTGCAATAGAGTGCATCCATATTTGAGGAGTCCTATTTGGATGAGGCTTACCTGGAAACCTCTCATAGTAGGAATCTAACATAAATAAGGGATTGAGATGTATATATTGACATCTCTCCCTACTACCAGATAACTAAGAAAAATTGCCCCCCTCATAAGAAAGAATAATCTCTCTCCTAAAATTTCTCTCTACGGTTTTCTTCTTGAGCATCACCAAATCTCCAAGGGTCTAAGGTGTGTGTTTATTCGGTGGATACTCTGGTAGATCCATTGGAGCGAGAAGGACGTTTGCTTACCCCGTTCGAAGTACAAGAAGTTCATGATACGCGAAGGGCGTTGGCGTACGTGGATTATACACATCAACAAAAAGGGGGCTTGTAAAGTAGTCGTAGATCCAAGTGAATCGATTCATCCGTTGCTAAGATAATTCCGATTCATATATATTATGTGGCTTACGTGGCTTAATTTTCTGACATATATCAACTGCTAATATCCAACTAATGTGCTAACTAAACAAGGGTGATATTGTGAATACGGTGTTTGCCAATACTTTTCAACAAGCATGCATATTGTGATAAATAAAAAAAAGGGTAACGAAACAGAAAGAAGAAGAGCATAGCACAAAAATTTCTTCCAAGCAATGAAGCAATTACTCGAACATCTCGAATGCTAAATTGATGTGGGTGATCGTATGAATGTGATTTTGTGATTACACAAAAAAATCTTGTATGATGCGCAAAGGAAGATGTGGAAGATGTTAAAAAAAAAAAGAAAAAAAAAGAAGAAGAAAGGAGAAGAGCCACTCACGTGGAGTTGGACTTTTCAATGAATGCAGGAAGGAGGAATCCAAGCCCCTGTATTTATAGGAGTTATTAGATTTATTAAATAGGTAATTTTCATTCTTCATGGGCTTGGGCAGAAAAAGAATAAAAGAAAGATTTTTCTAATTGAGTTATGGAAGACAATGATACATGGTCAAAGGAAATATTCTGAGATTTTTTTATGGAAATTTTTGGGTGGCTTTTGTTAATTTGAGGAGAATTCACAGAATTTCCAATATGACAAAAGAATCGTCCAGGAAGTTTTTTTTTTTTTTTAACGTGACTCTGTGAGTTAAAGATGGGAAGAAGCTTGACAAGCTTTTGCGTCTTGATTGGAAAGAAATATTATTCATTCCCGGATTTATAGTATAAGGCACTGGGGAAGGAAATAATTTGCTACACAAAAAGTCCATATATAGTTGATTTCAATTTGGAAACAAAAAAAGAATGAATGCTTTCATTCCATAAAAGAGAGATGTGGGCCCTTAAAGAAAAAGAGAAAGTTGTCAAAAACAAAAAGAAGGGGCATGTGATATGAGGAAACATTGTCTGCATGTGCAACCTCAATTTAAAAGATGTAATTGTGAGAATCTAACTATGCAGCTGGACTACACTTCAAGTTATGTGGGCCCAATTAACTTGGATAAGTGGAAAAAAATTAATAGGTTTTCATTGGCTTAGGTTTGGAAATTGGAAAGAAATCGAGGATATTCAAATGAAAAAGGGGTTGCTCTTAATCCTAGTTCTCTTTTCTTATGCAAAGAAATTACTACTTTTTTTTTTAGAACGAAAGCCAATTTTATTAAGAAGATATAGAAGGGATCTCCCCCAAAATCAAGTCCTGAATGTGTTGGGGTATGACTCCCACAGCAGACTCATCACGACCAAAAGAAAATGCATGACGCGCTAGATGGTGAGCGATACAATTGCCCGACCTCCTAACCCAACTAAACGAAAAAGACACGAAACTAGTTAACAAAGCCTTAATATCCTCAATTATATTCCCAAGATAGGAGAAATCAGACGCGTTCCTTGATAGTTCATGGAAGATATTCATGTTATCCATCTCGATTATCACTTTGCTTGGTACCTTTTTTCAATCAAACACCTTCCCATTTTGAAAGTTCTCAAATGCAAGCCATGGCCTCAATTATATCGATTTCCAAAATTTCAGATAAACTTGGAGAAAGATTCTCGGACCTGTCCGGATGGTCCCATAACACCACTAGCCCCGTCCCCACCTCATGTACAATTGAAGCATCTTAATTAATTTTTATAACACCAAAGGCCGGCGGTTCCCATTTATCCGCATATGATCTGCTTTACGCACTATTGAATCTTGTACACAATTCCTAGCCTGATACTCTCGCTAGAGTTTGGATAGCCAATTCAATACATCCGCGTGGGTGATGGATATCCCTTGAAATTTTGTTGGTTTCGACCAAACCAAATACTCCATAATAACATGACAAACAAACAAAGTGTGAATCGGGGTCCATATTTTCCGCAATCCATTCGAGCCAATCCGGTTACCAACTCGCTTTAGTGTTGGTTAGTACTTAAACCACTCCGAGCCTCCCGGTATTGATCCCAAGGACAATCCTCAACGCTGTATGGACGCTTTCCTTTGCCCGCGTACAATTTCGACGTCAACACCTCGTTTCCCAAGGGCGCTTCTCACAGGTTGTTGTTGAAACATTTCCACACAAAAAATTTGACCTTCGGTGGGATATTTAGACGCCACATCCATTTCCATAATTTCGATTATTTGCAATGCGAAGAACTCAAGCACAATCTTCCTCCTGATTTTCTTCGCAATATGGTATCCTGATCTCACACTATAAATCCCATTCTTTGTATAGTGCCACATAATTCCTAGCCTAGAAATTAGTGGGATGCTTCGAATCGATGCAACTTGAAGAGTCCTTAATCGTTGAATGTTCCAACCCAACATGTCCTCATACATCAAATCACACACGCATCCGCATTCACACCTCCAAAGTGGGAAACAATCCGAAAGTTAGGTAAATCTTACCCAAGCCGTCCAAACTCGAGTATCAATCCCATTGACAATATTCCACCTAATACCCTTTGAAATAATTTGCCTCCCTGCAACAATGCTTCTCCAAGAATAAGATGGATTATAGCCAATTATTGCATTTAGGAAATTATTTTTCGGGTAGTATCGTGCCCGTAGGGATTGAGCTAGTAAGAAATTGTTACCATGAAGCAGCCTCCAACTCTGTTTCGCCAACATCGCCTCATTAAAGCATTGAATATCTCGGAATCCCAACCCTCCTTCATGTTTCGCCTTAGAAAGAGTATTCCACGAGCAACAATGAATTCTCTTTTCCTCCCGTTTCTGGCCCCACCAAAAGTTGCTAACAATAGAATTTAATTGTTGGCAAACATTTTGGGGGAGAAGAAAAAAGAAATTACTACTTCGATCTGCTTCTTATGGAAACAGTTAAAGCAATTGTCGCGACTTATTCACTCCAAGACGCGCTAACAATTTTCGAGAGGGTATTTGTAGAAAATTAAAATTTGTGTCCAATTAAATGGTGACACATGGAAAATAATATATTAAATATCAATTTATATTTTCTATTTATGTTTTAGGAATTTATTCAAATTTAATTCCTAAATTAAATAGTTAATTTTGATATTTTTAATATATAATTTATTGGCCAATCAAAAGCTGCCAAATGTCAAAAATCAAATATCTTGTCAATCAAAATAATATCTCGTCAATTATGGAAGAGAATACCATCATTTTGGTAACTCAAATCGCATTTTCCGGATATGGCAACAAATTGAATCAAATCATCAAGGACCAATCAAATCGCATCCTTCAAACAAGTAATTATGGCAAGAACTCTTATTCCACAACTATAAATAGGGGCCCTCTTCATAATTCAAAGACACACAAAAAATCCTAGAGAAGGAGTCCAAGTAAGAGGCGAATTCTCTCAAATCAAGCCCAAATCCAAGAAAGTCCACGGTGTTCAAGGCGCGATTCAAGGCGTTCATCGCGGATTCGGCTCAAATCCAGCGTTTAATTTGGGATTAAGCTCTCAAGCCCTCAAATTAACGTTATTTCGGCTCAAATTCAAGCTTGAATGAGATCAAGTGATGAATCTACCTTCGAATATTCGAATATTATTTTTGAAGAGAAGAATCAGGGAATTATTAGGAATTGTACTCCTTTTACTTCATTTGATTCAATAAATTTTATTTGTATTACTTTTTCTTGTTTATAATATTTGCAGACAAGAAATTTGTGTTACACCCTCCATTGATGGCATTCATAAAATTCATTGGAAAAGTTGGAAGGGTCTATCCAAAAGCAAAAATGAGGGGGGGCTTGGGGTTTAAAGATTTTTCATGTTTCAATGACTCTCTTCTTGCTAAACAGCTTTGGAAGCTCATCACTCAACCCAATCTTGTGAGTAAGCTTTTGAAAGCCAAATACTTCCCTAATGGGGGCCTCTTGAATGTGAAAAAGAAGCCTTCTGATTCCTTCATTTGGAAAAGTTAGATTCAAGCTTTTCCCGCTCTTAAACTTTATAGGTTGGGGGATGGGAAATCAATCTGGATTTGGGAGCATCCTTGGGTGCCTAGTACTGAGTCTTTCATCCATGTCCATCTACTCCCTGAGAATGATCATTTTTGGGTTTGTGAACTCACTTGTAATGCAGGATCTCAATGGAACAAGGTTCTTATCTCAAAACACTTCTCCTCATCTGATGCAGCTGCTATTCTTCAAATTCCATTTAATAATCCCGCAGACAGAGACGGGCTCGGTTGGAATCAATTCAAAAGGTCTATTCACAAAGAATCCACCTACCATGCTCTCATTGACTCCAAAAAGACTTGTTGCCGATTGCCCCGAAAGTAGCAATGGCCAAATAGATCCTTTCTAAAATGGCTTGGCACCGAAGCTCCAAAGTCCAAACCAAAGGAAAAATCAAACACTTCCTTTGAAGATGCTTTCATAATATCCCCGCCCACTAAAGACAACTTCCTTAAAAAGGTATTCCGCTTGATCCCCTCTCGTCGACTTTGTGGATGTGAAGATGATGAAACCTTTGACCATCTTTTGTTTCATTGTGAGCATGCAAAACGTGTCCGAAAATTGCTCCACTTTCTCGGGAGGAACCCCTCTTACCTCTTTGCTACTTTTTCTAATTGGTGGTGCCATATCTCTCGCTACCAAGAAGAAAGATTTTTGGCATGAAAGGCTTCAACTAACCTCATATTTACTCACGGTGGTTACGCGAACCCGCAACCTCTCGCATTTTTGAAGGAAAAATAACCACAAATGACTAAGGATATTGTTGACTTCACTTGGTGATTGGATTGATTTTAGGATTGATTTTGGGTTACCTCAAAATGGATTTTGGAGTGATACTAGGGATTTTGTCGATCCTATTGATGGGATGATGCTTGAGTGATATGCTAGGGACTTTGTCCTTTTGTTTTAAATCTTGCTGCATCATGGTAATATGGCTATCCATTTTCCGAGCCTCAAACCTCCTCTCCATCTCTTGATCCTTTTTGTCTTGAAAGCATATTGGTTGATGCATAGGATTTTTCTACTCTTTTGTTTTAAATCTTGCTGCATCATTGTAATATGGCTATCCATTTTCTGAGCCTCAAACCTTGGCTCCTTTTTT
This sequence comes from Rehmannia glutinosa, assembly GCA_016081115.2. Classification (NCBI taxonomy): domain Eukaryota; kingdom Viridiplantae; phylum Streptophyta; class Magnoliopsida; order Lamiales; family Orobanchaceae; genus Rehmannia; species Rehmannia glutinosa. Next base: position 37,791,693 of record CM071926.1, read on the forward strand.
TAGTTTTTGTATTTTTTTCACTTTTTTATAAAAATAGTTTCCTTTATCTAATGCTTTTTGAGCTAAATATATACTTTGTTGGTGGTCTATATTCTTTTTTATAACCCTTGACTTGTTGGGAAAGCCCCTTGATCACCATTGGCTATGTATTGGTGGTTCTCTCTTCTATTTGATATATGCACTATCGTTTGTTTAAAAAAAAAAAAGGAAACACCTTATTTCCTTCTTTATTTTCTCTTTATATTTCGGTTTTAGTTGGTCTTTCTTTTTCCTTCTAGATAGTTTTAATTAATGAGAAAATTATAAAAAAGGTCATAATAAATAGTTAATTTTACATGATGCTCAACTGCAAAAGGTTGAAGTTTTCTGTCATATGGTTAGAAAGTTTTCGAAATCTAATTTAATAAATAACTAATATTATTTGAAAACATTCAAAATATTCAAAGAGTAATATGAAGAACAAACACTTTCGAAATGTAGAATACAAAAAATCACTAGTCTTACAATTAACTAAACACGTTGAAGCTTAATGAACATCAAATTACTTAGTAGAGATATTTTAGTTGAATCAAAAATTTCAAGAAACCATTCAACCTATTCACACTTTCAAATCAAAATGAGTAGAAGTTTATAGATAGATAAAAAAAAAAAAAGAGACACCAAAATAAAATCATTTTCCTGATTGAAAAAACACTATGAACAAATATTGTCGACAAACATCGTGTACAAAACTGAATGTGATTGTTGACAAAGTTGGTAAGTAAAAGCATTTACTCCTCCAGCTTCTTTCTTCATTAGGGCCAGCTTCAGCTTTTCACCCTGATGAGAAATTATATTTAGTGAGATTAGAAGATGAAACTACACACCGATGAAATGGATACATTATAGGGATAATTACAAATACTACCCACAGGCACGCAGGATTTTAACTTGGGGGGGGGCGAAAAACGGATCGAGTTTATAAATTTAAACAATTAAAAAAAATACTCATATATTAACCATAATTAATGGGTTTTTATATTGTAAAAGACAACTATTTGAAGTTTTTATCAAAATTTTGGGGGGGCAAAGTCATCTATTTTAACTAAAAAAAAAAATTGAAAATTTTAGGGGGCGGAAATGAAATTTTGGAAAATTTTTTTTTTTGGGGGGGGGCAATAGCCCCGCCTTGTCCCCCCTAGGTCCGCCACTGCCCACAAGGGTTTACCCTAATTACAAAAAACTCCAATTATGTTTCAAAATTACAAATACTCCTTTGAGATTTGTATTTACCTAAGAAAACACCCCCTTCTTGAGGATCCAATTTGTTATAAGAAACAAATGTCAATCGGGTATTCGTAACTTTGAAAGATCAGGTTTTTTTTTTGTAATTAGGCTAAGCTTCATGGGTAGTTTTTGTAATTATGCCTAAACTCACGTGGATTTTTCTTTAGAATCTTCTTTAGCATCTTCCTCTGATGATTCAGATTCTGTGTTGAGGAATGTCATCTTCCCAAAAGATTCTTTGGCATCCCCAAAAAAGTCCTTCACTTTATCAAGAACAGTTTTCAGTTCATCCTGTGTTGGAAGCTGAAAAATTGCACAAAAAACTGGAACATGTTAGAACCAAAACTGGAAACAGCCAATGTGCCTGTAGCAAATAAGCACTATGTTACTTGAATGGGATAACTATGAGTAATGAGCTGTCTTGAATTTTTGTAAGACCATCTCAGTGTCAACTTTAATTTTAATCCTCAAGAGGGCAGAATGATAAGATCAAACTCCAGCTTACCAAGAGAGATTTAAAAAAAGGGAGCATAAATAACACTATACAAGCGGATAGTCGCCAGTGGTTAAGACTTTCAAACCCAGACCTTTAGAAATCCTGTATTTTACATATCCATACGATTGTGGTCTGACGTTCGATTCTCATCATCTTTCTCCTCACTCCTCCCACGAATTGTACTAAAAAACATTGAAATCTAAAATAAAAAATAGCACTATATATCTAAGGGATAATTTACAACACCCCCCCAACCCCGAGGTTCAGTCTAATTACAAAAAAAAAAAAAAAAAATCCAAATGTTTTTGAAAATTACTAAAAGAACTCTTGAGGTTTGATTCCGTCTTACATTTTTCCACTTAATAAGCAAACAACATTTCAAAATTTCCCCTAATATTTATAGAAATATTACAGTTACTCCTTAAATTTAAGACAAAATCAAACCTGAGGAGGTATTTTGTAATTTTGAAACATCTCTGGATTTTTTTGTAATTAGCCCAAACCCTTGGGAGAGTTCGTAATTATTCCTCTCTGACGGAGGTGCAACTTTCAGATTATTGAAGGGAAATGCAGGAAGGCTGTCATAGAATGACGGAAATAATATTCTACATCAAGTTCTTTTGAGTTTCACCCTGACGATGATCGAGAAATGCTATATAATTTGGACCCTAAAGAGGTCAATAACTAACTATTACCTCAATTACATCGTTTGCAGCTAGTGCAGACCTCAAATTGTTGTTTTCCTGCACGTTCAAAGCATTGAACATTAGCTGACTTTTGATTTTTCAATTTTTATGCACGTCATAAAGCTGAAACCAAAAACACGCTGGAAATTGGAGATAAGAAACATTACAACAAGTTTGTAGCCATATCGAAACTCTGTCGCGGACCGCAGTACACGAAACTGTTTCATAGCCATCTTCTGTATTTCCTTTTCGTCCTGTTTCGACAGAAGATACAAAGATGAATTAAGTGGTTGCTTTAAATCCAATAGAAAAGATAAAATCATAAGCGCAAATAATAGAGAATCAACTACTTATCCTACCGGTTCAAATAAGTGGAATATTTTAGTGCAATTTACATGACTAGTCTAGGGGTAGTCCGGCATGCTGGTGATGCCCCGGTTAGATGGTATATCTAAAGATGAATGCAACATAATAGAAAACTCACTCTATAAATAACAGCTGCAAGATTCCTAGCCAGAGTGTCTTTGTAAATATACTTCCCAAGAAAATTGTCCTTTGCAGCAACCATGATTTTTGCGGTTGTGCCACCTGTTACAATATTAAGTGGGTACCAAAGGTAAACCTGACCAAAAAGAAAAACAGCAAACTCTCATAAAACAGAACTCAAAACTTCAGAAATTAATTCAAGCTGGACAATTGCATATTCAATAGCCATTAAACAAACTCATAGTAGGCCATCTGGATTTAGTTGTCTTTTTCCATTGATTTTCATACATATCTTACAGATTCAAAAGGGTTATGACTATTAAGGATCGTGTCGTGTTTCGTGTCGACACGATAACAACCGGACAAGATAAGCTCAAACACGAACACGACACGATAAGGGATTGCACATACATAAACACAAAATGGAAGTTTTCATGTCGACCTTACACGACACGATTTGACACGGTAAATCGAAAAAAATGACTAAGTTTGAATGATATGATATTACATGTTAATACATGATAACACATTACACGACATGGCACGATATTACATGACAATACACGATACAAACTACAAAGTCCTAATAAAAACATACAAAGATCTTTCCAACAAACAGCAAATACAGTCCTTCTGTCCTTATCGTATCGACGCGAAACAAAAACTTTCATATCCTTATCTTGTCGACATGATAAGAACACAAACACCACTAACCTGTTCTTTACGTATCGTTTTAATGTCGTGTCAAGAATTACCACCCCGATGACTATATACACAACCAAAGATGTACCAGAAATTAAGATGAAGAGAACGCTAATCAGGAAAGAACCTAGTAAAGGAACAATCACATATGCACACAAAATTGTTGTCATCTTTTCTATTTCCACCGTTAAGATTTTTTTCCCTTCTCATTTGGGCTAAATTCCAGATAGCCGCATATCTTTATTTCTCCTAGTATTGTCACTATTTTCTAATGTTCATAGTTCACATCAACAATTAACTACGATTATCCAGGACCAGAATTTCCCCTCGAGCTGCAATTAAATAAAAAAAATCTGAACTTAAAACACAAATTATAAGTTTGCCCACAAAGAAAGAAAAAACAAACAAAAATGCATTTCAAAAATCTTGCTCTCCAGCAGTCCCTTCATTTATTTTCTTCTCTTTTTCAGTGTGTGTGTGTGTGTGTGTTTGTGTGTGTGTGTGTGTATAAGAAAGAGAGAGAGAACTAACATTTGCCATGCGAATAAAGATAACAAATTTGGGGTTGCCATCGTCTTCAAGCTTGGGAATAGGAGGGGGTGTACGCTGGAACTGTCTAGCAGCCATTCCTTTCTTGCCTTTGGCTTCAACTACAAGCAGTTTATGTTGCTTTTGGTGGTATGGCTTCTGGGCTGTGGTTGTTTTTGAGGAAAACAGAGAGTGTCTGAGGAGTGAGTCTTCATGTGTTCTTGTGTTGGATGATAAGGGCAGTCTCACCAGTGAATTCAAAGACATTCCCACCTCCATAACTAATCGAAGAAGAATGTGAAACTTTCCAAGATTCTTGATTGTATTGCTATTTGGGATTGTATGGGTCCTTTGCCTAAACCTTATCCACAAATTTTCACTTTTCTTTTTCTTTATTTTTCGTTTTAATATTTTTGTGGGTTTTCTTTTGGCTGAAAGAGTTGGAAAATTAGAAAATATAATTTTGTAGTAAATTATATGGTCTCAATTATTACACACGTGGCACGTCAGGAAGACCAGAAATATTTATTATTTGTATTTTTGGTCCTTCGGAAATTTTAATTGAAGAGGAGGCCTTATTATTTGAATTTATTATTTGGATAATTATAAAAACTACCACTAATGTTTAGCCAAATTTTAAAAAAAAATTCCAATTATCTTTCAAAACTACAAATATTCCTCTTGACTTGCTTCTATTTTACAAATTGCACTGTCAAGAAGAACAAATTTTTTTGTTCCACTTTCCTGAAATTCCAAATCATGAAGAGGGGGATAGTGGTTAGGTAATTTTTACAAGCTCGAAATTCTGGAGTGTTTGTAACACCATCTCTCTAATTCCTGGTACTTCAGTTTGTAATTTTTTGCAAATCTAACTGAATTTTTTTGTAATTATGCTAAACCTCAGGGTCCCTTTATTATTTGAAGGAAATTAATATATATATCGTATCCAATAGGGTTCATGATCTCCAAGAATCTATGCATAACAATGATTTCATTTCATCATCTCAAAAGAATATTTGGTTTGTTCATTTCTTGGAGCTTAAATTTCATGCACCTCAGTTGGATAGCCAAAGGAGTGTGCAGTTGGATAGCCAAAGGAGTTGCAGAAAAGCTTCAGTTAGAGCTGAACCGATGCTCCAAACTTGGATCATAAGTATGTGAGTGAATGCTTCATTAAAAGTTTTTTCAAGGATGTTTCCGTATAAATCATCCTGCAGGGAGGGGAAAAAATGCCTATGACATTAAATCTTCTGCATACTCTAGTAATCTTATATTGATTCAAAGCTACATAATAAATGCAGCACATATGGAATGAATCTACAAAATCCACTAGACTTTGTAATGAAGGCACATGAAAAGGTAATGATGCCACAAAACTGTTGAATTTAATACCGATAATAATCAACTTACAAAGGATCAAACACATAATTATTCCCTTCCTATATACAAAAAGGAGAGCTCAATGTCAAAATGAATAAAATGCAAATATTGTCTCTTGGTCTTCAATCAGGAATACAATTTGCTTCCAAACTCTTGAGTCTAACACCATAATTTACACTGGCAGCATCTATTTTTACAAGAAAGAATATTGCAGAGTGGAAAAAAGAAAAACACACTACCTCAATCTATACAACAGTGTTTGCACTAATTTCTCGGTGCTTTCCATGTACCTCAGCTAATGCACAAAATCCCAGAATTAACTTTACCCCCCACCCGTATTCTCCAATGTGAATAAAGTGAAACAGTTGTTTGCAAATATTTTCCTCGTTCCATTCCTAGGATGGGTTTCCAACATAAATGTTTCGATTAATTACAGAAATACCCGTGAGATTTAGTCTACTTGCAAAATACCCCAACTATCTTTTAAAATTACAAATACCCCCTTGATATTTGTTTCTAATTTACAAATTTCACCCTCAATAGGGGGATATTTGTTAAGAGGTGTTTGTAATACGTTACGGTGTTATATGTAATTTTGAAAGATGATTGTGTTTTTTTTGTAATTAGGTCAAATCTCAAGGGTGGTTTTTATAATTATCCCTAAATGTTTTCAGTTCCAAACTTACTAGTAAGAGAACTCATGGCCTCTGAGAGATATATACTTCTTCACCCATATAGCAATGTCTTCGGAGCAAGCCTGGGCTTGGGGGGTGTTGAGGAGCGCATCAAGGGTCGCAAATTCATGAACCGTGTCCTTGTAATCGAGAAGGGGTGCATCTACATTAACCTTCCGAAGTTCCTCTGAGTACGCTTATAGCACGGTCACGCATCCAATCATGTTCCGCAACAACTGTCAGTGTTGGTGGCATGTTTTTAATGCATACGTCTCGTCCAGGGTTGAGAGGGTTGCCTGCTGGGTGGTCCAAATTAAAGTCTTCTTTTGGTAGAAAGAGTTTCCATGCGAGCAAAGACATAGATTTGTCATAAAGGTAGGAATTACAGAGTTTGATCTCTGAACGAGTCGGAGTGCTTCCGATGAAGAAAGGGTACATGAGAACTTGAGCTACCACTCTTACAGGGTCTAAACGTGTGCCTGCCTCGACTGAATATTGTGAAACATAGTTAGCGATATTTGCACCACTGCTGACTCCAAGAAGAACACACCTGTTTTAAAGACTGAGTTTGTAAAAATTCAACAGCTGAGATTTGTTCAGTCAGCCCCCCATGTATTTTCTAGCTACCAATTACGTAAAAAAATTAACAAGACTGAGTTTGTAAAAATTTACTAACAGCTGAGATTTGTTCATTAGAAAACAGCCCAAAAATTTATTGGAAAAGTGTTCCAAAAATGTATATTATCAAGGGAATTACTACTACTTTTATAATGAGGTCCCAGTGACAAGAAAAAAAAATGCACTAAATTTCTTATAGGAAAGCATAACAGGCTGGCTCAGATTTAGTTACAAATTGATTGGCTACTTTAGTAAAATTTTGATGGTACAATCTCACTTTCGACCATGTTGACTCAGCTATAAAATTGATGGCTGAAGAGGAAGACACAAAGAAGCAATTGCACATAATTTAAATACAATGAAGCCAAGAACATATCCAAGAACTGCATCTGTTTTCTAATATTGATCATTCGACTCCCATTAATGATGGAATCTATATTTCTTCCATAACAAAATGATCTCTCTTCTAAAGAGAAAAAGAAGCATTGAAAACAAGGAAGACAAAGTTCAATAGAATGAAATTGACATAATAATAGAACCATTCTGGATGCATTAAGTTTAAACCTACAAACCATGTAGCATTTAGCAGTGACAACAACTTCAGGAAAACTATGCTTTAGTAGTGACATAACCTTGCAGTAATCTACACATACTCAGACCAATCATAAGCATTTAAGCGAACAGTTTAAACACAATTTCACACCAATTTCAACAATAGCAATACCAAAAAAGCATGCAATAGAAGAATTCAAATTTTCATTCTCTTTTCAACAGTACTTCATAAGAATAGCTTAGCTTAGAACCAAAACATATACCTAGATGGATCTCCATGAGCAGCTAGCCAGGGCTCAACCATGGATGCCCCAAAACCATCAACAATCTGCCTCCTCCTCCCATCCCCTCCGCCGATACCTTCTCCCACACCTCCAATTCTCCCATTTCCGAATGGCCGATCAAACTCCGCCAAATTCGCCTGCTTCGCCACCCAATTCAATACTTTCACCCCATCGTCAAACGCAGATGGATACCTACTTTCTGGCGCCAACCTATACCCCACCGCCACCACCACCGCGTCACACAACTTCGCTAGCCTCCTACAGAACACATCATTCGCCACGGTATCACTTCCGCCACTCACCCACCCTCCACCATGAAACTGCAAAATAATCGGAAGTTTCCGACAATTCCGCCCACTTTTTTCCGGCAAATACCCGCCATAAACAACCCCATTATCCGAAACTTTGTTTGAACTCCTGCTCGACCTGATCCTAAGATCCGGAATCGATTTAGGGGAAACTATCGCGGAATCAGGGAGGAAGATCCGTATCGAAAGGGAGGTCACGGGGTCGATGTGGATGTCCTTGGTGGCGACGCCGTCGTCGGAAAAGCTGGGGTTCGCCGCAGCTTTGGTCTCATCCGGCCGAGAAACGACGCCGTATGGGTCACCGCTAGGGGATTCAATCAAGGCTTGCAACTTGCGTTTGAGGAAGAATTTGAACAAGGCGCTATATAATTTCACTGTTACGCTCGGCATTATCGATCCACACGCAGAAATACATGAATATATGAAAGAAAATATGTATTTATACCTCTGCGTGTGAATCTGAATTACAAGCTTTGAATTTTACATGGATGAAACAGAGAGGAGACTGGTTCAATTCTATGTGATATGATGATGATAGCTTCTGGAGAGACAATTTTCAAGACTTTGAATGGACAATGTAAAATATGTATATATATATGACTGTGATTTACATGGAGGTGACAAGCTGGACTTTTTGGTCCCCTGCATTGGTGAGTTGTACCTTGTGATTACAACATGTGCACTGCTGGCCAATTATACTTCCCGTCGAACAAAATATATTTTTTAAAAGTTAAATTTATTTTAGAAAAATAAATTACGAACAATAAATGTGGAGTAAATCAGTAAATGCAGTATTTCTTCTCTCTCTTTTTTGGGAAATTGTAAGGGGAAATTAGGTTTAAAAGGAATAAGAAATATTTAATTTTTTTATTTTGAAAGCAAGAAATATTTAAATTTATAAAAAGCAAAATAACTTTATAGATTTAAATTAAAGAGAATGGAATTTTGAAATGCACTACTTATTAAATAGAGAAAGTACAATTAAATTATTTGATATTATGTTAATATCAAATACAAAAACACGTTATCTTTAAAAAAATTAAGAAAAAAATATTATGTTCTGTAAGCATAAATATTTTTAAATACTCTATTTAAAAGTCGATAAAAACATACTTAAGTGATGAGTTTCAATGAAAGTTTATATATATTTATTAATTCAACTATAGTATTATAATATGTTGATCAAGTGTTTTATTTTTTAGCTTAAAGGTGAGGTCAAATATGTATCAACTTAGAATCACTCGCACAAATTCATGCATTACAATTTTTTTATTTTTTTTTATTTTTGAGGGTAGGGGGGTTATCTTTCTATCTTTTACAATTCAATGAAGTCCTACATCATCGTGTCGTTTAAACTATCTATTTGATACTTCCGAAAATTCAAACCAATCCATCTATTATTATTCCTAACATTAATGTCAAGACTCATGGTCATAATGTCATGATATTTAATTAGTGGGGTTTCCACAAACTCTTTAGTTATATCATTTTTTCCCCTAAATTCTCAATTGTACTAATTTACTTGCAATTTTCCATTTTCGATCAATTTCCTTATTGACTTCTATATTCCTCTCTCATTTGACAAATCTTGTTGAGCTAAAGGAAGTTCCTGAAGTTGTGTTTAGATTTTTACCGCTTTTGTTAGTGAGGAATATGTTTTTTGTTTGTTGAGTCCTTTACCAGAATTACACACGTGTATGTTGCTTATTGGTCCTTTTAAATCTAGCGGGCATATGTGTATATATAGTTGGAGTCCTGTTCTTTCTGTTGTAATTTTACAGAAATAAAAATTATTTACAGATTCTCTGAGAACGTGAGATGGATTTCTTCATGATTTCTTAGTTTTTACATGGTACCACAACATGGTTATGGTCGTGGCTCGAGGTGCAGGCATTGTTAACACTATTCATGGTGATGGTGATTCTGCAAAGTTGACATTGGTATATACTCGAGATCTCGATCCACTAGCATTACATGGATCCGATCATCCAGGAATGGTGTTGGTGCTAATCTACTTAACGTTTCAAACTATCTTCCCTGGAGCAGAGCAATGAGACTGGCGCTGGGGGCTAAATCTAAGCTCGGATTTATTTATGGAACGGTTCTGTAATATCTAATATCAATTTTATTTATGATTTATTTGTTTATTAATTTCATATTTATTTATTCCATTTAAAAATTTTCTTTTATTTATCTGATATATTATATATATATATATATAATTTTATAATAAAGCTATTAATGGGATTAAAGAGTTATGTTTTTTCAAAACTCTTTTAGATAGACTTGTATCCCACCAAATCCTCCCACTTTCAAACCCACGTACTTTAGAAACCCCTTTTATCAGTCCTCTCCTCTAACCCTAAATCCCACGTTAAAGATTATCAGATATTTTTTTCTCTTCTCACGGCAAGAAAGAGAGAAGAATTGGGTTGCACCATATTTTCACGGTTTGTCAATTTGAAACTTTAGCAAGTAATTTTTTTTCTTATTTATATTGATCTACTATCATCCCTTTATTGTTTATTGGACTAACCCCCCAACAATTGACTCACAGTTACTTGGGATTAAGGAATTTAGTGTTTTCATTTAAATTGCATAATGTGTGTGTGCGTCTCGCACCCGAGTGTGTGTCGTTGTGTGTCTCTTCGGGGGTCTGTGCGTGCGACTGTGTATATTGTCACTGTGTGTGAGTCGAGTGAGGGCGTGTGTGGGAAAAATCGCCGGCTAGGCTGCTGGTTTCCGCCGGCGAGGCGTTTGGTGTCGGCCGAGGTCGAGAAAGGAAAAGATTTGGATGCTGGGTAGTGAGTTGCAGGAGGAGTTCGTGGGTTAATGACAGGGGCCTTTTGTTTGAGAATTTAATTAAATGTTGTCCTTGTTGGGAAAAGAGAGATTTTACAATTTTGCCTCAAAAACCAAAAAACATAGTTTATACATTTTCAATAAAGTCCCAAATAGTTTTAATTAGGTCCATTTCCAATTTTCAAATTTTCTGGACCTTTCTTTAAACCCCTATATTTCTATATTAGTCCAAAAATCTTATTTTTAATTACCAATTTCTTTCGTGTAAGCCCTAAATAACTTATTTTTGATCAATCTTTATCTATTAAAAGCCCCAAAGTTAATTTTATAGTATATATGTATTTCAGTTAGAATTTAGTATTTAATCCCAAGGCTTAAACCATTGTAATTTTACATTGTAGGTGACGAGGAACTAAATCACTAGGACTTTCTACCTTCGAGCTTTGAGCATCTATATTATTTTGGTGATTGAGGTAGGGATTTTTCTTTACACTTTTAAGTGCGAAGTTTAATTGTCTTTATTAAATATGTACTTGTATAATTTTATAAATACTATACTTGACAATGTGATTATAATTGTTGAACTTGACGTGCCTATTATATGTGAAGAATAATTATTCATTTATGTGAAATGGCAAAGTAGGCTTCGGCCAATGGCAAAGTATATGTATGGCTTCGGCCAATGGCAAAGTAGGCTTCGGCCAATGGCAAAGTATATGTGTGGCTTCGGCCAATGGCAAAGTATATGTGTGGCTTCGGCCAATGGCAAAGTATATGTGTGGCTTCGGCCAATGGCAAAGTATATGTGATGGCTTCGGCCAAATGGCAAAGTATATGTGATGGCTTCGGCCAAATGGCAAAGTATATGTGATGGATTCGGCCAAATGGCAAAGTATATGTGATGGCTTCGGTCTAATGGCAAAGTATATGTGCTTAAATTTGTGAAATTATGCTTGTATATATTTAATTTGGACAGTTAGGATCCCTACTGAGTGTGTGTTACTCACCCCCTATTACTAATTTTTCAGATTTTCCGGATGGGAGCCGATGGAGGGGAAGCCAATGAAATTTTTTCTATTTATTAGTATTCGCATGTTAGGGATGAAACTAGTTTTACATTATTATTTCCTATTAGCAACCTAGTTATTCGGATTTTTATGAAACAATAAATGTTGCATTTTCCATTATTCAATACGATAAAATTTTCGGATTTCTAGTTTACGATCAACCCGTTTTAATTTATGCTTCCGTTGTAGTAGATAAGTATTTTCAAAAAAGTGATAAAATAAAATGTAGATTTATTTTTTTAGTAACGCTAAAAATCACATTTCGAAAACTAGGGTGTTACATTGTGGTATCAGAGCAGGTCTACCTTCCTGTAGACTTGCAATATTTTTTTTTTAAAAAAAATGGCTATTCCTCCATCGAGCTGCATCCAATCAGGTAAAATTTACTTATTGCTTCAATATGAGAATTCTTGAGAATGCACCATATGTTATGAAGTTACTTGAAAAATGTGGTTATTTTTTTATATATATTACCTCCGTGATAAATGTATTTTCATGTCTCACAAATATTTACCTGCTTGGCATATTAGAAATATCTCTTAAAATTAGTGATTCGTGATGAGCTATACGAAAAACGAACCTGCATAATTTACTAAATGATGTATGGACTTATATGGTAACACAAAATGCTCCAGGATGGTGCGTAAGATAAAAACAGCTAGGAAGAGAATGGGAGATCGAATTTTTCATTGGAGGGTATATAGGTTTTGAACTATGAAAGAAAGCTAGGGGCCAAAACAATAAGAGAAATGTGGCTGGAGATAAAACATTTGAAGAAATAATCACCCGGGATGAAGCAAATGATAAGCTAATCGACTTACCCCGAGAATGGAGTGACCTGCAAGAGATGTACGTGACAACATGACGGACTACAGTTCTGTGCCGCCCCATACCACATTGGATCCCGAGAGATTTATAGTCGAACTACTTAGGCGTGGGCCACCCGTCATGCCTAATGTAATATATGTTGATTCAGATGACGATGTTTTGGCTGAACTAGAGGAAGACTTAGATGGATTATTCTCATCTGAGGGATCTAGTTAGATGACTAGTTTTTCTAGCCTTATCTGGATTTTGTTTTGAATTTTGTTTTTCTTTTCTTTCTTTATTCTAGTAAGAGTTGTTTCATTTTTCTAGATTAGTAGGATTCAGTATGATCTTTTATTTTACTTTATTTCGCATTGTACCCTCTTGAAGGCAATTTCTATTGAATAGTGGAATTATATTTTTTTATTTATTTAATTACCTTGTCTTGTTGTGTTTATGTGTTGGATAGAGGTTATATTTACTTCTCATACGAGTTAAAAACTAAACAATCCATTGTATTATAGATCGTGGCTCCACGAAGGGATGGATCAAATACGTCACTTAATTCAAGCCAGGGCGAGGGATGCCAAAGAACGATTTGCTGAATAATCTCGTTGCTTTACTACGAGGGTTACCCCAGCAGAATGCCGTACCACCTGCACCAGGCCACCCAGCTGGTGGAAACGAGGAAGCGCACGTTTTGGAACAGTTCCGGAGATTCAGACCACAAACCTTTAATGGACGCGATGGGTCATTCGCAGTCGATGAGTGGCTACGCGCAATGGAGATCTCGTGCGCCACCTTTCAGTTCACAGAAGATGCGGACCACTGGTGGGAGGCTTTCTCTCGCTCAAGGACAGATGAGAAACTACGTGGCATGACCTGGGCTAACTTTAAACAAGAGGTCATGCAACAATATTTCCCACAGTCTTATAGGGATCGGAAGGAGACCGAGTTCCTGGAGTTGAAACAGGGCAACATGACAGTCATCGAGTATGAACGTAAGTTCAATCAATTGGCAAGGTTTGCCACCCACTTGCTAGACACGGATGAGAAGAGAGCAAGGAGATTCCGGAGGGGTCTCCGTCCAGAAATAGGTTGTGTGCTAGCTGGTTTGGGAACGACGACTTATGTTGAACTGCTTTCACGAGCTCATGAAGTGGCTTCGTGTTTGAAATTGGACTATCCTGCCCAAAAGATAGACAATGTTCCAGGAAAGAGGAAATGGAATGGTCCGAGTCAGGGAGTAGCGACTGGTAGCCAGAGTAAACAGGTCAGAACGAGCAAACTCAATTCTAGTTGCACAGAAGGTGAAGCCAACTTGTCCAACCTGTGGAAGAAATCATTATGGGGAATGCTTACTGGGACAAGGAAAATGTTTCCGTTGCCACCAACCTGGCCATCACGCAGATCATTGCACCATATTTCCAGACAAGAAGGGAAAGACACCAAGGGGTCAGGCACGTGTTTTTGCTATGACACAACAGAAAGCCCAAGAGAACCCGGGAACACTGACAGGTATGATACATGTTTCCAATATACCTGCGTTAGTGTTATTTGATACTGGTGCTACGCATTCTTTCATATCCGCTGATTTTCATGCTAAAACGTGTCTTGAGAATTGCACAGTTAGTGATACACTATAAATAAGCCTTCCTTCGGGAAAAACAATAAGTATTGATCTAGTGACTAACAATGTGGCATTAGATTTTGATGGGAAGAATTTAGAAGCGGATTTGCATGTGATTAGAATGAGGGATTTTGATATCATACTAGGAATGGACTGGTTGAATAAGTATAAGGCCCATATCAAATATCACGAAAGAGAAATAATTCTTGAACCATCAAAGGGAGACAAATTTATATTTTTCGGAGCAAGAGTGAGTGGAATGCCTCGAATTATATTGGCAATGAAGACGGTTAAAATGCTGAAGAAAGGAAAATGTCAGGGATTTCTGGTTAATGTGATGGTTGCTATGGTTGCCGAGAAAACAATCATGGAAGTTTCGGTTGTACGAGAGTATGCTGACGTATTCCCAGAGGATTTGCCTGGAATACCTCCAAATCGGAAAGTGGAGTTTACGATTGATCTGATTCCGGGAGCCGCTCCTGTATCAAAAGCACCATACAGAATGGCCCCCAAGGAACTTCAAGAGTTAAAGGTTCAGCTACAAGAACTCTTGGATATCGGTTTTATACGACCCAGTGTGTTGCCTTGGGGAGCACCTGTCCTTTTTGTGAAGAAAAAAGATGGGAGCATGAGGATGTGCATTGACTACAGAGAGTTGAACAAACTTACTATCAAGAACAAGTATCCCTTACCGAGAATTGAAGATCTTTTTGATTAACTAAACGGGGCAAGCGTCTTTTCTAAGATTGATCTGAGGTCTGGGTACCATCAACTGAAGGTTAAAGAAGGAGATATACCCAAGACAGCTTTTAGGACACGATATGGGCACTATGAGTTCACAGTGATGCCTTTTGGGCTTAGTAATGCTCCAGCAGTATTTATGGATCTGATGAATCGAGTTTTTCACCCATACTTGGATAAATTCGTGATTGTGTTCATAGATGATATTTTGGTGTACTCAAAGGACGAGGAGCAACACGAGAAACACCTCAGCATAGTGTTAAAGACTCTACGTAAGGAGATGTTATTCGCCAAATTCAAGAAGTGCGAGTTTTGGCTAGATCGAGTGGTCTTTCTTGGCCACGTAGTCACAGCAAAGGGTATCGAAGTCGACCCTGCAAAAGTTGAAGCCGTTGAGAAATGGTCGGCTCCTACAAATGCAAATGAGGTGCGTAGATTCTTGGGTCTTGCGGGATATTACAGGAGATTAATCAAGGGATTTTTGAAAATAGTAGGCCCGATGACCCAACTTAAAAGGAAAGGTGAAAGGTTCATGTGGACCAAGAAGTGTGAACAGAGTTTCCAAGAACTAAAACAGCGTCTGGTTTCGGCGCCAGTCCTTACAATCCCAAACACTTCAGAAAGATTTATAATCTACAGCGACGCGTCGAAACAGGGAATGGGGTGCGTTTTGATGCAAAATGGTAAAGTGGTTGCTTATGCTTCAAGGCAGTTGAAACGCCATGAACTCAATTACCCTACACACGATTTGGAGTTGGCATCAGTCGTACATGCCCTAAAGATATGGCGTCACTATTTATACGGGGGAAAGTGTGAAATTTATACTGATCACAAGAGTCTGAAGTATGTTTTCACACAAAAAGAGTTGAACATGAGACAGACTCGTGAAAGACTACGATTGTACAATCCATTACCACCCCGGTAAAGCAAATGTAGTCGCGGATGCACTTACCCGTATGCCCAGAGGGACAGTTGCAAGTTTACTCACGACACAGAAGAACCTCATTGAGGAATTTGCCAAAATGAGAATTGAGATTGTGACTCCACCTGTTAAAACCGAGGCGGTACTAGTAGCTTTGGTAGTGCAACCGACGCTGCATAGTAGCATCAAAGAAGCACAGGCTAATGACAAGTTTTTATGCAAAATGAGGAAGAAGGTGTTGATGGGAGAAATTAAAGGGTTCGCCATAGGCCGTGACGGTGCCTTTGGTATATGAGGGACGATCGTGCGTGCCTAAAGATGGGGAAATAAGGAAGCGGATTTTAGAAGAGGCACATTGCACACCTTATACCGTACACCCAGGAGGGACTAAAATGTATCGTGATCTCAAAGAGATTTTTTGGTGGAGAAGCATGAAAAGGAGCATTGGAGAATTCGTGGAAAAGTGTTTGACATGTCAGAAAGTAAAAGTTGAACACCAACGACCTTCTGGTCTACTCAAACCACTACAGATTCCCGAATGAAAATGGGAACACGTGAATATGGACTTCGTAGTGGGGCTTCCGAGGTCAAGACGAGGAAACCAAGCTATATGGGTTGTAATGGATCGTTTGACTAAATCAGCACACTTCATACCGATCAAAATGACTTACGGCATGGAACAAATGGCTCAACTTTATATCCGAGAAATTGTAAGATTGCATGGGGTACCCATATCTATAGTCTCAGATAGGGATCCGAGGTTTACATCAAAATTTTGGGGTAGTCTACAAAAAGCAATGGGGACAAAACTCAAATTCAGTACAGCTTTCCACCCCCAAACGGACGGGCAGTCTGAAAGAACGATCCAGATTCTAGAAGACTTACTGAGAGGATGTGTTTTGGATTTCGATGACAATTGGGAAAAGTACTTTCCACTGGTGGAATTTTCTTATAATAATAGCTATCAAGCAACCATCGGGATGGCTCCGTATGAAGCTTTATATGGTAGAAAGTGCAGATCTCCTATATATTGGGACGAAGTCGGTGAAAAGAAAGTTTTGGGTCCGGAACTAGTAGAGCAAACAGTTGAGATTATCGAGAAAGTCAGGAACAGGATAAAAATAGCGCAAGACCGACAAAAATCATATCTGATCAGCGAAGGAAAGATTTGCAATTTGAAACAGGAGACAAAGTTTTTCTAAAAATTGCTCCAACTAAAGGAGTTGTGAGGTTTGGCAAGAGGGGGAAACTCGCTCCGAGATTCATTGGACCATTCGAGATATTAGAATGAGTGGGGGAAGTAGCCTATCGGCTGGCGCTACCGCCAGAGCTAGCAGCCGTGCACAATGTGTTTCATGTATCTATGTTGAGGAAGTACGTCCACGACCAGAATCACGTAATCAATCATGAAGTACTGGAGGTTAACCGAGACATGACTTATGAAGAAAAGCCAATAGCCGTCCTTGACAAAAAAGTACACAAGCTGAGAAACAGAGATGTCACCTTAATCAAAGTTCAGTGGAGTAGACACGGCCAAGAAGAAGCCAAGTATCCAGAATTATTCGATCAACTGGGTAAGCCAAATTTCGAGGACGAAATTTATTGTAAGAAGGGGAGGATGTAATATCCAATATCAATTTTATTTATGATTTATTTGTTTATTAATTTCATATTTATTTATTCCATTTAAAAAATTTCTTTTATTTATCTGATATATATATATATATATATATAATTTTATAATAAAGCTATTAATGGGATTAAAGAGTTATGTTTTTTCAAAACTCTTTTAGATAGACTTGTATCACACCAAATCCTCCCAATTTCAAACCCACGTACTTTAGAAACCCCTTTTATCAGTCCTCTCCTCTAACCCTAAATCCCACGTTAAAGATTATTAGATATTTTTTTCTCTTCTCACGGCAAGAAAGAGAGAAGAACTGGGTTGCACCATATTTTCACGGTTTGTCAATTTGAAACTTTAGCAAGTCATTTTTTTTCTTATTTATATTGATCTGCTATCATTCCTTTATTGTTTATTGGACTAACCCCCCAACAATTGACTCACAGTTACTTGGGATTAAGGAATTTAGTGTTTTCATTTAAATTGCATAATGTGTGTGTGCGTCTCGCACCCAAGTGTGTGTCGTTGTGTGTCTCTTCGGGGGTCTGTGCATGCGGCTGTGTATACTGTCACTGTGTGTGAGTCGAGTGAGGGCGTGTGTGGGAAAAATCGCCGGCTAGGCTGCTGGTTTCCGCCGGCGAGGCGTTTGGTGTCGGTCGAGGTCGAGAAAGGAAAAGATTTGGATGCTGGGTAGTGAGTTGCAGGAAGGAGTTCGTGGGTTAATGGCAGGGGCCTTTTGTTTGAGAATTTAATTAAATGTTGTCCTTGTTGGGAAAAGAGAGATTTTACAATTTTTCCTCAAAAACCCAAAAACATAGTTTATACATTTTCAATAAAGTCCCAAATAGTTTTAATTAGGTCCAATTCCCAATTTTTAATGTTTCTGGACCTTTCTTTAAACCCCTGTATTTCTATATTAGTCCAAAAATCTTATTTTTAATTACCAATTTCTTTTGTGTAAGCCCTAAATAACTTATTTTTGATCAATCTTTATCTATTAAAAGCCCCAAAGTTAATTTTATAGTATATATGTATTTCAGTTAGAATTTAGTATTTAATCCCAAGGCTTAAACCATTGTAATTTTACATTGTAGGTGACGAGGAACTAAATCACTAGGACTTTCTACCTTCGAGCTTTGAGCATGTATATTATTTTGGTGATTGAGGTAGGGATTTTCTTTTTACACTTTTAAGTCACGAAGTTTAATTGTCTTTATTAAATATGTACTTGTATAATTTTATAAATACTATACTTGACAATGTGATTATAATTGTTGAACTTGACGTGCCTATTATATGTGAAGAATAATTATTCATTTATGTGAAATGGCAAAGTAGGCATCGGCCAATGGCAAAGTATATGTGTGGCTTCGGCCAATGGCAAAGTATATGTGTGGCTTCGGCCAATGGAAAAGTATATGTGAGGCTTCGGCCAATGGCAAAGTATATGTGTGGCTTCGGCCAATGGCAAAGTAGGCTTGACAATGGCAAAGTATATGTGAGCTTGCTTGGCAAAGTATATGTGTGGCTTGATGATGGCAAAGTATATGTGTGGCTTCGGCCAATGGCAAAATATATGTGATGGCTTCGGCCAAATGGCAAAGTATATGTGATGGCTTCGGCCAAATGGCAAAGTATATGTGATGGCAAAGTATATGTGATGGCAAAGTATATGTGATGGCTTCGGCCAAATGGCAAAGTATATGTGCTTAAATTTGTGAAATTATGCTTGTATATATATAATTTGGACAATTAGGATCCCTACTAAGTATGTGTTACTCACCCACTATTACTAATTTTTCAGATTTTCCGGATGGGTGCGGAGCCGATGGAGGGGATGCCAATGAAATTTTTTCTATTTATTAGTATTCGCATGTTAGGGAGGAAACTAGTTTTACATTATTATTATTTCCTATTAGCAACCTAGTTACTCTGATTTTTATGAAACAATAAATGTTGCATTTTCCATTATTCAATACGATAAAATTTTCGGATTTCTAGTTTACGATCAACCCGTTTTAATTTATGCTTCCACTGTAATAGATAAGTATTTAAAAATAATAATAATAATAGTGATAAAATAAAATGTAGATTTATTTTTTTAGTAACGCTAAAAATCACATTTCGAAAACTAGGGCGTTACAGGTTCCTATACCAGATTTAGATTCAGAGGCATATGCGCGATGCACTTAAGGTTGATTTTTGCTTATTTCCTGGCTACTTAATGCGATCTCAAAGGATATTGTAGAGGCTTTCATGTATGTGAAAAGTTCAAGCAACTATGGGACGAACTAGTCGAAAGATATGGAGAGAGTAATGGTCCACCGCGATACCAGCTGCATAAGGAGATTTCAAATTTTTCACAAGGTACTTCTAATGTTATAACCTATTTTATGAAATTAATATGCATGTGGGATGAGTATGCATGCATTGTGCAATTACCTAAATGTACTTGTGGTACTGGAAGAGCCATATGTGCAAATGATATATATATAAAGTTGATGCAGTTCCTTATGGGATTGAATGAAAGTTTTGACCCAGTGAAAAACCAAATATTACTCATGGCTCCATTACCTACAATGAATAAGGAGTACTTTATGATTCTTAAGGTGGAAAAGCAAAAGGTTGTACATAGCAGGGTGCTAGATCCATTAGATATTGCTGCTAAGATGGCAAAAGGAGGTTTCAATATGGTAAATAATGGCTAGGGATATGGTTTTGGCAGGGGAGGAAATAAGAATATGCCAAGCTCACATACTTATGGCAGAGGAAGAGGTCAACCAAGAAGAACTAAAGAAGAAAAAACAAAGTTGTTGTGTGATCATTGTGGATACAGTGGTAATGAAGTGAAGGAGTGTTTCAAACTTCATGGATATTGGATTGGTATAAAGAGCTAAAGGAGCAATGAGCTAGACAGTCCATAAACATGGTAGAAGGAAGTGAAACAAACACAGTGAGGCAACAAGGACTGGAGGACACCAAGAAGACAGATCTACCTAATTTTTCAGTTATGATTCAGAAAGAAATAGCAAATATCTGTCAAGACACAGCAGTACGAGCTCAGGCGATATACATATTTTCTCACATGTTGCAAAATACCTGATTATACATAAAACTCCCTTTGCATTATCTTTGCTGAGCACACTTGATAAGGATAGTTGGATTGTTGACACTGGAGCAAGCAGACATATATGCTATTTTCCTAACCTAGTGGCTAAGTCAGTTCCATTGGCTAGTCTTGTGACAATTCACTTGCCTGATGGAACAAGTGTAGCTGTCACACACTCTGGTAATATTGAATTATCTAATGAGATCATTCCACTGATGCATTGATTGTTTCAAGTTTCAAATATAATATACTGTCAGTTAGCCAGTTGCTTGAAGGAAACAAGCCAGAATGTGTATTTTCTCAAAGTAAATGTTGGCTGCAGGACCCTGAAAATGGAAGAATAAAAGCAGTTGGAAAGGCAATGGCTAGCATTTACATATTTAAGGTTGCAGAATTCAGTGGATCTTGTAGTAGCAATGATGGAGTAGATACATTGAAGGTTTGGCATAGGAGGCTTGGACATTCATCCCTCACATGTTTAGAACATATTGGTTTTCTGAAACCTTTTTGTAATAAAGAAGTTTTGAAGATCTGTACTATTGGCCATGAGGCAAAGCAATGTAGATTGTCTTTTCCAACTAGTTCAATACAATCAAAACGTACATTTGAATTGATTCATGTAGATTTATGGGGACCATGTCATGAGTCATCTTTTACTAATGCATCTTATATGTTTACCATTGTGGACGATCATACTAGAGGCACTTGGATATATCTGTTGAAACATAAGTCAAAAGTTGCCACTCATCTTAGCCATTTTCTTGAGTTTATTCATAATCAGTTTCAACAAACCGTACAAAGAGTGAGAAGTGACAATGGCACCGAGTTTTTGGGAAGTGAAACACATAAATTATTTCTGACTAAAGGAATTTTACATCAGAAAGCATGTCCATATACTCCACAGTAGAATGGAGTTGTGGAAACAAAGCACAGATATATCTTGGAGATTGCTAGATCACTATTATTTCAGCCAAGGGTTCCGAAAAGATTTTGGCCATATACTCTCTTAGCTACAGTGCACATTCTCAATTCACTACCCAGTGTTATTTTACATTGGAAGTCTCCCTATGAATTGTTACACAATAAGCTCCTAAATATGATAGATTCAAGGTGTTTGGATGTCTTTGTCATGCCTCCAAAGTAGGGCCTCATAAGTGAAAATTTGACCCAAAAGCAACAACTTGTGTGTTTCTTGGGTATGTAGGAGTAAAGGGATATAGATTTTATAGTATTGCTTCAAAGGAGATTTTTATGTCCATAGATGTGAGTTTTTATGAGTCTCATTTTCCTTTCTATGAAGATTCACCTAGCACCATTGATATCCAACTACCTATACAGGCATGCGATGCTGATGAATTGAATACATATGAGATGAGTGGAATCACCAGCAATGCCACAAGAGGTTGAACAACTTGGAAGACGTCATCGAATAAAACATAAGCCTGGTTGGTTGAATGACTATATCACTAATTTAGTGCATTTTGGAGTGCATTTTGGAGGGCCTCATGCGATGCAGACAAAGATGCATGATTTTTGATTAGTATGAGTTTTGCATGTGATTTGGGCATAATTTTGGATAGAATAAGTTGATATGCATGCATTAACTGAGTAAAATGGGCCATGTTCTTATAAAAGTGGAAAAGATATTATGCTTTACTCGTTTTGTAGGAATTAAACGATATTTGCAGCACTTTGGTGGCAAATCAGAGCATTGAGATAAAGGACCATTGAGAATCAAGCGAATAAGTGAAGTTTGGAGTTAAACCAAGAAGAGATCAGATGAACCGGGCAAAGAATGGCCACGCACGGGCAGCCCATGGGCATAGGCACGACCCGTGCGTGTGCAGGACTGAAAGGCTGAGTGTTCGCATTGACGCACGGCCCGTGCGTCTATTCTTCAGAAAAATATTCCTACGGCTTGACGCATGGGCAGCCCGTGCTTGGGCGCACGGCCCGTGTGTCTGTGCGGAATTTGACAGATTACAACCGTAATTACTTAAGTTTGGCCCAACAAGAGTATAAATAGAGACAAGGCGGCCCCAAGCAAAAGCACACTGTTTTTTGCCCTAGAAAGCACAGAAAAGAGCAACCTTCTACCGGAGGATTCGAGAGATTGATTGAGGTCACAACCACACGCTTGAGGATTGAAGATTTATCGAGAGATCATCAATATCCCTGAGTGCGCTTATTCCATTGTATCTTTTACTTTCATCTAATTAGATATGAACATGAACGATTTGTCTATGAATTGTTTATTTCCCATGTCCAGCTAAACACCTTGTGATTCCGGGGTTTAGCATTAGGTTAATTGATACTTTTGTTTGATGTTTAATTGGAATTAAAGTTATTATTTCAAATCCTATTCGAGTACTCTTTTTTATTTCTTGTTTTATCAAATGGCCATTGGTTTAACTTGTTTGATGTATTGATTCATAATTCTAGAGATGAGTTTCAATACTAGATCTTGAGTACTTGACATGAATATTTTGCATGATTGAGAAGTCTGTGAATATTTGTGAGGATAAATGATAATTTTAGTTGTTTATCTTATGTTGAGTAGAGATGCTAGCATAGATAATTCAATCAACGTTTTTATTGTGTCTCGAGAGGGAGAGTAAACTACTTTTGTGATCTTCTTATAGGGAATAATAATAATAACTTTGGTTTTGATTAATCGGATAACAAGAGGGATATTAACTGAAACCATAACCCTGGAATCCATTCATCCACTTGATATTTCAATCGAACTCTTTACTTTGTCTTTTTTTGATAAAATCTTGTTTTAGTTTACAAACCAACCATCAACTTTCAATCGTCTAAATAAAAATAATTATATTACAATCTCAATACTTAGTGCATGAATTTATTAGTTTCTGTGGGATCGACCTTACTAACCCTATTTATTAACTGCGTCGTTCACTTGCGATGAAGTTAAAAATAAGGTGAACAATTTTGCATCATATCCCCTAGATAGTTTCCATATGTTAACATTCCACATTTGTCTTATGCCTATAATATATTTTTTTTTGCCTCAGATAACAGAGTCACCTAGTGAGCCTACCGATTATCGAAAAGAACCTAGGATGAAGCTTGGGTTGCGAGCCTGAACAAGGAGATCATAGCCCTTAAGGAGAATGACACTTGGCAATTGACTACATTGCCACTTTGCAAGGATCTGAAGTGGGTTTTAAGATTTTGTGAGCATTAATAGGTATTTTCAAGTTGAAGGGGTTGATTTTGTGGAGAGTTTTTCTCCTGTTGCTAAACTAGTATCAGTCGGGATGGTAATTGCTTTAGCAACTCAACATAATTGGGGTTTACATCACATTGACATCAACAATGCATTTCTACATGGATATTTGGATGAGGAGGTGTATATGTTGCCACCTGAGGGATATTTTAAGGCTAAGAAAGGGGAGGTGTACTTGCTTAAGAGAAGTCTCTATGGTTTAAAACAAGCTTCTAGACAATGAAATTTGGAATTTTCTGATAAGCTTCTGGCTTTTGGATTTACACAATCCACACATGATAATTGTCTCTTAGTTGGAAGGCTCATTTATCTGAAGTTATCACGGCCAAACATATCTTATGGTGTGCAGCAACTAAGTTAATTTGTTCATGCTCCAACACAGACGCATTGGGATGTTGCTATCCACTTGTTGAAGTACTTAAAGGGGACACCTTCATTGGGCTTGTTCTATCCTTGTGGGGAAGTCTAACATTTTTGAGGGGTTTTGTGATGTTGATTGGGGAATATGTCGTATCACAAGAAAGTCACTTACAAGGAATTGTATATTTTATGGAAATTCCCTTGTTTCCTGGAAAACTAAGAAGTAGAAAATGGTGTTTAAATCCTCCGCAGAAGCTGAGTATAGGTCAATGGCTGCTACGGTTTGTGATTTGCATATTTATGTTGGATTGCCTATTGCATTATGGTGTGACAACAGGGATGCCTTACATATTACTGCTAATCCGATTTTTCATGAACGGACTAAGCACCTAGATATTGATTTCTATATTGTACGGAATTAATACAAAGTTGGTCTTATCCTCTCGCAGACATGTTTCTACTCATTATCAGCCTGCTGATCTTTTTTCGAAATCTTTTGGAGGGCCTGTGTTTCGAAATTATTTGCTCAAATTGGGAATGTGCTATTCTACCCACATTCCAAACTTGAATGGGGGGTGTTGAGCTAAAGGAAGTTCTTGAAATTGTGTTTACATTTTTACTGCTTTTATTAGTGAGGGATATGTTTTCTGTTTGTTGAGTCCTTTACCAGAATTACACATGTGTCTATTGTTTATTGGTCCTGTTAAATCTAGTGGGCATATGTGTATATATAGTTGGAGTCCTGTTCAATTTGTTGTAGATTTATAGATGAATAAAAATCATTTATAGATTCTCTGAGAACTTGAGATGGATTTCTTCATGATTTCTTAGTTTCTACAATCTTATTGAAAAACGTTTTAATCAACAAGAGATTGTTTGAAAAAAAGGAATTAGATTATATTTATCAATAAAATGTTGGAATATATTATGTGTGATATTATATTTGAAAATTAAATCAGAAAATTTACTTGAATTCTAGGAAAACAAAATTGCAAAAAATGCAGAAATTTTAGACCGAAGTTAGAGTTCGACTCTATGTCTTTAAGACGAATTGCCCCGCTATGATGCCCATGGTTAAATAGCAAATGTCTCCCAAGATACAATGGTCTCATCTTGTTGAAGTAGTAGTCCAAACAATAAGAGACGACGAGCTTTGGTTTAACAAAATCTTGACAGAAAATATGCTTGTGTATGTGTGCCAAAGTGAATAATAAATTTTGCAGATTTAGGGGATATATATAGATTATCAAAGGTCACAGGTGAAACAACACAATTGTTTGAACATACATGTCTATTTATTCAGATAGACACATCCATTATGTTCAAATGAAGCAACACAATTATTTGAATAAACCTTTTCAATCCAAATAGTTTTAAACGAACAGTCACACATTTTGACAATAATTTCTCATTCACCCGAAAATCAACCCTGCATATTAAATGAAAAACAAATATGACACATGACATTACCTCATTATTATGAGACATGTGTCAACTCCTCATTCTACCAATTCCACATGGCGGCTTCATATTTATCCATGTGACAATCTTATATTATATATTTTTCATATGTAATATAAAAGATAACAAATAATCCAATAATCAAGGATTTTCTATCTATACAATCTATTTATTCGTAAATCAATGATTCTATCAATACAAATTATTATAATTTAAAAGGGTAAATGATAATCCAAAAATCAAAGCTTCTATCCATATTTATATACAATCTAAACAATCTATCAATATAATCTGAAAAAAGTAAACTATTCTAAAAAACGGAAGAGATATTTATTGGATACTTTTGATTAATAAAATTAACACAATTAACTATGTAATCTTTTAAATGCTAAATAATTAAATATAAATCAGTCCTAGCAATACACAATTAATTTGTGGAAATTAATATGAAAATGGATGTAGCAATTTAATTGAGAATTAAAAATTTACGTTATTTGGACAAGCCAAAATACAAAAGAATTTTTTTTAAAAAAAGCTCAAATTTAATAAATGATCACAAATCCCGTATAACATACGGGTATTTTTATAGTATGAAATATTCTTGTGAGCTCAAATATATATTTCCAACAAAAAATACATGAATTCACGTGAATTATATAATAAACTAGATATTATTTGTTCCTTCCAAGTTGGGGTAGAAATGGGTCAAGCTAAAAAGGGCTCTGAGTTGGAAGGTCTGAGCCTGTTTTATTAAGTTTAGGTCCAAGCCTGACCTAGTATCTGTAATAGGCTTTTCTCATAGGCTCGGCCTGGCCTTTGTAAGTAAAAAGGCCAAGCGTGGGCCTATTTAAGGCATGTTTAAGTCTATCAAAGTCAATTTCAAAAAAACATAAATTGTAAACTACAAAAAGCACACGACAATCTCACGATAGTAAAGACACAATTCATAATGAAAAAAATAAAATGCACGTGACAATAGAATCCACTACACTACATCTCTAAAGTACATAAATTTGATGATACAATATCCAGTAAGTCCACAACAATAACAAATCCAAATACAAATATATAAGTGTATGATTAGTGTTGTTATATTTTATATTTATATATAAGATATATGTAATTTTTTTTATAAAATTTATATCTTTAATATATATATATAATACATACATGTATTACATATAATATTTATTTATCTACATATATTATATATGTATTATATGTAATATTTTATATATAATATATATGGAGATTTTAAATAGGTCGGCCTATGGAGCTTAAAAGGCTTTTCTAAAGGTTCGGGTATGGCTCAACTATTTAAATAGGCTTTATAGGTCTAGCCCAATTGTTAAAAAGGCCAAGCCAAGTCAGACCCTTAGTAAGCCGCCCCAAATGCCCCTGTTGGGTAGCTTGGCCTATTTTCACCCCTACTTCCAAGTCTTGTGCAAAGTTATAATGAAGGGAAATTACAAAAAATACCCTCTTTTCCGGTAAACATACCACAAAATACACTCCTATAACTTTTGTACCCATTTTTTTTCTTTTTCTACGCTCCTGCATATTTTTTGATTATTTTTACGTTTTTTCGTTTTTTTTTTCATGTATTGATTTATATGTTATATATGTTATTTAACTTTGTTTCTTTATTGTTTCTTTGTTGTTTTGATGTTCAAAACAACTTTTACCTATTTTTTATGCTATCTTTTGTTCATGTATTGTTTTGTACATTGTTTCTATTGTTTCTGTGTTGTTCTATAATATTTTTAATGTTGTTTTAATAAATTTTTTTGTTGTTTTAATGTAGTTTTTAATGTGTAAATACAGTTTTTACCTATTTTTAAGCTTTTTTTATTCATGTGGTGTTTTTAATATTATTTACGTTATTTCGAGGTTGTTTCCATACCGTTTTTAATGTTGTTCTGATGTTTTTTTGTTGTTTCCACATAGTTTTCGATGTTTAAATACAGTTCTTACTTATTTTTAAGCTCTTTTTGCTCATATGGTGTTTTCTAGGGGTGTCAATGGGTTGGGTTCGCGGGTTTGCGGGTCAGAACAAACCAACCCGGATTCGACCTGTTTAATTATTCGTGTCAGAATCTTGAACCCAGACCCGGCCTATTTATTTCATAGGTAACCCAGATCTGACCCGTTTAACCCGTTTAATAAAATTAGTTTTATATACATTTAATTTTTTCAATTAAATAATTTTTTTAAATCAATCAATATGAAACATTATTCAATCAATAAAAAATATCATAATTCACAACATACAAAAGAAATAATAAATAGCATAACATACTAATCATATTTTGAGAACAACATACAAAAATACATGCAAAATAATAACAACATATATATTAAGGAGG
The DNA here is from genome assembly GCA_016081115.2 of Rehmannia glutinosa. Taxonomy (NCBI): domain Eukaryota; kingdom Viridiplantae; phylum Streptophyta; class Magnoliopsida; order Lamiales; family Orobanchaceae; genus Rehmannia; species Rehmannia glutinosa. Next base: position 37,819,812 of record CM071926.1, read on the forward strand.
TTTTAGTATTTAAGTTTTAAGGACATGTCTTGTTTTTTGTTTTTTTCTTACAATTATTTATTTATTTTTTATTTTTAAATTTACAAGTGGATTAGACGAGTTAAATGGGTCATAGCAGGTTGACCCAGACCTGACCTGTTTAATTGGCGGGTTATTCAGGCTCGACCCAATTTCGACCCGGACTCATGAAGCCTGCACCCATACCCATTAATATCGTGTTAGGTTCTTGTTGGGTTTTGCGTGTTGGGTCTGAAATTGACACCCCTAGTGTTTTCTATATTGTTTCTGGTTTGTTTCTATATTGTTTCTTAGTTGTTTACATGTTTTTATGTTTCCATGTATTGGATCAAAAATTGAATTTCACATTGTTTCTATATTATTTTTAATTTGTTTGGTTTTAATATGTGTTGTTTTATGTGTATATTTCTTGATTTTTTTTATAAGATTTGGAGTATAAAATAGATTATTTAATGGGGACAAAATTTATTTTCTCACTGAAATGTTATTAGAAGAAATATGTTCGAAACAATCTTCAAACAACAATGTAAAAAAGTCTGAGAAATTTGGCAGGAGCGTAAATTTGTCAAAAAAAAGGGCAGGAGCATAAATTTGTCCAAAAAGTACCAGGAAACATAAAAATATGTCATTGTCTCCAAAAAGTGGGGCAATTGTGTACATTTACCTATAATGAACTTGATAAATTATGAAGATGGAATTGAAACACACGTTTTTCCAGTAGCTAAAGCAAATAAAAAAAATTCACAAAACAGAAACAACGTCTGTAACGCCCCACTTTTTATAAAGGGTTTTTTGAGCGTTACTAAAATCAAAAAAATGCATTTATTTATTTTTGAAAAAAAAAACTTAATATAATAAGAAAGTGTATTTAAATGCGCACGAATAAGACACATGTCAAAAAAGAAAAGAAAATTGAACTATTTTATTAGTAAATCCAAAAATCCATCACACTTTCGCTGCGCTACTCTGATTTTATAAAACATAGTCTAATTATAAAAATTTCGTTACGCCACTTGCCTTTTTCTTTTATTTTTTTGATAAAATAGATAACTCGGGCGGAAGCAATAATGAAGTTTAAAATAAATTACTAAAAATAATTCTGAAATAAGCAATCTTAGAGTATTAGCTAAGATTAAAAATAAATATTAATAATATCATAATAAATTAAGAGATAGTACATCGCATTGGTTTGAATTTGAAAACAAGTCAACAATTCAAAAAGTTAAATAACTAAAGTAAAGTCTTCGGCTATCCCCAACATCGGCAATGCATCCACCCATTTCATCTGAAAATAGTTTGAAATAATAGGGGTGAGTAACACATACTCAGTAGGGATTCTAATTGTCCAAATTAAATGTAAAATAGCATAATTTTATTCGAGCACATGTACTTTGCCATCACATATACTTTGCCATTGGCCGAAGCCACACATATATTTTGCCATTGGCCGAAGCCTCACATATACTTTGCCATTAGCCGAGCCACACATATACTTTGCCATTAGCCGAAGCCACACATATACTTTGCCATTGGCCGAAGCCACACATATACTTTGACATTAGCTGAAGCCACACATATACTTTGTCATTGGCCGAAGCCTACTTTGTCATTGACCGAAGCCTACTTTGCCATTTGACCGAGTCATACTTTGCCATTTGACATAAGTATTCATAAAACATTTCACATATAATATTCACGAAAAATTCAACTATTAAAATCACATTTGCAAGTAAATAATTCATGAAATCATGTATATAAACATTTAATAAGGACAATTAAACTAACACTTAAAAAGTGTAAATAACTCCCTACCTCAAAATGAAGTTCGTGAACATGGAAAAATATGCAATTGCTTGAGCTTGAAAATCCCAGATCTCAAAATCTCATTTCCTACATATGAAAAATAATTTAATTTAACTTGATATATGGCTTTAGGGGCAACTAGAATTTATGAGGATTGAAATGAATAATTGAATAAGGAATAGGGTTATATTGAAATTAAGGTGAAAATTTCCAATAGATTGATATTGCTTATTTGGGCTGTTTTTTTGATAAAATTAGGACTAATGGATGAATTTGTAATTGAATGAAAAATGGGCATAAATATCCCAAATAGGATTTAATACCTTTCTTCCCCATTTCACAATCTGTCTGCAACATCATCTTCTTCCTGGAGAAGAAAAATCCCGTCACTCAAGCTTCGTCTCTCTCTCTCTCTCTCTCTCTGTGTCTCTCTCTCTCTCTCTCTCTCTCTCTCTCTCTCTCTTATTTAAAAAGAAATCTCTCTCGGTTTCGCACGCCCTCACCGGTGACGGCAACGCGAGCAAAGTGGAGTGGCACATCGGCGAGCGCAACAGGGCCGACGGGCCGCTGGGTTAGTTGGCGATTGCAGTAACGCGATTTTTGTTTATCCACATACTGGAATGCGAAGCCATGACCAACAAGAGTGACGATGTCGTAATATATTCTATTATTTATTTTTCCCAGAGCCAATTGTTAACAGCTCAAAGCTTCGAAAAGTTTCATCACGGACACCTCTCGAACCAGCAACACGAGTAAACAAAGAGGATTTGGACTAAAAATCCAGGTTGTAATCTTTGAGTGGTGGATATTCGACCGCTGCCCGAGCGTAGTGTAGGTGGTGGAGATGGCTGCTTGGTTTTTCGATGATGGATTCCGGGCCTTGAGGTGATGGGTTTTATTCTCGGTCGGCAATTATTGGTTCTCGGGACTGATTTGGGTATATTTGGAGACTGATTTTGATGGCAATTGGGGCTGTGCGCAGTGAGTTGCGGGGTTTACATGAACAAGACTTTGGCTTGAGAACTATGAGCTTTAGAAACTGAATTGAGAAAATAGAGAACTTGGGTTTGAATTGAAAGAAACTGAACGTTGAGATTTTTCTGGGATTTGTTATCGTGAGAATAGAGGTGAGGAACGTGATTCTTGATATAAGATTGAGAGTTCATATTGACATGTATTAGGTTTCAAATAGATATACATGTAAAATATTTTGATCTTATCCGAAAACGATTTATCGAGACTTCTACTCTAATAAAAATACTACAGAATTTTTAAACCAAATAAAATACACATATAGGCCTAATAAAAAGGACCTTTATAAATAAGTCATTGGACCAAGCCACCAGCTTAAAAGATAAATACACTTAAGAATTTTCTTATATCGGGCCAAGATTAAAATCCTAAACTTCATAATTAACTAGTCCAACTATAAATATTTACGGGGGTGTACATCTATAGTTGCGCTACTCCTTCATATGACAAAATATTAAGTAAATATTATCAGAATTGTCAAACTAAGTGGGTGGAATTATTAGTTATAGCCTATTTGTGTTTTAAAAAAAATTCAGATAAAAGTCTCCTCTCAACTTAAGATAAACTGTTATACTATATATATATATATATACTTTATAAAAATCTAGATCGACTTTTACATATATTTTTTTATATACAAAAGAATAAAATATTTAATACAATTAATAATAGCAATAAAATTAACATATGTTACATATTTAGTGGAACTCGGGCTTATTTAAATAGATTTCGAGCTTTTAAAACAAAATATATAACTGGATCATTGAATAGGTTTGAATTAAATTGGATTAAAGTGACCAATAATATTATCCTCATATAATAAAAGAAAGAAATTTTAAGACTAATAATAATAATACTTAATTACAATATTAATAATAATAACATAAAAGATGAAAAATATCAAATCCTGAGTGGGGTATTACAACGTCTCTCTAAAAACACACATTTTTTTCTTCATCTTCACAAACTACAAGTAAATCATCGACCAGTGTATTAAAGCCATACGAATAAAAGAAAATTCTCATTATTTCGCTCCAATTAAAAAAAGACATATGTTTATATCTAGGATTAAGATTTGACCCATTTTAGGATCTTGCCACCAAATTTTGTATAGTTATTCACCACCCTACACCAATCTATAGTAACATCATCAAGTATTAAAAGTATATGCTTCCACAAGAATCATACAGAGTTCCACACCATAAAACATGAGAAACTAATGAAAACATCCATTATGAATCGAAACCCTAGATTACCAAAAGTATGTTCTGGATTTTAAACTTCCATAAGAAATTCAATGGATTTCATAGAATCAAATTTTCCGCAAAAAAGTTACAAAATATATATGGTGCCAAAAACTTAGGTAATATTTGACAGCAGTAACTAAATATTTCTGTTCTAGTTATACATTATACAGATATTTCACATTTGTCCTTCACAAGGGCAAAGAGAAGGTACAATTGCCATCTTACATATCAGCCAACATATTTATTTAGATATCTTCACACTATAACTGGAAGTAAGAAGTAAACTTAAACAGCTCATATGCAAATATAAGCAACTAGAATTTGGCATGTTTTAAAAGATAAAAAGTAACGCCAACGGCTAAACAAACGCCTCTCCACCCTCATGGAAAAATAAAAATGAAAAAACAAAAAAAAAAAAAAAATATGCAACAAGTAGCTAAAAAACCGGAAAAATGGAAACAAAGTGACCATTCAAAATAACCTTGGTGAACAAATTGGGGTGAAAAAAGAAAAGTACCAAAAACTTGCTAAGTTAAAGTTTGAAGTAAGTTCAGTTCAAGGAACAAGAATAGCTTCATTACTTGTAGCCCTTTTTGCAGCAAGTTCTTCTAAACGTTTCCATGTGGCTTCTCGTCTCTCTTTGATCTCATTTTCCTTCGATTCATCATTTTGAAACTTGATCTGGCACGCTTTGAATAGATCAGGGTCGAGATCGTAAAAAATCTTGCGTACATTCAAGGTCAAACTGTGGACGGATTGGTTCCAATGATGTCTAGCATTTTTCTCTAAAGCCGGGAAGATAATTGGCAGTATAACTTTGCGGTTTTGCTTGATCAGGTTCTCGATGTGATCGTTGTTCCACAAAAATAAAGCCCTCTCCGCCACCTAAATGAAAAATATGAAAAGAAAAATAATTGGTCCACAAGTAATTCGAAGAAGACAATCAAAGTGTGACATTGTGATGTAGAACAAGCAATGAAAAAAAAATGAAAAACTATCATTACGAAAATATCCAGGTTCAATGTAATATAATGAGAGTTGAGCATATATATTTACAGGCTTACAAAGAGGTGTTTGCAAACACTAAAAAAAAGTGATTCAAAACTTTTAGCTGGAAAACAATCACTTTTTAGTGTTTGTGAATGCCAGTTTTTGCTTATGCTTATGCTTCATTTAATCAAGATCTAAAAGTTGGGGGTGGGGTGTTTCGGATTTTGGAAAAATTCTTTTGGTACTTTTGTAAATAAAAAGTTGTTTGTTTTTACATTTTTATCCTCAAATTTTTTATCATAATCCAAAATTGTCTTCTCTCTTCCTAAATATTCATATCATTCATACATGGGTGTTTTTGTTACTCTAAAACCTAATTTTGAAAGTATTTTTCTCCCAAACACTTCAATTTGATTTTTCCAGCTTTTAGATTCTAATTGCGAACACTATCAACTTCTGATTTTCAACTAGTTTTGTTTCTACTACAATTAATCACTTCTTAAAAAAGCAGAAGTTTTTTGCAAACACTCCCAAAATAAGGAGTCCTATTCTAATAAGCAAATATAATTCACCTACGAAATAAATTCGGACTTTCCTAAGTAATCAAAATAACTGCTATAATTATCCTATTTAAAAGAATATTTTTTTCCGAACATTTTATATATATACCGTCCCTTCTCGTTCCCCATCATACTGAAACATGTCTGTTGAACTTTAGGGAACAAAGAAATGATGGATCCTTTATTTCCTGCTCCAAGCAACGAAGTAAAAACCTCAATATCTAGCTGATCCATGGAGAAAGCTAAGTGTTGATTTCTTACTTTTTCAGATTCACAAAATATATGGGAGAAATGGTTAGTTCTGTTGAATGGGACTAAACGCAACACCTATTACATCAATTCCAATCCGAAATAGTGAGGCAATAATTGAGGTAATGCATATATAAGACGTCTACTAACAGGGTAATGCAATAACTTCCCGAAAATTCTTAAGATGGTAATCTTACCATTCAACAATAGCAACAAGCAACTCAACAATTAAATTCAATCTCCATATTAGCTCCCTCCCTTAAAGAGTCTATTTGTATAGGCTTAATTACAAAACAATACCCTTGATGTTCAGTCTAATCACAAAAAAAAAAAAAAAACAGCTAACTTACAAAATTACAATTACCTCCTTCATATTCGTCTATATTTTACAAATTGCATCCTCAAGAGGGGGGTATGGGGGTATTTGTAATTTTGAAAGATAACTGGAGTTTTTTGTAATTAGACTAAACCTTAGGGTTCAATTTTTGTAATTTACCCATTTATATATTCTCCAACTTCCAGGCTCAGACCAATACTACTAACAAACTGAACCACAACCTTGTCTTGCCATTAGATGTAGAAATTAAGGGCTATGCAATTATGATGAAGTACCAAGTATAACTAGTGGACCATAAATAAAAGCACCATTTTGAGCAGATAATGCTAGAACTTCTGCCAGTTAAATATATACCGTATTATTTCCTGACAATATAATACTAATAAACTAATTCTATGGAGTAACCTTTGCAACCTCAAGATTCATATCAGTATCAAAAGCGAGGGCGAAATTGTTAACAACAAACCAGCTCTCCTCCAATCATAAAAAGCGAACCATTACTAATAGAAGTACAAGATTGTCATTCATCTGGATGATAATATGGCCACAGATCAAAATATACATATGATCGAGATATTAAACCACAAACCTTAAATCTCTATCATACACAAGTCTTCACTAACTACACTCATCACCTATCATCAGGAACTCCAAACGACCACAGGAACCATAAATCATATTCAGTGCAAATGAAATAAGAAATACTGAAAACTCAGATTATTTCAACAACACAAAGAGGAAACTCCATTGAAACTCTCAATAGTAGCTAGCCCATCACAAGAAATTCACTATATGTTATTTGCAACCATGCCCATCGGCTCTTAATTATTATTATCACCAACAAACGATCAATATGACTGGGGTTAGTCATTTTCCAATCATAACAGATAACTGAAGAACTAATGGAATCACCTTATTTATCCAAAGTAGCCAATCCAAAAAGTGGAGTCCCAGCTATTTATAGAGACTCTCATTTCAATTATTTCAAACAATTCTATTCTTAAAGTTCAGTGAATCATTTCACGATATTTTCAAAAAATACAATTATGATAATTAAAAAATAACAGAGTATTCATTCTTTATGATTGATTGAACATTACCAAGGACATGATAGTATATGAAAGCAATTGAAATGAATGCTAGCGTATTAAAGGATTAAGAATGGGTAATATATACTTAGAAAGATAATGAAAGCGCTAAAAAGAGAACCAACATGATAACAAAATAATATATACCTGAAAATGCAAACTGTTCAAGCTACGTGAAATTTGATGAAACAAAGGTACCATGCAGCGTTGGAATTCCGGTCCCTGTGTCGCTTCTAGAACCTCCTCCAGCTCATTTAGAAACAAAACTTCCTTTGTGCTGTTGGTAACTGGCCAGTATTTTATCAGTCCCCTGATAATAATATCAGCAAGCTTGCAATCTTTTTCCACAAACTGCGTAATACAGTAAGATAACTGTTGATGGTACATGGCCAAACATTTCGGTTTATGCAAGGGAATTAATGTTCGCACGAGAAAGAGTTTATGTTCTTCTTTCAGAGGCAAAGCAAATCCATTTATTATGCTGCCAAGGACTTCAAGAAATTCGGCAATACCATTATGTTTCTCCGTCTCGAAGACAAAATGATAGAATATATTATTGATAGATTTCCTGATGAACGGCCGGTGAACCATGAATTTCCCATAGATGCGGTGTAGTATAGTTTTCAAGTATTCCCTCTCTCTAGGATCTTCAGAGTCGAATAGACCAAGCAATTTCAGAACAAAGGAATGATCGATAAATCTTTTGGCAATTTTCGCATCAGTTTCTGGTGAAGCAATAAACCTTAGCAAAAATTCGTACACAACTTGCAAATGAGGCCAGGCAGGGTCCATCGCGGGCTCTTCATCTTCCAAATCAAGGCCGTCTAATAGCTTGTTCTCCCTCGGCTGAGGAGTAAATTCTCTAAATATATTCACTGACACCATTTTAACAACTTCCTGCATTACGGTTTCGGTAAATTTCCCACTTGTGGAGGTCATATACTCCACTAAATCAAGCAAAGTCTGTCGCTTGATCTCTTTTTCCTTAACATTCTTCGTAGGGTCCGTAAAGTCAAATTCAACGGAACACATCTTCACCTTCTTGAGGAACAAGTGCTGTTTTTCAGAACTGGGAACATCCCTAAAACTCGGTAATGCTTCATATGAGGCAGAAACTAAATTTCCATTGAATCTCGAGTTCTTATCTCGAAGAAACTTGTCTTCCGGGTTATTCCCAATGGTTAAAGCAGAAAATGGGGCTGAAATAATTTCATCAACTGCACTACTTAACCTCTTATTTCCGCCTTCGTTTCTCTTTGAAGTAGTCAAAGAACTTGAAGAGGGACTTGGGTCTCCAGCAGATTTTGAATGCTTCCTAGGAATCTTACCAAGTATTTGTTTGATCATATTTTGATTAATTATCCCAATTACACCCTCCAAAATCTCACAAATTCGACTTGAAGAAGAACTAACTCTTACAAGAATCTATAAGGAGGTCTCTATTCTTTCTTTCAACACAAACCCTCAAACTCAGATGCAAAAGTCACAAACCAATAATGATACTTAAGAAACATGAGTTGCAGTTTGGACTCACCAATTTGCTGAATAAGTGAACCCTTCAGAAAACTAAGCAAGATTGCATCATTTCTCTCTATCTTTTCAAAGAAATGGGATAAATGGGCCTTATTTCATCAAGGAAAATCAGCAAGACCAATATAAATAGCTACTCCAAATGCAGAAACCCACTATCAACATTCAAATATCAAAAACCCACTAATTTCTCAATCAATACAAATGACCCCATTTCCCCCTTCATGCCCTTATCAAGATTTCCCACTTTTCACCAAAAGTAAAGCATAAAGTTTGAGTCTTTTGACTTAAACTCGAAAACCCACACTTTCAAATCCACTTCAGAAACCCACAGCAATAAACAATCAGCAACTTCAATTCTCTCACTCCAAATATATAACAACTATTGATGAAGCATATATCTTCCCTCAAATTCAAAAACTTGAAAATCCCACCAGAGCGACAAGAGGAAAAAAAATAAAAGCTTTTCAAGAAACACAAAAATTCGAGAATTTGCACAATCAAAGGGGTGTGACAAAAGCTTACTGTAGAATAGTTGATAACAAGGGTGTAAAAGATTCAATTATCAGATGTAGGGGAACAATCACAGTCTTTAGCTTTGTTCTTAGAATTCCTTGTACTCTTTTTTTTTTTTTTTTTTTTTTTTCCTGGGGTGTTTGGAGGAGGGGTACAACTTTGAGATTCCTCTTACTAGAAAAGTTTTCTATTTTTCCCTCTTATTTGTTGTTTGTTGACGCAGAATATTTTTTTTTAAATTTTATTTTTCCGTCGGGTAGTTTTTTAGAATTTCTTAATGCTCGGAATAAATTTCCACATCCCCAGTCTTAGCTGGTACAGACAGGTCAGAGTCAAAAGCAGCCAGGGACCCAGGGCGCTGTATAGGTCTAATTTGACAGATAAAAAAATATTTTCCTGTTGCTTTTAATATGGATATTATGATCTTAGTAAATATTAAATAATTAAAAAGAGGGTCACATTATTTTTTTATATGAAAAACACATTATTTTTTTATATGAAAAAATACTTATTAGTGAATATGACCTTGATTACAAGTATTACATAGTCAAAATAAAGGCACGACTATAATTTATTTAATTTTAATAATATAGTTTAAATATGACATCAAATGGCCTTTTGTATTTCAAACACCTTTTTAAAACTATCAGCTTCCCATGTTTGTCATAACTCTTTAAATACTTCCAGTTTTCCAATGAAATTAGTTTTGTATGATACTTGATTTTCTGAGCTTTCAAACCATATATTATGTTCATGAAGAGAACCTCGTGTGAAAGAGTTGTGATCATTTAAAGTTATAATGGTATTTAGCATATGCATATAATTGTAGATTTATTATACTTTTTCTCTTTCTAATTTTCTCTTCAATTAATTATTCGTATTACAACCATATTGTTAAAAAATAATTAACAAAACAGTAAAATAAATCAATAACTTTTAAACAAATGAATACTAATATAAAACTATGAACTCTGAAAACAATTTATTTGTATTGTATTGCACTAAGACTTTATTTGAATCGATGAATTTGAAGGTATGAATTACACATCCATAATGACAAATTCATTAAACTTGTTTAGATAAGGTTATTATACGCTGGATTTCAAATCTATAAACTCTCATTCTATGCTTTTTTTTAGTAATTATGATAGATTTCAAATTTGTCTTAAAGGGAGTCATTTGAAATATATCTCTCAAATTGGGTGAATTTCTTGTGAATTTATTTAAAGTCTCTCTCAGTCATTTGAAATATATCTCTCAAATTGGGTGAATTTCTTGTGACTCTCTCTCTCTCTCTCTCTCTCTCTCTCTCTTCATCTTCTTCTTCCTTTTCTTCTTTCATCATCCATATGTGGGAAATAATTTTCAATGCTTTTAGTTTTAATAAATTTATCCCCAATATGTGGCTTGTTATTTGTCCTCAATATGTATCTTTTATTTGTCACCATTAGGTGTTTTTTTAGTTGATAAATTTGTCTCATACGTGACTTTTGTTCAAAAGATTCGGATGAGTTATTACTTTCGAAGTTAAACCTCTATAAATTAATAACTTTGCCACTGCAAAAATCTATTAATTTAGCGAGATATTAATAAATCATATAATCTATTAAATTATAGAAATGTGGTTTGTAGAAATATTTCTTTGCTTGTGAATTGTCATACCCATCAAAAAAAAAAAATTGAAGGATTGTCAAATATTATTCTTCTTCCAACCAAAATATCATAAGTATTATACAATTTCGATAATGTTGAAACTGTAAATTGTTGTCTGACCATCAGATAATTGAAAGTAACATGAGAATTATAGATTTGAAGATAATAATTTTACTGTAGATCTTCATTCTCAAAAAGAAGCTCAACAATAATGACATTGAATATTTTTTGTTGAGCTACGAGAAAACCACACTAAAAGTTTTTAATACCTTAACAAAAGTCAGAGACGATATTCAATTAAGGTGACATCAAGTTCAACATAAAATAAATAACAATTGAACTATTTTTTAAGAAGTATTCATTTATTGATCATAAATGCATCATATTTTTAAGGAATTATTAATTTATATATTGCATGAAGTCTATATGAATTTTTTTATATGTATTATCTTATAAATATAATGAATTATTAACTTAGCATATTGCACCCCAGTCGGGATCATATAAAAGTATTACTTAAGCGAGGTTATTAATTAATCAAGTATTAAATTATCGAGGTTCTACTGTACGTGACAAAAGCGAGATCAATTTAATTCTTTGGTACATGTTTTGCCCATCGCCTTCATTGCGATATTCTGATTTTACGAATCAGTTAAGTCTGTTTAGGTTTTGTTGGGGACAAAATGTATTTCATAATTTAATTAAATATAATTCATTTTATAATGGTTTATTAAATATTAATTGTCCAATGGGCTCTTAATAATTAAACCACCTCAAAGGAGTCCGGGTTTGGACCAAGTGGTCGTTTTTCTCCTACGTGGATTGGCCCATAGGCCAAGTTCTCCTACACGGCCCACAAGGACCATCTCCCAGGTATAAAATGGTCTCTCCTATTATCTGTAAGTAATTAACTCATAATTAATTATTCTCCTACGTATTCAGTATTCAATTACTTTTATTTTCTCTCATTCACCGTGCTGACTTGAACGTCGGAGGAGCCTCTCTGGGACAACCCCCAGGGCCTTCTAACATTTGCGCGTGTGTGCAGGTAAGTTCTCAATTGAAGGAGTTAGCAGTTCAAGGAGCAGAAGACGAGAAGACTTCCCCCTTGGGAAGAGGACTAGCTTGAAGACTTTCGTCTTGTGAAGAGGATTTTGGTCAATTCAGTTGACTTGGGTGATCTGCTCTAAAAAAATAGTATTATTTTGGCACCGTCGATGGGAACAGCCAAAATACATGAAGATGCGAACTCAATCGCCAAAGACGGAAAAGTCAAACCTCAAGTGCGCAGGCAACGGATCGAAGATCATCAAAACGGCAAGAGGCCATCAACCATTCCACCGAGAAGGGCGCCACTACTCCCGCGAGAAAGAAGGGTGCCGCCTCCTCTCCCTAGACGTGCTCCGCCCATTGAAGAAATTCGTATAACCAAGGAAACTCTTCGAATCATGTTAGAAGAAGTTGCATGGAATGCCTTGAGGCATCAAGCTATGGTCAGAGCTAAGGGAGTGCTATCCCAAACTCCGCCAGCCAGTGAAGACATTGACCATTAAGGACAAGGAAAAGAAGATGAAGGACGCGGTAAAAACCAAGAAGTGACGCCTGCGCTAGAGGAAACTCGAGCAACACCGTCTAGCATACTCATCCACAAGCTATTGCTTCAGAGAAGGGGAATCCATTGAACCCTAATATCTTGGTGGAACAACTACCCCCGGGAGTTAGAACATCAAACCTCCCGGAGTACGATGGAACCGGAGATCCCAAGGATCATTTGAACAAGTTCTATGGGGAGGCAGATCTCTATGAGATGACGGATATTTCCTACTGCAAAGCCTTTCTAAGCACCTTGACCAAGCAAGCCTGAGCTTGGTTAGATCAACTCTCGGAGGACTCCATTACCATGATGCACCAGTTCGCGGAGGCATTCATATAACAGTTTTTCGTCAACATAAGGAGCGACGAGACCATCACAAACCTACTCCAGCGTGAGATGGAAGTGCCGTTACACAATCTCATGGGGCAACTCGTGGAAACTGTAAATGAAGTAACCAACGTCCAGCAAAAGACATTGACAAGGATGCAACGACGTATTGACCTCTGAGAGCGTGCTCAGTACATCTCAAAGGAAGGAACTCTCCCCACTCCAGAAAGAAATGCCCACTCCGGAAGAGCACCCGGCGAGGGAGATTAAGCATTAAAGCCACCCCGAAGAACAAGCAAAAGGCCAAGAAAGATCTCTAGAGTCAGCCTAGAAGCCACGAAAAGAAATTGGGGTAGATAATAATTCCATTGAACGCACCGCTATTGAAAATATTAGCCACTGCTCGGAGACAGAAAATCATAGAACCTCCGCGGGAGATGAGAGACAGCTACGAGCGGTGAAAGTCCAAGCATTTTTTTTACTTCCATCATGACAAAGGACACACCACTGAGGCTTGCATCCAGTTGAGAGCCTCTATCGAAAAGTTAATTCGGAGAAGCCACCTAAAAGAATACGTGGATTACCCGAATCATCTTCGCACGAGGGAAGACAATAGCCATGGACGTCTTACATCACATGGGGAGGACAATATGACTCTCCCTCCGAAAATACTCTGCCCCCACGACACGAGCTTCGAACAACACCTCCTGGGTTGGCTTCATATCGCCTCACCAACACTTCCCCTATTGCCAGAACTCGTCAAGAAGACCAAGATAGGCGACATTATTGGGGACATAGGGACTATCCTGGAGACATTTGGTGATGACATTGAAAATAAAGTGAATTCTCATCGATTTTCGTCTACACCAGTTCTCATCAGCCTTCCGATGGCCTAAATATATTTTACTTTATTTTGTAATTTTCAATTTGTTTCCGCCCAAGAGGCGTTAAATATTTATTTATATTTCAGTCATGTTTCCACCCACGGGGCGTAAAGATTTTTGTTAATGAATAAAAACGCTTTCATATTTTCTAATTTAATGTGATGAATGCAGTTAATGGCCACACATGGCCAGAGTGCAATTAATGGCCACACGTGGCTAGGGTCAATGACCAGTTAGACGCTCTCCTAAACCCCATCTTTTCCACTACAGCCCTGGATGGGAGGGGTCTCCTCATGGGGGTCCTCGTAAATAACCTCCCCCAGCTAAGACCCCGGAGGGGATGGCCTCACCCGTTTAAGACCTCGGGAGGGATGACCCCTTCCAGCTAAGACCCCAGATGGGAGGGGCCTCCTCACAAGGAGGTCCTAGTAAAAATTCTTTTCCCTCAGGCTAAGATCCTGGAGGAAGGGGCCTCCTCACAAGAGTCCCAGTGAATTCTTCTCCACGATGAAAATGTGCAAGAAAAAGAAGGTGAAAAATGCTAACACAGTGGAGAAAAGATCAAAAGCCTAAAACAAAAATTATGGTGGAACCTCCAGCAGGGATCCCCTTCCGAGCTTAGGAAAGGCACCTTGTGAACTCCAAGAGGGCGCCCACTTTGGACCCTAGAATGGCATCCCTCAAAATATTACTTCCCTATGAAATAAGAAAGAAAAACTCTAATAGCTCAGGAAGACATCAAAAGCGAAGCCAGAGAAGAGTTCCAGAAGGAAGCCACTTTAGAGCCCCGGAAGGGCACCTTCTCTGAGTGCCAGAAGGGCGCCCGATGGGCTTCGGAAGGGCTCCATCAGGGACTCATGGGATGATGCGCATTAACCTTGACCACGAGTATTCTCGGCTATTCCGAAAGAATCAAGATTTCCCTTCGAAGGGAAGATCCACCTCAATGCGGAACATAAACAAGTCTCCTACGGAAAGAAGTTATGTTAAATCACTACGTGGAGCGATGACTTGGGGAAAACCCTAAAGGGGCACCCTCCTCTGGGCTACGAAAGGGCACCCCGGGAACCCTAAGGGGGCACCCTCTTCCAAATTCTGGAAGGGCACCCCTCGATGTTAAAATTTAATACAAAGTCTAATCTCCCGCAAGAAATTATACACAAATATCATAAGTAAAACATGACAACGGGAAGCTAATAGGCATAAAGAAAATGGAGGAATCATCCATCCCCACTGGGCAAACAAACATCTCAAAGTCAAGAGGAATGGAGAAATATTCAAGTGCATAAAAGGAAACATCCAAATACATAAAGAAACCCCTAAACAGGTGGGCATAAAGAAAAGACTGTCACTGCTCAAACGGGAGGCGTCTCATCTCCATCAGCAACATCTCCATCGCCACCAACATCGTCGGGAAAATCCGCCAAAGCCTCGACCTCTTCATCCTCTTTCTCAGAAGCACCACAATCCAGGATGGCGATCAGCTCACTAGAAGCCTTTCCACTCTGCCGTAGAAGTTTCTGGCAGTGGCACACCGCCTTGCATAATAAGAGCAAGACTTTAATCATGTCGGAGCAATAGAACAAGGAACCTTTGTATGCCTCAATTGAATCAGACCTCTCCTTAGCCAACAAATCAACTCCAGTGGGAGACTGGAAGAACAACTCACTCATTTCAGCTTCGTGGGCAAGTTGACTCTTCGCCCAATCGCACTGCTTCGACAATTCTGACATCTCGCACTTGTGATGGATAGTTGCGGCCTTGAGTGCCTTCACCTCACTTCGAAGTATACGGTTCTCTGCCTCAGTCACCTCGCCTAGATGGTTCGAAGCCGCTGCGAGGTTCAGAGCCTACAACATAATTTGTAAAAGTCTTAGCCAAATAAAGTGACAAAACATGAAGAATGGAAATGCGAAGAAACTATGGACTTACCCGAGCAAGGTCCCCATAAAGGCGACTCTCAATGTCCTCAAGGACAAAGACCCAAGCGCAGATTGGTCATTGACGATATAGCTCCTCGGTGCGGCATAGCCAAAGCCAGAATCAGTGTAGTCCCAATGGGATTGGATCCCCTCACGACGATTCACTCCACTAGAGAAGAGAGCTCGGGGACCAATACTCTCAGAAGCAGCAACGTCGGGCTCCATCCTTGGCCTCTTCCCCTTGAAAGGCCAGCAGAAGGACGAGGAGTTGGAGCAATATCAGCACGATCACTGGATCATGAGCCAGGGCACCTATCACCCTCCCAGCGGGAAGGGCGCCTCTCACTCTCCTGGGGAGAAGGGCGTGGCCTCTCACTCCGAGGTGGGTCACTCGAGCTCCCACCAGCAGCAGACTTCCCCTTAGCCTTTTTCGTCTCCTTCTTCTTGATATACTTCTATGATGTTTTTATCATCCTAACATTTTTTTTTGATGATTCCAAAGGGGGAGAAACAGGAAATTGGCTCGTTAGCTCAAAGAAGCTAATAAAAGCTCATGATAGAAGCTATAAGCTATGGCTTATTAAGGCCATAAGTTGTGAAGAAAACTCAGTCCAATGATTGTTTTATGAACTTGTTTGCATGGATAATAAGTATTTGTGACAGGGGGAGCTTCTAAGCTCATGGAGTTGTTGTTTATTTTTGTAAAAGCTTGTGCTTCTAGCTTATGCAATATTTCTCTTTAATGTGCTTATTGATAGGGGGAGCTTTTGTAAAATGTTTTTAAACGGATAGTTTACTCATAAACCGGAAAATTATTTTGTTTTTCGAAATCGTCCTCTTGAAAATTGTTTTGGTTTGTAATCATCAAAAAGGGGAGTTTGTTAGATAAATGTTTTTATCATGATTTTGATGATTTTGTTCAAATGAGTTTTTATACCAAAACAATGTCCCTAAATGTTGTCCCAACACTTCCGATCGATCTAAAATGTTTTTACTATTTTTCTGAGTATTTCTTGAAGTTAATATTCGTTTTAAAATTGGACAACACTTTTGTTTTAGGGTTTCAATCGGCCGCCCTATAGGGCAACCCGTACTGAGTTGAGTTTTGAAACAGAAAATGGGACGTAAGAGAAAATGGGGAGAGCGACCGGTCGACCCCCTGGGCGGCCGGCACTGGGAGCACCCTCTCAAATGCGACTTCTCTGTTTTGATTTTCTATCAACCCCAACCGGTCAAGACCAAGGGCGGCCAGTCGAACCCCTTCGACCGGTCCCCTGTGTAAAAATTCGCAGAATTCTTTTCAATCTTATCTCTGTGCGACGGTCGAACCCCTGTTTGACAAAGAAACTATCCGCTTGCATTTTCGAATGACTTTTCCCTATTTTGTGGGATTGATTTCTAACAACTATATTGATGATTTTAAATGGTTTCTTTTGCAGAAATCACTCCCCAAGGAGGAGCCAATGTCTGGAAATCAAAGCCAAGACCTCTCCTATAAATAGAGGCTTCATTCAAGCAACAATATACAACACTCTATACAAGCAAAGAGCAAACAAAGCAAACACTTTCATATATCTTGTTGTATTAGCCTTAGCACTTTCACTTGCACAAATTTGAGGTCTAGGCTTTCAATTCTTGATTACACTTGTACTCATATTGTATCAATCATTATTGAGTTGTAATCTTGATTTTGGTCATCATTCAACACAAGACATCCTTGTGAGTATTCTTGTGGTAAGAATACACTTGGGTGATCTAGGTGATAGGTGTTTGAAGGTTGTGGTAATCTTCAAAGGTGTTGTAAGAGGATTGTGGTAATCTTCAAAGGTGTTGTAAGAGGATTGTGGTAATCCTCAAGGTGGTGTAAGAGGGTTGTGGTAATCCTCAAGGTGTTGTATTAATTTTTGGTAAATTAATAAAATCTTTTTTTCTTTTGAAATCCATCCCTGATATACTTTTGGGGTGGTAGAGGATTAGGCCCTAGGTGGGTTGAACCTCTTTTAAATCGACGAGTGTTGTTTAATTTCTCGCATTTACATTCTCGTCTTTGTTTGATTATTCAAAAGAGGGCAAATTAAAAAACCGAGATAATCTATTCACCCCCTCTAGATTATCGTAGCCACTGGACTAACAATGTACTTATAATATAAAATCTTATCAAAACACATCTAAAAAAATATTATAAATCTAAGATGGTGACATTATTCACACCATATTTTCCTCGGTTAACCCGGTTTCTAAATACATCTCCATCTATTTTTTAAAAAAAACTCATTTACTCATTACACTCTTACAACATTCCCCAATTTACCCTTCCCTCATTAGACCCTGTTCTTTCCCCAAAACGTACACCTTTCCATTTCATGAATCTCTATAACTCTCATTAATCAATGTCGTGTAATGAGGATCTACAAGCAACAAAGATTTATTCTCGATGGGTAATGAATCGAAAATTTGTTAGTTTGCGCACTATAGTATGCAATTTTTCTTTGGAGTAATTGTTGTTTTGTTGGCACTCAATTTCGCAGAATATTGTTTTAAGATTCTAGATGACAGGATGGTCGTAACACCTCATTGAAGTCATTATGTCATATGTTAAGTTGGTTTTTATACCAACGTATTGAGTACTCTAGACGAGGATTTTGCATTGTTTTCGGGTATTTAGTGTCGTTTGAGTCGAGTTTGTGTCATTAGTTGTCGTTCGAGAATCGGGACTGATCTTGATAGCCGCTCGGTTAAAAACGATGAAAAACGTGTTTGGGTGGTGAAGATCGCATTTTAGGAGCTAAAAAAATGGAAATATATCGAGCAAGATCGAGCGCCACAGCGCCAAAACACCCGCGCCGCAGCGCGGGGGTCGAAATTAGTTGATGAATTGCAATGTGATTTTGATGAGTTGCAAAATGAATTTCAAAAATTAATTGTTAAATACAAGAGTTTAAAGAAGGAGCATAAAGAGCTTAAAATAGAAAAGGATAAATTATTTACATCTTATGAGACTCTTGATCATGTTCATGCTATTACCCTTACTCAAATTCAAACTCTTGAAACCGAGAAACAAATGCTCACTAATGATATTGATAATTTGAAAAAGGATGTGCATCGTTTTAATTTAAGCACGGATAAGGTTACTAAAATTTTAGATGCACAAAGAGGTGAGCATTCAAAACAAGGACTTGGTTACAAACCATTTCAAAAAGTCTTTAAGAAAAATAACCAAGGTCCGACTTTCATACGTGCTAGTAGCTCTCATACTCCTACTTGTTTTTATTGTGGCAAAATTGGACATTATGCTAATAATTGCAAATTGAGAAATAGCTCTAGTTATGTTTGGAGACCCAAAGGTCTCAAAACTAACCCCTTGGACCCCAAAATTATAGGGTACCTAAAAGAAATGCTTTTGTAGGTAATAGGGGCTATAACAACCATGGAGGATTCGAAATGGCTCGTGGACAGCGGATGTTCACGCCATATGACCGGGAGGAGAGAGATTTTTACCAACATCAAGCTCCAAGAAGAGGGTATGGTCATGTTCGCAATGGCAAAGGAAAAATTCTTGGAAATGGAGAAATTGGTAACTCTTCTTTCTCTCTTTGTAATGTTCTTTTAGTAGAAGGGCTTAAGTTTAATTTGATAAGTGTTAGCCAACTTTGTGATTCAAATTATGATGTTTCTTTTAATAAAGAAAAATGCCTTATTCTTAAAAATGGTAATATTATTTGTGAAGCAAATAGAAAAGGCAATCTTTACAAAATTTGTACTAGTGATTTGGTTAGTCAAAATATTTCTTGTCTTGTCGCCAATAATGATTTAACGAGTTTATGGCATAGGCGACTCGGACATGTTGGATACAAGAATTTGAAAAATATTTACAAAAACCAACATGTAAAAGGACTACCCAAATTGAATTTTGAAAATCTTGGCTTATGTGACACTTGTCAAAAGAACAAATTAGTTAAGAGTAGTTTTAAGCCCAAAAATGAAATTTCCACTACCAAACCCCTACAATTGCTTCACCTTGATTTGTATGGGGATATTGGTACTGCTAGTCTAAGTGGAAAACATTACACTTTCGTTATTGTCGATGATTTTTCTAGATACACTTGGGCTCTTTTTCTTGCAAATAAAAGCGATGTCGTTAATGAGTTTGTTAAGTTGTGTAGACGCATTGAGAATGAAAAGGAAGATACTATTAAAACTATTCAAGTGATCGAGGCGGAGAATTTGACGGTGAGTTTAGAGTCTTTTGTGAAACCAAGGGATATACACACAATTTTTCGGCTCCAAGGACACCTCAACAAAATGGTGTAGCCGAAAGAAAGAATCGGACGCTACAAGAAATGAGTCGGTCCATGCTCAATGAATTTTCTCTTCAAAATATTTTTGGGCGAAGCCGTAAGTACCGCTTGCTATGTCATTAATCGAGTTTATATTCGTCCTAAAATGAATAAAACTCCATATGAGCTTTGGAAAGGAAGAACTCCAAATATTAGTTATTTCAAAATATTTGGATGTAAGTGCTTTATTTTGAATACTAAGGATCATTTGGACAAACTTGATCCTAAGGCCGATGAAGGAATATTTATGGGGTATTCAACCAAGAGCAAAGCATATCGGGTTTACAACAAGACTAGCATGGTTGTTGAAGAATCTATTCATGTCAAATTTAATGAAGCCTCGGGTGTTGAAAGAATACCCAATGACGATAGTGATGAAGAGGATATTGTTGAACCTATTGTTCAAAGTGATGCTCATAATGATAAACCTTCTATTTCATATGATCAACCTTCAAGTTCAAATGTTCCTCAAGAAGATAGGGGTGATACTTGAATCTTCCCGTAGCATTGAAATTTAAGGAGATCACCCAAAAGATCTCTATATTGGTGATCCCCTTGATAAAGTAATGACTCGAAGGAATTTTGCCGAAAAAGCTCTTATATCTCAAAAAGAGCCTAAAAATGCTAAGGAAGCTATTGAGGATGAAGATTGGTTTTGGAAATGCAAGAGAGTTGAATCAATTTGAAAGAAATGATGTATGGGAATTAGTACCTTGTCCTCCATCTCAAACAATTATTGGTACAAAATGGGTATTCCTAACAAACTTGATGATCAAGGCAACATTGTTCGAAATAAGGCAAGGTTAGTAGCTCAAGGGTATTGTCAAGAAGAAGGTATTGACTATGATGAAACTTTTGCACCAGTAGCACGTTTAGAAGCTATTCGTATTTTACTTGCCTATTCTTGTTTTAAAAATTTCAAACTTTACCAAATGGATGTTAAATCCGCTTTCTTAAATGGTATTATTCAAGAAGAAGTCTATGTAAAACAACCTCCGGGGTTTGAAAATTTTTCTAGGCCTAATGATGTTTATAAACTTAAAAAGGCTTTGTATGGTTTAAAACAAGCACCCGTGCATGGTATGATAGACTTAGCTCTTTTCTTTTGCAAAATGGTTTTACAAGAGGCAAAGTTGATACTACACTCTTTGTTTTTGAAAAAGGGCAAGATTGTTTACTTGTGCAAATTTATGTTGATGATATTATCTTTGGTGCTACTAATGAATCTTTGTGCAAGAAATTCTCCAAGTTAATGCAAGGTGAATTCGAGATGAGTATGATGGGGAGCTAAACTTCTTCCTTGGACTTCAAATTAAGCAATGCCAAGAAGGTATTTATATTTCGCAATCAAAGTATACAAAAGAACTTTTGAAGAAGTTCGGCATTGAAGAAGGAAGAACCGTCTCGACTCCTATGGCAACCAATGTCAAAATTGACAAAGATAAAAAAGGCAAGACGGTTGATGAATCCAAGTATCGAGGTATGATTGGTAGTTTACTTTATTTAACCGCTAGTAGACCGGACATTCTTCATGCCGTATGCCTATGTGCTCGTTTTCAAAGCAATCCAAAAGAATCTCATATGAGTGCCGTTAAACGGATTTTTCGATATTTGAAAGACACTATTCAATATGGTTTATTTTATCCAAAGAATGAAAATTTTTCTCTTAAAGGTTATAGTGATTCGGACTATGCGGGTAATATTGATGATCGGAAAAGTACTTCCTGATCATGTCAATTTTTAGCGATTGCCTAGTTTCTTGGTTTTCAAAGAAGCAAAATCGTGTTTCTCTTTCAACGGCCGGAAGCCGAATATATTTCCGCCGCATTTTGTTGTACTCAACTTCTTTGGATGAAACAAACCTTAGCGGATTACAAATGCTCTTTTGAAAACATACCTATCTTTTGTGATAATATATCCGCTATAAATATTGCTCAAAACCCGGTTCATCATAACCGTACTAAACATATTGAGATTCGACATCATTTTCTAAGGGATTGTGTTTCAAAACGAAAAATTGAGATATCGTTTGTGCCATCTCAAGATCAATTAGCGGACATTTTTACAAAACCGCTAACTTCCGAAACTTTTGCGTCAATACGAGCTCGGTTAGGCATAATGCATATTGAATGAGGTCTACGTTTGCATTTTGCATGTTTTTAAAACTTAGAAGGCGAAAAATCGGATTTTTGGTTGAAAATTCGGATTTTGAAAAATTTGACAAAACAAAATGGGCTGAAGAGGTTGAGGGCAACCTGCGCCCTCAACGCCGACGGCCGCCCTCAACCACGACCGGTCCCTAGGCCAAATTTTGGTTTAAGTTCGCTTCTGTCTTGATTTGTTATTTTCACTTCTTTTGCCATTTTTCGTCCCCTTTGCCAAATGCACACAATTTTCACTCAAAATTGATTTTCATGCATTCAATTCATATCTTGACCTTATATAGCATGTCTATCATCATCATTGCTCATCTTTTCCGATCAAATGGTAAGAATTTTCCTTACTTTGCTCAATTGGGTTGAACCCTTGAGTTTATGGCTTTCTTGTATATTTCTTGATATTTTTTTGCTTATGATCTTGATGAGCTTAGTTATTATGTTGTATTGTATGATGTTTGATGTGAATTGGTGATGCAATTTGTTGGCTTGGATCATTTACAAGGGCTATATACAACTCTTTTTATTTTTCACGCCCACTATGTGTTCGATGAAATGTCACAATGAAAATTTCAACTTCTACATGATTCTCTCGCTTCCAAATGTCTTCAATACTCTTTGAGATCATGTTTTGGCAAATAAAACGAGCGTATGAACTCTTCATGATACATTTCTCCCATTTTCCTTGGTTTTTAAGCCTAAATTGCTCAATGATTGATAAACCATTTCTTTGGCGCACTTTGATATACTTCTATGATGTTTTTATCATCCTAACATTTTTTTTTTGATGATTCCAAAGGGGGAGAAACAGGAAATTGGCTCGTTAGCTCAAAGAAGCTAATAAAAGCTCATGATAGAAGCTATAAGCTATGGCTTATTAAGGCCATAAGTTGTGAAGAAAACTCACTCCAATGATTGTTTTATGAACTTGTTTGCATGGATAATAAGTATTTGTGACAGGGGGAGCTTCTAAGCTCATGGAGTTGTTGTTTATTTTTGTAAAAGCTTGTGTTTCTAGCTTATGCAATATTTCTCTTTAATGTGCTTATTGATAGGGGGAGCTTTTGTAAAATGTTTTTAAACGGATAGTTTACTCATAAACCGGAAAATTATTTTGTTTTTCAAATCGTCCTCTTGAAAATTGTTTTGGTTTGTAATCATCAAAAAGGGGAGTTTGTTAGATAAATGTTTTTATCATGATTTTGATGATTTTGTTCAAATGAGTTTTTATACCAAAACAATGTCCCTAAATGTTGTCCCAACACTTCCGATCGATCTAAAATGTTTTTACTATTTTTCAAGTATTTCTTGAAGTTAATATTCGTTTTAAAATTGGACAACACTTTTGTTTTAGGCTCGACCGGTCGCCTATAGGCAACCCGCACTGAGTTGAGTTTTGAAACAGAAAATGGGACGTAAGAGAAAATGGGGAGGCGGCCGGGAAGTCGACCCCCGGCGACCGTGCACTGGGAGCACCCTCTCAAATGCGGGGAAACTTCTCTGTTTTGATTTTCTATCAACCCCAACCGGTCAAGACCAAGGGCGACCTGGTCGAACCCCCTTCGACCGGTCCCCCGTGTAAAAATTCGCAGAATTCTTTTCAATCTTATCTCTGTACGCCGGCCGAACCCCTTTTTTGTGACAAAGAAACTATCCGTGCATTTTCGCATGACTTTTCCCTATTTTGTGGGATTGATTTCTAACAGCTATATTGATGATTTTAAATGGTTTCTTTTGCAGCAAATCACTCCCCAAGGAGGAGCCAATGTCTGGAAATCAAAGCCAAGACCTCTCCTATAAATAGAGGCTTCATTCAAGCAACAAGATACAACACTCTATACAAGCAAAGAGCAAACAAAGCAAACACTTTCATATATCTTGTTGTATTAGCCTTAGCACTTTCACTTGCACAAATTTGAGGTCTAGGCTTTCAATTCTTGATTACACTTGTACTCATATTGTATCAATCATTATTGAGTTGTAATCTTGATTTTGGTCATCATTCAACACAAGACATCCTTGTGAGTATTCTTGGTAAGAATACACTTGGGTGATCTAGGTGATAGGTGTTTGAAGGTTGTGGTAATCTTCAAAGGTGTTGTAAGAGGATTGTGGTAATCCTCAAGGTGGTGTAAGAGGGTTGTGGTAATCCTCAAGGTGTTGTATTAATTTTTGGTAAATTAATAAAATCTTTTTTTTTCTTTTGAAATCCATCCCGGATATACTGGGGTGGTAGAGGATTAGGCCCTAGGTGGGTTGAACCTCTTTAAATCGACGAGTGTTGTTTAATTTCTGCATTTACATTCTCGTCTTTGTTTGATTATTCGAAAAAGAGGGCAAATTCTGAAAAACCGAGATAATCTATTCACCCCCCCTCTAGATTATCGTAGCCACTTGGACTAACAATGTACTTATAATATAAAATCTTATCAAAACACATCTAAAAAAATATTATAAATCTAAGATGGCTGACATTATTCACACCATATTTTCCTCGAAGTTAACCCAGTTTCTAAATACATCTCCATCTATTTTTTTAAAAAAAAAACTCATTTACTCATTACACTCTTACAACATTTCCCAATTTACCCTTCCCTCATTAGACCCTGTTCTTTCCCCAAAACGTACACCTTTCCATTTCATGAATCTCTATAACTCTCATTAATCAATGTCGTGTAATGAGGATCTACAAGCAACAAAGATTTATTCTCGATGGGTAATGAATCGAAAATTTGTTAGTTTGCGCACTATAGTATGCAATTTTTCTGTTGGAGTAATTGTTGTTTTGTTGGCACTCAATTTCGCAGAATATTGTTTTAAGATTCTAGATGACAGGATGGTCGTAACACCTCATTGAAGTCATTATGTCATATGTTAAGTTGGTTTTTATACCAACGTATTGAGTACTCTAGACGAGGATTTTGCATTGTTTTCGGGTATTTAGTGTCGTTTGAGTCGAGTTTGTGTCATTAGTTGTCGTTCGAGAATCGGGACTGATCTTGATAGCCGAAACTGGTTAAAAACGATGAAAAACGTGTTTGGGTGGTGAAGATCGCATTTTAGGAGCTAAAAAATGGAAATATATCGAGCAAGATCGAGCGCCAAGCAAAAAACACCGCCAGTCAAGGGGTCGAAATTGGTACAGCGGATGAGGACATGGGCGCGCTGCAGCGCGCGGTGGACGACATAAGCAGCATATCATGGGCGCGCTGCAGCGCCCAACAACCAGGGCTGCAGCGCGCGTAGGCTGGGGAGAGGCGCGCTGCTGCGCGCCATTTCTAGCGCTACAGCGCGCGCGTATGGGCCTGAACGTATTTTGGGCCTTTTTGGACGGAATTTTTAGGGTTTCAAGCCTATAAATAGAAGAAGGGACGTACAAACAGGGGGTTGGACATTTTGGAGAGCACAAGGGACGAGTTTGAGCAAGGAGAAAGAGTTCGGGACGAGATTCGAAGGCATCTATCTTCTGGAAACAGAGAAGATTCCTCCTTTAATCATTCTGAATTATTTTTCTAGCATCTTTGTTGAACCCTATCAATGTATAATTATTTCTTCATGAGTTTTTGTACATCTATTATGAGCTAAACCTATTTTTCTAGGGGATTGATGTAACTTATGTTTGAACCTATGTTTTGATTTCTAGTTTATGAAATTTGCATATTTATTAATCTATTTGTGCTATTTGATTTGATTGCATCTGGATTATCTGATCAATAATTTAGATTGTTTGGCGTGTTTAATTTGACGCTCGAGAGAGGTAATTGAACACATGGCCTTAGAATAGCACAACCTAGGGTTTCATAGAATCGAGAGATTTATGAATCTTTTGAAGTCTGTGAATGAATATTCATTGAGCGTATTAGGGTTTAATCTATGATTTTTATAGAGATATCGAAATCAAAAATTGGAACCTAGAATCACTTGGCACTCAAGAGAGGAAGTGATAAACGGTAGGAATATTGGCTTATAGATTAATAACTTGTGATTTATAAACTGGATTGAGAACATAGGGGATAACTAGGTGACATCAACCCTCTAGAATTCATCTTCTACGTGTTTGATAATTTGTCTGAACCAATTCTTAGTTTAATTTTTAGTTTTAATTTTTAGTTTAATAAACAATCCATCTCTTTTCGATTTCTAGATAGAATTAAGCTATTTTAATTATAGTACTTAGTATAAAATTCGATAACAATCCATGTGGAGACGATAACCCTACTTTCAAAACCTATACTAAAACTTGACACCGTACGCTTGCGGTAAGAATTTCGCGATCAAGTTTTTGGCGCCGTTGCCGGGGACTGTTTTATCCTATTTTAAACTAATACTATTACCAAGTAGTCTTAATACTAATCTAGACTAGTTTAGGAATCATAATTTCGTATTTCTCATTGATTTATTTGTTTATGCGAGATTCTGAAAATACTATTTTGCTTCATTTTGATCCAGAGATTGAACGGACACTTCGAGCAATCAGAGCAGCAAAGCGAGTACAGAATCGAGCAATGGCAGACGGCGTAGATAATAAGAATAACGGAAATCGGGTCGTGAATATGCCACCACAGCCTGAGGCACCAGAAAGGGTAATCCGGGACTATTTCCGACCAGCCATGAACCACAACTACTCTGGAATTGTGCGCCAACCCATAAATGCGAATAATTTCGAATTAAAACCGGGCCTCATAAGCATGGTTCAACAGAATCAGTTTGGGGGGAGTCCAGTGGATGATCCGAATACACATTTGGCGACATTCTTGGAGATTTGTGACACCATCAAGATGAATGGTGTGTCTGATGAGGCGATTAGGCTGAGGCTTTTCCCGTTCTCACTTCGGGATAAAGCCGCATAGGTTACAGACGTTCGCACCTGGGAGTATCACTAGTTGGGACGATCTGACTGAAAAATTCATGACAAAGTTCTTCCCTCCCAGCAAGACGCTCCAACTGAAAAGCGAGATAGCTCAATTCCAACAGATCGACTTTGAGCCACTGTATGAAGCTTGGGAACGATATAAGGATCTCTGTTGAGAAGATGCCCACAAAGATGGTTATGCGGATCGCGAGAGGGTCCAAGATTATTACAATGGTTTGAAGTGGCATACAAGGACAATACTAGATGCGCAAGCAGCGGGGGCACTTTGATGGCTAAAACTCCGATCGAGGCATTACTTCTTCTTGAAGAAATGGCCACAAACAGACTATCAATGGCCCTCTCTCGGCATTAGTACCAAAGAAAGTTGCTGGTGTCCTTGAGCTGGATCACATGTCGGAATTAGCATCTCAAATATCAGCATTGTCGAAACAACTGGCCATCATGAATTCGGGTGGAACATCGCAATGCACCAAAATACCACCAATTCGGGAGGTTGCGACATTTGATGCCGAGCAAGCCAACTATGTGAATAACCGAGGTTTTAACAATCGAGGTACTCAGTTACCGACTCATTATCACCCGGGACTTCGCAATCATGAGAACTTCTCCTACAGTAATAATAGAAACGTGTTGAATCCATCTCCGTTACACCAATCCATCTAGCTCTAATGCACCCGTAGGTGAGAAGAAACAGTCGCTCGAAGAAATACTCGGTACATTTATTGGAGAGACTAGAAATCGGCTGAATAGAAGCGATGCACAGATTGATAACTTGGACACAAAAATGTCTACTATGGAGGCACACCTTAGATCATTGGAGACCCAAATGGGACAATTATCTACCGCCATAAGTTCTCAGCAGAAGAAAGAAAATTTTCCAAGTAATACTGAGGTGAATCCGAGGGAACATTGTAAAGCCATCCAGTTGCGGAGTGGTACTGCATATGATGGTCCTAAGCTTCCCTCTCATGCCACCCAAAAGGATCCTTCTGATTCTGAAGTACCTATTGAGAAGGAGTCGAAACAAGAAGAAGATAAGCAGAGCAACGAGCAGACGGAGGCTACCAAGCCTAAATCTGCTCCCACTCTTGATTCTGCGGTTCTAGTGCCTAACTCACTCCCCTTCCCTCAGAGATTTCAGAAAAAGAAGCTAGATTCTCAATTTTCGAAGTTCTTGGAAATTTTTAAGAAAACTCACATCAATATCCCGTTTGCTGATGCACTCGAGCAAATGCCTAATTATGCTAAATTCATGAAGGATGTGATGTCAAACAAGAGAAAGTTGGGCGAGTTCGAGACTATAAAGCTTACAGAAGAATGCAGCGCTATTTTACAAAGGAAACTACCACAGAAATTGAAAGATACGGGGAGTTTCACTATCCCTTGCACATTGGTGATTCTATTTTTAATAAAGCCCTTTGCAATCTTGGTGCTAGCATTAATCTTATGCCTTTGTCTGTTTTCAGGAAACTAGGTCTTGGAGAGGTGAAGCCATCCACCATCACCTTACAATTGGCGGACAGATCGCTTACATATCCGCGAGGAGTGATCGAAGATGTTATGGTGAAGGTGGACAAGTTCATATTTCCGGAAGACTTTGTTGTACTGGATATGGAGGAGGATCGAGAGGTTCCTTTAATTTTAGGGAGACCATTTTTGGCCACCGGTCGTGCATTAATCGATGTTCACCGAGGTGAACTGACTTTGCGAGTTAATGAAGAGGAAGTGATGTTCAGCATTTATAATGCGATGAAATTCCAAGAAGAACAACACACTTGCCATTTCATAGACTTGGCGGAGCAGTGTGCTCGCTCAGAAATAACTCGACATATTACTGTGGATCCACTGGAAAGATGTCTCAACCAATCCCTAGTGCAAGGTATGGATTATGATTTTGATGACATTGATTTATTGGATTACGTGTTGTCTCTTGATGCCACACAGGTTGACACAAGCAAAGGTCTGAAGGAGAGTTTAGGAGATACAGTCATGGAGGAAATCCCGAAGGTCACTCCGGAGTTGAAGGAACTTCCTACACATCTTCGGTATGCATTTTTGGGAGAGAATGATACACATCCGGTAATAGTCTCCGCCTCTATATCCCCTTCGGAGTTAGATAAGTTGTTGCGCATTTTGAGAAAGCATAAATCTGCACTGGGATGGTCGATAGCCGATTTGAAGGGAATCAACCCTTCTATAGTGATGCATAAAATTCTCATGGAGGACTCTTACAAGCCATATATTGAACACCAAAGACGGCTTAATCCGGCAATGAAAGAAGTAGTCAAAGCTGAGGTTCTTAAGTGGCTTAAGGCTGGCATCATTTTTGCCATATCTGATAGCTCATGGGTAAGTCCAGTGCAAGTAGTTCCGAAAAAAGGGGGGATGAGTGTGGTGAAAAATTCCAATAATGAGTTAATATCTACACGTACGGTGACTAGGTGGCGAGTATGCATAGATTACAGGAAACTAAACAAAGCCACTCGAAAAGACCACTTTCCCTTACCTTTTATTGATCGATGTTGGATAGGTTGGTGGATATGACTACTATTGCTTTCTTGATGGATATTCGGGTTATAATCGATTGCGATTGCTCGGAGGATCGGAGAAAACCACATTCACATGTCCTTATGGTACCTTTGCATTCCGAAGGATGCCTTTTGGGTTGTGTAATGCACCAGCCACATTTCAGAGATGTATGATGTCTATTTTTCATGGCATGGTGGAGGAAATTATGGAGGTTTTTATGGATGATTTTTCGGTGTTTGGTAATTCTTTTGATCACTGCCTCCATAATTTATCTCTGGTTTTACAAAGGTTCCAAGACACAAATTTAGTGCTTAATTGGGAAAAATGTCACTTCATGGTGAAAGAAGGCATTGTGCTTGGTCATAGAGTATCTGCGGCAGGATTAGAGGTGGATCGGGCGAAAATAGTGGCGATTGAAAAATTACCACCTCCGGGAAACGTAAAAGGGATTCGGAGTTTTTTAGGGCATGCTGGTTTTTATCGTCGATTCATTAAAGATTTTTCAAAAATAACCAAGCCCTTATGTAATCTTCTCGAGAAATATGTGCATTTTTGTTTTGATGATCTTTGTTTGCAGGCTTTTGAGCACATTAAGAAGGCACTTATTTCCGCTCCTATTATGGTGGTACCGGATTGGACACAGCCCTTTGAGCTCATGTGTGATGCTAGTGATTATGCAGTAGGGGCAGTGTTGGGGCAAAGACGAGATAAAATTTTCAAGGCCATCTATTATGCAAGCCGGACATTGGATGACGCCCAGCAAAATTACACCACCACGGAAAAAGAGATGCTCGCAGTTGTATTTGCATTTGACAAGTTCTGGGCTTACTTGGTGGGTACCAAGGTCATTGTTTACACTGATCATGCTGCTATTCGGTACCTCTTTCCGAAGAAAGATGAGAAACCACGACTGATTAGATGTATTCTCCTTCTTCAAGAATTTGATATTGAGATCTGGGATAAGAAGGGTAGCGAGAATGTGGTAGCCGACCATTTATCGAGGTTAGACCAGCCCAATGAGCTAATTGAAGTTCCGATTCAGGAGTCTTTCCCGGATGAGCGTATTTTGGTAGCGGCTCATCTCCCATGGTATCTTTGATTTTGTAAATTATCTGGTTGGTGGAGTCTTGCCTCCGGATTTGACTTCACATCAGAAGAAGAAATTTATGCATGATGTTAAATCATATTTATGGGATGATCCGCTTTTGTTCAAGAGGTGTGCGGATTCAGTTATCCGACGTTGTGTGCCTCGAGTGGAGGTAGAGGAGATTTTACAGCATTGCCATTCTGCTCCATATGGTGGTCATTTTGGGCCAACCCGCACGGCCGCTAAGGTATTGCAATCTGGTTTTTATTGGCCTTCCTTATTCAAAGATTGCTATACTTTTGTGCAGACTTGTGACAGGTGCCAGCGAGTTGGCAACATTTCCCGGCGCCATGAATTGCCTCTCACCAACATGATGGAAGTAGAATTGTTTGATGTTTGGGGGATTGACTTCATGGGTCCATTTCCCCCTTCATTTGGACATGCCTACATCCTTCTTGCGGTTGATTATGTTTCTAAATGGGTGGAGGCAATTGCTACGCCTACCAATGATGCCAAGTAGTGTTGAAATTTTTACACAAGCACATATTCACTCGTTTTGGCACTCCTAGGGCTATTGTTAGTGATGAAGGTACTCATTTTTGCAATAAACTGTTTAATAACCTTCTCTCTAAGTATGGTGTAAGGCACAAGGTTGCTTTAGGTTACCACCCGCAATCGAATGGACAGGCTGAAATTTCAAATCGCGAGGTGAAGCAGATCCTTGAGAAGACTGTGAGTTGTAATCGCAAGGACTGAGCTCAGAAACTGGATGATGCGCTTTGGGCATATCGAACGGCCTTTAAAATGCCTATTGGTATGTCCCCATATCGCTTGGTGTTTGGGAAGGCATGTCACTTGCCGGTCGAGCTAGAGCATCGTGCTTATTGGCCGTGAAGAAACTGAATTTTGACTTGAAGGCCGCGGGTGAGAATAGGCTGTTGCAACTTGATGAGATGGAGGAATTCCGGAATGAGGCCTATGAGAATGCCAAAATCTACAAAGAAAAGACAAAAAAATGGCATGATAAAATGATTTTGAGGTGAGAATTTCTCCCGGGCCAGCAAGTATTATTATTCAATTCTCGGTTGAAATTATTCCCGGGAAAACTGAAATCGAGATGGTCTGGGCCGTTTGTCATCGAGCATGTTTCTCCGTTCGGTCTGTTGAGTTGCGGAGTAAGGATGGCAACACGTTTCGGGTTAATGGGCAGAGGTTAAAATATTATTTTGGTGATGAAGCCCGGAAAATTCTCAGTATCCCGCTCGTAGATGCGGATTCGTGATTGACTGACAAAGTCTGGCTCAAGATCAGAACTTAGCGCTTCTTGGGAGGCAACCCCAAGCCCCGTTTCTTGCTTTCATAATATTGATTTAGTTTACTAGTTTTCTTTCATTTAATTGCATCATAGTTGCATTGTTTTTGTTTTTGCATTGTAGGTGTAACAAGTTGCATCACAACCCGACTCTTTTATTTTATTTGTGCATGCCAGACGAGTTTTGACTGATAAACACGGACGGCTCGGGCCCAAACAACCTGTTGCAATGTGCAGCAGGTTTAATAAATATATTTAAAAAAATGAATGAAAAAAAATGAAAAAAAGGAAAAAATGTGCCAGCGCCGCAGCGCGCCCCCACAAAACGGTACAGCAGCAGGTAAGTGTGGCGCGCTGCAGCGCCAATCCGGGCGCGCTGCAGCGCGCGGTCGAAATTTTTTGTTAAAAAACGTCCAGGCCTCATTTTTTTTAAAACACACCAAACCACACTCCTCCCTCTAAACTCGACGGGTACAACACCATTTTCACCATAACTCACGAGAATCACCTCTCCTCTTTACAAGGAACCACTCTAGCACACCACATATCACACTCATCCTCACCACTCATCAATTGGTAAGTTTCTTGCTTCCAAAACCCCACCCCAAGGTTATCCCCAAATTCTTTCATTTGTCTTTAGGCATTGGGTGGGTTGAGCTTTATATGTTGAATATTGAATTGTGTTGTGATTGTGTTGAGCTTGAGCATGTTAGAACTAGGTTTGGGTGTGAAATTTTTGGGATTGAATTGTACTAAAATTGCATTTATCACCTTCTCCCAATTTCACGCACACAAGGTGTTTGTTAAAATGCCCCATTGAGATTTTGACATTGTAGAAGTGCCATCTTGCATGATATTACTTGTAATCTCGAAATGTAGCTAATTCATACACTCGGGTGCATTTTTCTAACCACCTTGCTTGTTGATTATTCATCCTCACCGAGTTTTATGTTTCCACGTGTTGTGTTTGGGTGTTTATTTTGCTAGGTGATCGTCATGGTAAGGACTAGGAAGGGTAAGGGCAAAGCAAAGGC
The DNA here is from genome assembly GCA_016081115.2 of Rehmannia glutinosa. Lineage (NCBI taxonomy): Eukaryota > Viridiplantae > Streptophyta > Magnoliopsida > Lamiales > Orobanchaceae > Rehmannia > Rehmannia glutinosa. The sequence continues at coordinate 37,852,890 of CM071926.1, forward strand.
ATCTACCTCGGCGGACTACGACACAGAAAGATTTGTTAGCCAAGCCGCATAGGAGACATTTTTTGGCAAACTAATGACTCGGCGAATCAATGCCGAGCGGGGCTTCCAACCGGGACCACAGGATGGTCATCTACAGCGCATGATCCGGGAGCGCCAGTGGCAAAAGTTGTGTGCACCACCCCCGCCATTTGCACCGATACTTGTCAAGGAATTCTATGCCAATGCCAATGACCCAGATGAGGACCCAACGAATGTTTATCTACGTGGCGAGCGGATCACTTGCACCCCAGCGGCTATTCGAGAGTATTATTCTTTACCCATGATTGACCATAGCCCGTATTACGATTTTCTTGCTGGCCAGCCGGATTTAGATATGATTGTCCATGCTCTCTGTCGGCCCAGCACTAAATGCCGCCCGGCCCACGAAGGTGGGGGTACGATGGTTTTTTCTCACACGACACTGAGTCGTTATGGTCGTGCATGGTACCACTTTCTTTGCCAGAACTTGATGTCGACCAGCCATCTCAGTGATGTCACGCCGCCTCGCGCCCGATTGTTATATGTTATTATACACGGCATCCAGTTCGACACCGCAGTGATTATCGCAGCATCTATTCATCAAGTTGTTCGCCACAAAAGTACGGGGGGCATGTGCATGCCGGCTCTGATTTGCGGCTTGGGTCTGGCCGAAGGTATTGTGTTAGAGAAGAGTGAGCCCTTAGAGCGCCCTAAGGCGCCAATTGACTCGGCCACCATTGCGACTGTATGAGGACACTCGATGGTGTCCCCGATCCTCGGGGCGAAGGGTACATTATAGACCATGATCGCACTCCGCCTGCTTCGCCTGTTGCTGCTGCTGCTGAATCTGACGCACCATCTCATTCCCATCATGCCGCGGGTACTTCCTCTTCGGCTGCCGAGCGGTCCCATCCTTCCGTATTTCAGGATGACCCGACGCATGCATACTACCTACAGTTGCGGGAGTTACGGCGAGCACATCGTCGTTTAGCCGTGGCCTTTCAAGAAGAGCAGCGCCAGCGAGTTCAGCGACAAGAGTATGAGAATGAGCGCGACCGGGTCCTTGCGCAGATTTATGGACAGTCATATCCTCAGTTTCCCTTTCCCACACCACCGCCGCCGGTACCTGCCACCTACATTCCGCCACACGACTCAGATGAGGAGTCTTAGTCCTCGGCTATCAGGAAAGTACTTTTCTCACCTCTCCATGGGGACCATGTTGTTTTCAGTTTGGGGGGGTGTAGTCTATTTTTATTCTTCGAGTCGAGTCTTGTTTATAAAAAAAAATGAAAAAAAAGAGTCTTGAGTCGAGTCGGGTCAGTAGTAGAAATGTGAAACTGCATGACTAAATTAATTTGTTGAATATGAGTTGAACGGTCAAAAGAGCATGTGTTTGAACTGTGATTTAATCTTCTTTCCATTAAATCCATCTATGTGCTTAACTCTGTTTATTTATTTTGGGATAATTTATGCAATTGAGTGGTTCCTTTATGATCCCACGGATGCTTTAGAACTTGTCGATCACTAGTCGAGGCGAAATCTGGTGAAGTAACATTAAGGAAGTGATTTAGGCCATCGTTGAACAAGCAAGAGCCTAAAATGTCTACCTTTGTATTATATTTTCCCTAGTGTCCCCCATTGAGCCATATAAACCTGTTTCTTTGGCAACCAATCTAATACCCAGAGCCTAAATGTGAAAATCCTAATTACCCATCACTCATACACACAAGGTATAGAAAAATATTGAAGGTTGAGGAGGGTATGATGAGAAGGGTATGTAATGAATGCACTCAAACCCCAGAATAAATTATCTGTAATGAGTCAGCCTAGAATAAACGCACTCTGAAATTCATCCACGACTTCCAAAATAATTGGCCGAAGTCTGTTCGTAATCGTACGAGTGACTATTTTGTACAGAACATTACACAACGAGATTGGGCGAAACTCCTTTACAAGCATAGGATTGTTAACCTTTGGAATCAAGGTAATTATTGTTGCATTCCACACCCTCAAATCTCCATCACCATTCAAGATATTTAGCACCTCTTATATGCCAATATTTTTGGAAAAAGAGAGCAGGTAACCCATCCGGCCCCGGTGCTTTATCGGGTAACATATCAAAGAGTGCCACCCTTACTACTTTTTCATCGAATGGCCTACAAAGATTATCGTTCGCCTCTCCAAATATTTTTTTGATCAACACATTGAAGTACAGATTCAATATCAGAATATGCTGGCATATTTGAAGAGAATATTTCACTGAAATAATCTTCAATGATTTCCCCCATTGCAACGTGATATGTACAAAAGTCCCCTTACTTTGATGCCAACTCTTTAATAGTGTTAATTGTGCGTTGTTGCGAGGCTTGAGCATGGAAATACGGGGGTGTTTCGATCGCCATGTTTAAGCCAATTGTTTCTACTCTTTTGTTTCCAAAACATTTTTTCCTACATTGTAAGCTTTTCTTCCTTCGCCTCCCACTTATTAATCTCTGCCGCTGAATATTGCCATTGTTGAGAGTTTTTCATATGATTAAGAGCATCCCGCTCACGTTTGATGCATCGGGAAAGAGATTTAAATCTGCTATCCGCCCACTTCTGTAGCTCTATCTTTCAATTTAGTATTTTATTCAATAGAGGAGCAGTAGGTCCCTTTTTATTCCATCCTCGATGAACAATATCCCCACAATCAGTTTTAATACTCCAAATATTTTCAAATTTAAACTTCTTAGTTAGATTGGGGGGGTTTAAGTAATCCTTACAGCTGGGAGTTTTCCACCAAATAAGCACCGCCCTGTGATCCGAGGAGTAGTATTCTAAAGTATTCATTCTAGCCACCGGATACTCGGATAGAGGAGCCTCCACTGTATAGTACTTAGAAATCTGTCAAGCCGTTCAAAAATGAGTTTCGTGCCTTCCCGTTTATTAATCCATGTAAACCAGTCCCCTTCGCCGTAAATATCTCGCAATTCACATTCCTCAATAACATTATTGAACTCTATTTGGGCAACGTCTCTGGCCTCCCCATTTTTCGTTATGACTACAAATCTCATTAAAATCCCCTCCAACTAGCCACAGACGATGTGAAAGCTCATGCAGTTGAGCCAATCTTCTCAATAGACTCCATGAGTCTTTTCTCTTGCTTGCCTCTGGATTCCCGTAGAATCCAATAAAACGCCACCTTTTACCCCCGTCCTGGATGATACTATCAATATGACCCATTGAGTACGATTTAATCTCCACTATTAACGTAGAATTCCAGAGTAGCATTAACCCCCCTTTTTTTCCTTCACAATTCACCACAAACATGCCCTTAAATCCCAAATATTCCTTCCACCTATTACAACTATTAACTCTCATTTTTGTTTCACATAAAAACAAGAGTTGTGGGTCCTTTTCGGCGACCAAACGCCTAAGTCCTGGAATGCACGTTGGTTCCCAAGCCCCCGAGCATTCCAAATTACACAACTCATGGCTTTTGGCCAGGTTGCATCGCAAGCCCCATCAATTCATTTATATCCATATCATAATCTTTCTCATTCTCCGTCTCATCCTCCATCGGACAACACTCATCAATTCTAAGGCGTTTCTTTTTTTCTGCATTTCCTGTTTCACATTCATCGCTATCGAATAACCCTCTCTTAACACCTACTTCATTCTTCTACGGAGGACTAACCAATTTCTTTTTCCCTCTCGCACGACGTTTCCAATTTTTGGGGCTGCATCCCGTAGACGTGTCCGACGTATCTTGGAATAACGATTGGGTAACACTTCTAGTTTCGTCTACCCGGATCATGATGCTGCCACATGTACGTCCCTCACCAGTATTCTCTAGTAGTCCCTTTACTTTATTTCCATCAGTTTTATTACCATTAAATTCTCCCACAACCCTTCTATCGTCATCCGTGGGGAAATCTAAAGTTAATTGATGCTTTTGTGTATCAACACTCACCATGTCTTGCTTACCAGTGCTTAGGCCCTCGATATCTCTTTTTGCCGCTGGACTCGATTCATTTTCGTGCACGTCTCCTACCATTAGAGTTGTGAGTCCTTCAGTTTTGCTGCTACGACCCCCTTCATCCTTTTTCCACACCCTTGTTTTTCCCATATGTAAGTTTGCCCGAAGCCAATTGCCATATTCTAACTCCTGTCCATTTTTCTCCGCGCTCCCATATTCCCTTCACGTATGCCCTACCTTGCCACATACGTAACAAAAGTCTGGCAACTTCTCATATGTGAGTAGGATGAAAACTTCCTTATGTGTAGCCTCATCTTGAATAATAATATGGATTTGTAGCGGATTGTCCACCTCTAATTGACCTTTCATATGTATAAATCTCCCTAACAGCACATCAAGATCTCCTTTATCTATTTCGACTACCTTTCCAATCCGATTGCCAATTCGTCGAATAATTTCCTCTTGCATATAGGCGATTGGTATATTGTGACATTGTATCCACACCTCCCATTTCGTAAAATCTAGCGTATCTGGGCTTTGGACTCCATTGAATTCTTGAAATATATAGGATCTAATTCTGGAATAAGTGCCAAGGTCCTCCATTCAACGCCCTCCTTCAATCCATAGGTTTTGAGAATTCCAAAACAAATAAATTTTCCCCCACAACCTGAATCTCTATTTTCTTCGTGGCCTGAAGAATACGAGAAAGATGTTTCCGAAACGTATCTCTATTAATCAGTTTGGTCGATAGGACCTTATGTTTGATACATGTTTTTATCTTAATTTTGATGATTTTATTTTATCACCAAAACAATGTTTTTAAAGGTTGTCCAAATACTCCTAAATGATTTAAAATGATTTTAATATTTTCCGGAGTATTTTCTCAAAGTTTATTTTCGTCTAAATTGGACAACGCTTTTAATGATTTTACGTTATTGGGTTTTTACTCTCAAACGTTGTTTCTAAATGATTGTCCTAATACTTCCGATCGGTTTAAAATGTTTTTACTAAATTTTCGAGTATTTCTTGAGTTTTATTTTCGACAAAAATTGGACAAAATTTACTGTCTCGTGGTCGACCTGGCCGCCCTATAGGGCAACCCGCACCAAGATGTTTTTAGAAACAAAAATGAGACGGAAGGAAAAACAAGCAGGTCGACCGTGCATCGCCGCGTCGGCCGATCGACGGTCGGCCGACGGCCGCCTGGGGTCGACCGTGCACTGCAAGTGTGTTTCAAAGCGAACGTTTAATCCTTGCAAAATCCATGAGGGGGACCGGTTGGGGTGATGGTCGACCGGCCGAGGTAGACGTCGACCGTGATGCGCCTGTTTATTTTGCTTTGTACTTTTTCCAACGTCTATTTCTCGTGCGACGGCCCTATGTTTTGACAAAGAAAATTTACGACCGCTTGACAAACAGACAAACTTTCCTTAAATTGTGGGATTGATTTCTAACAGCTATATTCTTGATTTTAATTGTATTTTTCTCGTAGATTTTCAATCCCCAAGAGGAGCCTATGCTTGATCAATCATCTCCTATAAATAGAGGAAGTTTTGGAGCAACCAATACAACAATTGAGATACAACACAACAAGATACACTTCAAGCAAACACTTGGTCTTTCATTGTCATTATTCTTGTTGTAAAATTTGCCTAGCTTATCACTTTCACATCTTTGAGGTCTAGGCTATTCTTGATTACACTTGCACTCTATTGTATTATCAATTATCGAGTTGTAATCTTGAATTTGTGGTCGCCATTCAAACACAAGATATCCTTGTGAGTGTTCTTGTGGTAAGAACACACTTGGGTGAACTAGGTGTTAGGTGTAAGAAGATTGTGGTAATCTTCTTGTTGAGGTGTTGAAGAGTGTGGTGCTCCTCGAGGGTGAAGATTGTGGTAATCTTCACAAGGTGCCGTTGGAGATTGTGGTAATCTTCAAGGAGATTGTGGTAATCTCCAAAGGTGGTGTTGAAGAAGAGTGTGGTGCTCTTCAAGGTGTTGTAAGTTGAATTTGTATTAATTTTGGTAATTAATAAAATTCTTTTTCTTTTCAAATCCATCCCTGATATACTTTGGTGGTAGAGGATTAGGCCCTAGGTGGGTTGAACCTCTTTAAATCAACGTGTGTTGTTTACATTCCGCACCTTATTATTGTGTTTGAGCATTCGGTTTGAAAAAGAGGGCGAAAACGAAAAGATGGAGATAATCTATTCACCCCCCCCTCTAGATTATCGTAGCCGCTTGGACTTACAAGTGGTATCAAAGCCAAACTCTTTGGCAAGCTCGTTTCACATCGCGAGTGAAGAGAAACGATCAACGCTACGAACGAAGCTCATCTATCCGGACTTCCACCACCAAGCCACCACTATTTGATTCCAAGAATTTTAATTTTTGGAAAGAAAGAATGGAATGCTATCTACAAGGTTGCGGGTTCGACATTTGGAACACCGTCATTAATGGAGAATCCATTCCGACGAAAGATTCACCATACACCTCAAAAGGCTTCAAAAAGCTCAATGATGAAGAAAAGAAAATCATCTCCTTAAACGGTAAGGCTTTAAATATTTTGTATTGTTCATTTACTAATTTAGAATATGAACATATTGTAGGAATAAAGTCGGCACATGGAGTATGGCAAAATTAGAAGCCATCTATGGAGTATTTGCAAATGAAAGAAGTCAAACAAAAGCATCTACTTCTCAAGATCATACAAGCTCAAATCTAAGGAATAAACTCCTACAACTTCCAATTATGAAGAAGTTGAATATTGTTTTATGGGCATCAATGAAGAAAATGAGGTATGTCTTAAACCCTCTACTTCTTATGATATTGTTATTCAAAATGATTATAGTGATTTGCAAAATGATTTTGATGAACTACAAGATGAATTCCAAAACTTACTTGTTAAATACAAAAATTTGAAAAAGGAATTCATTGTTTTGAAAAATGATAAGGATAGTTTATTTACTTCCTATGAATCACTATCATGTGCTCACACCACCACACTTGACAAGGTTAGAAACCTTGAAAAAGAAAATAGTACTCTTGTAGAGAATATTGATTGCATGAAAAAGGATTTATTAAAATCCAACTTGAGTACCAATAAAATGTCCAATATTGTTGATATTCATAATTGTGATAAAGGACTTGATCATAAGCCTAATGTTGTTAATCATATGAAAAAGGATCAAGTCAATATGCATATTGGTCATTATGCTCCTAGAATTATTACTTGTTTTTATTGTGGCAAAAAGGGTCATACGGCTAATTCTTGTCGGGCAGAAATAGCTCTAAATATTGTTGGAGACCTAAAAGTCTCAAGACTAATCTTAAAGGACCCAAACACATGAGGGTACCACAAAACAATGTGCTATTAGGTACCCGACAAAGCAAAAATCGGAGAAAATTCATGCCACCAAGAAAACATCAAATGAACGTTTCATTTGATCAAAAAGGGAGAAACTACTCTCAACAAAGCCAATTTCAAGAAGAGCGTATAATCAAAAATGGGAAGAACACAATCCTTGAAATGGCAAAGATATCATCAACAAAATGATTTTCAAAGAAGAAGAAACCATCAACCATGGGAAGGTAACAAACCTTGGAAATGGAGTAATCAAGGAAGTCATCATCAACAAAGTGACTTCCAAATGGGAAGATATCATCATCAACAATGGGAAAGACACAACCCATGGAAACGGCGAAATTGGTAAACCGTATCTCCCCATTTGTATATGCATTTTATTTCTTTTAATTATATGCATGTTTTTAATTGTGACTTAATTGCAAAATGATTTTTCAAGTATTTATTTTTTAAATAGGTCTCTTATATATTTATGAGTTTCAATATCTTTAAAAGAGACCTTGCATGTTTTTCTAAAAACTCTTGAGCTTTTCATTAAACTTATATGGCTTATTATCTCTTATGAAATCTTATAGCATAAGCTCTTTTTTGTTATCTCATATTATTTGCCTACACTTGAATTTTCTATGAAAAGGTTGTCTAAGAATTGTGTAGGATACATATTTCATACTCATTGGCTTTTACGTCATCAAGGTTCTTAAACCATTGAGGTATGTCTACTCGTTTTTTTCTTTAAACTCGATATTATGCACATATCTTTCAAGATATTTCATTTTGATCCCTTAAAGTGCCCCAAATTGAACTTGCAAATATTTTCTTTTAAAAAGGCACTACGTGTTTAGTCTCGATTTTATCATTTATATGGTTTCCCAAAACCCATATTTGTTGGATATAGTCCAAACTTATATTTTTGCAAAGTTTTAAAACTTTTGAGGTGAAAAATCGAATTTTGGAAAACTCTGGGAGAAAGAAAAATCACCTGGGGCCAGGTCACAAAGCAGGGGCGGCCGCCGCATCTGCACCTTGACCGGTCGCACCCCACCTCGACCGGTCGCCCAGGTTAATTTTTGCACTTTAAAACATTCTCTTGATTCGTGAAATGTACTCAAAACATCCCCAAACCCTTGTTCAAGCATCTTTCCCCCTTTCTTTAAAATCTTCAATCCTTCATCATTTTTCACGATTCTTGTTGCTAATCTTCTTATTTTCACAAGAATCTTACTTATATGGCACCTCCAAGAAATTCTACAACGAAATCCTCAAAAGAGGAGAAGGAGGCAAAGGGGTGAATCTTCTTCAAATCCCCAACAAGATGATATTCTACAAAGAGACCATCAAAATCGGCTCACGAAGAGGAGATTGTCGAATTAAGAGTCGGGTTTCAAAATCGAGCATTCATTGGGACTCTAGTAAGTTATCACTCCTCTACGAGCCTCCCTCTGTGAGCTAATAGATTTCGATTTTTAAATAAACTTGCGGAGGAACATTATGAGAATATTGGTTTGAATGATAAGAAAATTGCGTGCACTCGTATGGTTCGTTTTCAAGCATTTCATGATGAATTTCCTGGATATTAGAGCTTACTTTGAAATTCAAGGATGGGTTTCACTTTGGGATAATCCGTGTTTGCACTATGATGACGAGCTTATAAAACTTTTCTATGCAAATATGTGGATTGTTGATGCTACGATAGATAATCCTTTGGAACTTCACACTTTTGTTAATGGTAGGCATTTTTCATGGACATTGGCGATATTTGTGATCACTTTAACGTGCCAAATGATGGAGTAGTCAATGTGAATTGCACCCATTGGGATGATAACATTTTCGGTGTCTCACTAGATGATGTGAAAACCTTTTTAGGAGTATATCCCAGTGACATACTCGGCAATGCCGCCAAATTATCGGATTATATCTATCATTTGCTCCTATTGTGTTTGTGGAAAGGAAGTAAAACTTCCAAGTAATCTCGAACTCTTTCTCACCTATAAGATTGTTCGAGGAGAAAGAGTTAATTATGGGGCAATTTTTGTACATTGCTTGTTAGAATCTAGAAAGCTTACCAAGAAGAAATATACCTGGGAAATTTGATTTGCCGACTCTTATACTTATCGGGATACCCGAAAATGAAATGAATACCAAATTCGTCACAATGATTTTGATAATGCCAACATTCTACAAATGGTAAGAATGCGACGACATTTACCACGGGTTCCTACCAAAGCCGCTAGGGGACGTGCCCGACATCAACAACAACCTCGGGATAATTTCTTTAATGACAATGAGGTTGAAAATATTGGAAGAGGTGAGTTTGATGAACAAAGAGATGATGTGGGGGATGAAGAGGAAAATGAAGAAGAAAATGTGGGAAATGAACAAGAAATTAGGGAAGAAAATGAGGAAGGAGATGAAGACGAGTTGGATGTTGAAGATCTAAATATCAAAGAGAGAATGGCCAAAGTGGAAAGAGAAACATTTAGAGATGTGGCTTCTCTTAGAAAAGAGCTCCGGTCGTGAAAAAGGAAAATTCTAGTTTGAAGAAGTCAATTGGCAAATTGAAGAAATTCATAAAGGACCTCATACCCTAACTTGCTTCTCCTCCGATGACGAATGATGTTACCCCACCCCTTTACTTTCTAGCATTTTCATTAATGATGTTTTGTATTTTGATGAATTTTTGTAAAACTCATTTGTACTAATGATATTTGCTTGTTTTTCTTAAAAGGGTTAATATTGCAAGTTGATAATGACTTGTGGATGATCATGATTTTTGATGGAGTATTTGATGGTAAAAATACTCTAAAGCATTGTTTGATCATTGGTATGAAGTACTTGATGGTAAAAGTGCTTCTTTTATTGCTTTGTTATGCTTAGTTGAATATGTTGGGACTTTTGATACATGTATTGTTGAAAGCATGACTTATTACTTGATGGTTGCTCTAATTTTTGGCATTTGTAATGCCTTGATCATTCTTAGCTTATCTCAATTGGGTTGAACCCTTGAGAATCTACTTTGAGCTTCTTTATTGATGAACAATTTATTGCATATGGTGCATATGATTGAGCTTTGAAATGAGGTTGATTAATGATATGAAATTTTTTTTGGCTTGAACCATTTACAAAGGTTATATACAACCTCTTCTATTTTTCACACACACAAGGTGTTTGTTAAAATGTCGCAATGAAAATTTCAACTTCTACATGATTCTCTCGCTTCAAAAAGTCCCCAATACTCATTGAGATCATGTTTTGAGAAACAAAACGAGCGTATGAACTTTTCATGATACATTTCTCCCATTTTCCTTGGTTTTTAAGCTAAATTGCTCAATGGTTGATAAACCATTTCTTTGTGCACTTTGATATACTTCTATGATGTTTCTATCATCCTAACATTCTTTTTGATGATTCCAAAGGGGAGAAACAGAAATTGGCTCGTTAGCTCAAAGAAGCTAATTAAAGCTTGTCATAAAAGCTATAAGCTATGGCTCATAAAAGCCATAAGTTGTGATTTATTGTTAGTCCATTTGTTGCTTGATGGACCTATATTATTGTTTAATGTTGTTTTGTGACAGGGGAGCTTATAAGCTCTTGAGCAAATTGTAAAAGCTTAAGTTTTTAGCTTATGGATAATTGCTTTTACATTATTCTTGATATGCTTGTTGATAGGGAGCTTGAGCTTATTTTTGAAAATATTTACTCCCTACTTGGTTGCTTTAATATTTTTGAAATTTTGGTTGCTTCCAAACGGTCAAAAGCTTTTACCGGAAAATCATTTCTAAAATTGCTCTCTTAGTTTGGGATAAAATTGTTTTGGTTTGTAATCATCAAAAAGGGGGAGATTGTTTGATACATGTTTTTATCTTAATTTTGATGATTTTATTTTATCACCAAAACAATGTTTTTAAAGGTTGTCCAAATACTCCTAAATGATTTAAAATGATTTTAATATTTTCCTGAGTATTTTCTCAAAGTTTATTTTCGTCTAAATTGGACAACGCTTTTAATGATTTTACGTTATTGGGTTTTTACTCTCAAACGTTGTTTCTAAATGATTGTCCTAATACTTCCGATCGGTTTAAAATGTTTTTACTAAATTTTCTGAGTATTTCTTGAGTTTTATTTTTCGACAAAAATTGGACAAAATTTCTCTCTCGTGGTCGACCTTACGCCCATAGGGCAACCCGTGACTCAAGATGTTTTTAGAAACAAAATGAGACGGAAGGAAAAACAAGCAGTCGACCGGCGCTCGGCCGCGTCCGATCGGCGGACCGGCCGCCTGGGGTCGACCGCACTCGCAAGTGTGTTTCAAATGAACGTTTAATCCTTGCAAAATCCATGAGGGGGACCGTTGGGGTGATGGTCGACCGGCCGAGGTAGACGCGTCGACCGGCCGCCTGTGTTATTTTGCCGTGTACTTTTTCCAACGTCTATTTCTCGTGCGACGGCCGTCGCCTATGTTTTGACAAAGAAATTTCCGACCGTTTGACAAAGACAAACTTTCCTTAAATTGTGGGATTGATTTCTAACAGCTATATTCTTGATTTTAATTGTATTTTTCTCAGAGATTTTCAATCCCCAAGAGGAGCCTATGCTTGATCAATCATCTCCTATAAATAGAGGAAGTTTTGGAGCAACCAATACAACAATTGAGATACAACACAACAAGATACACTTCAAGCAAACACTTGGTCTTTCATTGTCATTATTCTTGTTGTAAAATTTGCCTAGCTTATCACTTTCACATCTTTGAGGTCTAGGCTATTCTTGATTACACTTGCACTCTATTGTATTATCAATTATCGAGTTGTAATCTTGAATTTGTGGTCGTCATTCAAACACAAGATATCCTTGTGAGTGTTCTTGTGGTAAGAACACACTTGGGTGAACTAGGTGTTAGGTGTAAGAAGATTGTGGTAATCTTCTTGTTGAGGTGTTGAAGAGTGTGGTGCTCCTCGAGGGTGAAGATTGTGGTAATCTTCACAAGGTGCCGCTTGGAGATTGTGGTAATCTTGAAGGAGATTGTGGTAATCTCCAAAGGTGGTGTTGAAGAAGAGTGTGGTGCTCTTCAAGGTGTTGTAAGTTGAATTTGTATTAATTTTGGTAATTAATAAAATTCTTTTTCTTTTTCGAAATCCATCCCTGGATATACTTTGGGGTGGTAGAGGATTAGGCCCTAGGTGGGTTGAACCTCTTTAAATCAACGTGTGTTGTTTACATTCCGCACCTTATTATCAGTGTTTGAGCATTCGGTTTGAAAAAGAGGGCGAAAACGAAAAGATGGAGATAATCTATTCACCCCCCCTCTAGATTATCGTAGCCGCTTGGACTTACACCTTAGCCACCAGACAACTCGCGATCTGATCCTCTCCATTATTCCGTAACCCATGTCTTAGGGTTATAGTTTGGTTGGTTTTCTTCTTCGATAATTTTATACTTTCGATTCTTTTGCATATATCGTCGTGATCCATTATAGCGTTGATTGTGAATCTAGTATGTAGCACCACCAAAGGCCGAAAGAGAACCTTGATGGTAGATACCTACACTCCTTAGTATGTCCGCTCTCCGATTAGATTTTTCGCTCAAGGAGAGAAAACCCCAGCAGAGATGGTCGGGGCAAAATTTGTAATATGATAATATTATTAGAGCTTTGTAAATTATAATTTTGGAGACACGGTTAATTTATAAATTATAATACTTTAGTGTTATATAAGCGGAAGAAGAACAAGGGCTATGGGGGCATGTGGCCCCATTGAAGGAAGCATGAACTGTCTTTGGTCGTACCATAGTGTCATTATGCCATCTACCGTAGTAAGGTCATTATAGTCATTTAAATTCATGGTATTATTGTAATTATAGGAAATAAGATGAATTTAGAGAAAAACGAGGTGTGAATAGCGCCACCCATTTAAGATAGCAAAAGTACCATTAGTTTTGTAAGTTTTCTCATGATAGAAAAAGAATATTTTGTAATCACCATTCTTCAACATCTCTTCAAATTTTAGTTCTAATCAAACACGTTTGGGCTATTTTGCACTTTAAAAGCGCATTTCTGCAGTAAGAATGGCTTTTCAAAAAGACCCAAAAGCATAAGCAAGAGATTCCACGTGCTTGATTCACTTAGCATTATGCTTAATCTGATCCAACAAAACGTCTAAAACATTAAACTTTGGAACTCTAAGGAAGAAATTATTTCAAGATGCTTCTAATCCCCTTCCATCAGTTTAATTTCAATTTTTTTTTCAATTTTACTTTGTACCTTGAAAAATCATTTTTATCAAACCTATATATATATATATATATATATATATATATATATATATGGCTAAGATGCTTCTAATTCCCTTCCGGTTAGTGCATTTTCTGGTTTTATTTCATACTATCTGATGATCACCACCTCATTTATATAATTAAAAAAAAAAGACAAACCTCGACATAATATAAATTCATGCAAAAAATTAACACCATAAAATCTTACATTATTTCTCTTCATAGCAATGTTTCATCTGGAACGACGCTAGAAAATAAACATTAGGGGGCGAAATTTATTAAAGAGGTATCTTTAAATATTTTAGAGGGGCAAGATTAAAATTTAATAATTTTATATAAAAAAATTATAAATTTAATAATTATATATAAAATTTAGGGTGGGTTTTTTTTACCCTATTTGGATAGTGAAACAATTTTTCTACCCATTTTTATAAAAAAACATCTTTTTTACCCACAAAGACAAAAATACCCTTACTAAAGGGTTGCACGATCGTGCTGCCCCACAGTGCTGCACGAACGTGCTCACATTTATGGTGGCACGATCGTGTTCACATTTATGGTGGCACGATCGTGCCCCATAGTGTGCTGGCCCATATTGCTGCACGATCGTGCTCAGATCTATGGTGGCACGATCGTGCTCACATCTATGGTGGCACGATCGTGGCTTGTTGAACATTCCAATTTTTTTTCTCCTCTCGAAAATAAGCGAATTTCCCGCATTATACATAAATATTTGAAGCAAGAAATACATTTGTTTGGTTCAAGTAACTTAAACTTATTTCCAAATCGTGTCTTGAATATTCAAAAATCGAAAACATGAAAGGAAAAAAAAGGAAGATTGTTATCTTTGGAAAAAAGAAGAAAAGAGGAAAGAATAATTATTTTTTTAAACCAAGAAAGAGAGAGAGAGGATAAGGGCATTTATGACCTTTCATTGAAAAAATGGGTTAAAAAATTATTTTTATAAAAATTAGGTAAAAAAGTATTTTCTTATCCCAAAAAGGGTAAAAATGGTCATTTTCTCTAAAATTTATGTTACTTTTGAAAAAATTATTACATGGAGGGAGGGACAGGCCCCGCCCCAGCCTCTAGCTCGGTCCTAGTTAATCACTTCATAACTGAAACTAATTTTTGCTTAGTACAATTTAATCAATGTAGCAGATCAATAAATATACAAAAGGGGACCAACATCTACAAAAGAAAATGAAATAAATCGGCAGCCCTACAAGTTGAAATAATTGCAATCCATTGATTCAAGAAGAAAGAAAGAGTTATAAAAAAAAACAAGAAAGAAAAGAAGATTTCGAAAAAAAAAAAAAAAAAAGCAAGAAAAAAATAAAGAAAAGAAAAGTACCATGTAATATAAATAAAAAGAAAACTAAAAAGCAAACACCAACCACCATTGAACATGAGTAGTGTTGGCAAAATCAAACTTGTGGACACCTTTTCAGTTGGCAGCCTCTCCATATATTCCTCATTGCCCATCTCTTCACAAAAGATAAAATTGCCCACCCACAACAACAATCCTTGAAAAAGGCCCTTTAAGCAAGAAATCCCATCAATTTTCTTGAATCCCTTTTGAGAAAAAATTTCAATTCTTTTCCAAACAGCAAACTCTTAACATTAAACCCTTTTTTTAATTATTATTATTGTTGCATAAAAATGTCACTAACAATTAGGCTACAGCATGTTAACAGTACAGTAACACATGTCCATGCGACATCAACAATCAAGAAAAGCCGTTACAGTACCAAATTCCATTCCAAGCCCATTTACCATTCAAACCCTTTAGCCCCACTTGTTGTTTCTCACAAAAAAATGCAATCTTTATCATCATCGTGCTCGGGAAATTCTTTAATGGTGAAGAGTTCTTTGATAGAGCCTGATGGGGGCTCATTGGTGGATCTTGTTGTGCCTGAGACCCAAAGGGCTGTGAAAATTTCAGAGGCTGAGGCAATGCCAAAAGTGAAATTAACCAAGATTGATCTTGAGTGGGTCCATGTTATAAGTGAGGGTTGGGCTAGCCCATTGAAGGGGTTTATGAGGGAAGATGAGTATTTGCAGAGTTTGCATTTTAATTGTCTGAGGATGAAAGATGGCAGTTTGGTAAATATGTCACTGCCTATTGTCTTGGCTATTGATGATGAGGTTAAGGAGAAAATTGGGGGTTCTAGTGGTGTTGCATTGGTTGGGCCTGATGGTGATTTGGTTGGCACTCTTAGCAGGTTTGTGTGTGTCTTTTCAGTTCAAGTGTGTGATTTTTATTTTTTTTTTGTGTTGTTTTAATTTTTCTAATAATTCTGTATTTCTTTTGTGCTGGGAGGGATTTCATGGTGTTTATGATCTTGACTGAAATATTGGATATCACAGTCCATAATTGGTGGAATAAATGACTCAAAGATTACAAAAAAAAAATTGCAGCCTGTGAGATATCTGTATTAGGATCAAGAACCCCATCTCCTGATGATAGGCAAGTACTTAACCTAATTCCTTGGTGCTACCTGAGTTGGATTTTTACCCTTTTAACCTGGATTCAAGAAAAGGTCATTCTCTTATGTGTACTCAATAATTAGTCTTTTTTGAGTTTTGTTAGAAGGGATGGGAAATAAAGGCTTCTTAATTTTTATGCCTAGTTGAAGTTGCCAAAAGGGCTGGTATAAAAGTGCAAGAATGTTTTTCTTGTACACAAAACATTTAAAAAATAAAAATAAAAAATCAATAGTACTTCTGTGTTTGGACTGTTATGTTTAAATTACACTTTATGCTTTCACATACACCGTTACTTTCATTGGTCAAGACTGTGTGTTAATGGTGCCTCATGGTTTGATAAGCTAATATAACTCCTAGCATAGCCTATGCTTATAGTTTTTAACTTTTTTAGGTGAATTCAGGGTATCATTTGCTGGAATGGATGAAGAAGATGCATTTCATGTAATGGCATATCAGAATTAAAATAATTTATTAGAATCCTACTTTCACATTCAAGAATGATGATATTGTAATTATATCTTCAAAAGAATCATGAGTCTCCATCTTTAGCTCCAGTACAACATAAAAGGAAAAGAAGAAAACAGAGAATTACTGAGTGACAAATTAAGAATAATAAAAGAAAAAAACGAATCTTCATTTTTAGCTCCAGTAGGTCAGTAAATAAAAATAATGAATATAAAAAAGAGATCAATTGAGTGGTAAAATAAGAAGAATAAAAAAGATGTTTAGGCCTTTTCTAATTTTTTCAAGATTACTTATCATGAGCCAGCACTCTTCTTTTCTGCACTTGTCAGCTTAGATAATGACTTCAAATGAAGTTTCTCCAAATTATCATCTTTCGGAATCATGATTGGCCGTGACATTAATGTTCAATTCACATGCATAATCTAGCTGATATGATAGTTCGTAAACTTGCTGGATGTTGTAGCATTCCCCATTCTAATACATTTGTACTCAAGACTACCTGTAATAGCTGGAACATACTCCTAGTTCAAATAATAGCGCCAACACACTATGGACTGATTTCATCATTTCCATACCACATGTTATATGTATAGACCTGCTTAGTTTCCGTGTGGTCCGTTGGCGTCACATATATTGATCTCAAGAAAGAATAGAATGTTTTATTGATGTATTGCCCCGTTGAATGACATCTATTGTTTATTTAAGGCCAACATATGTCTTTTACCTATAGAATACATTCTTACTTTACTATTCATTTCTTTTGGCAGCATCGAAATATACAAGCATAACAAAGAAGAAAGAATTGCGAGAACATGGGGAACCACAGCTCCAGGATTACCGTATGTTGAAGAGGTAATTACTCCAGCTGGAAATTGGCTCATCGGTGGAGATTTGGAAGTGCTAAAGCCTATCAAATACAATGATGGTCTTGATAACTACAGGCTTTCTCCGCAACAACTTCGTAAAGAATTTGATAGACGTCAGGCGGATGCAGTCTTTGCTTTTCAGCTGAGAAATCCAGTGCATAATGGTCATGCTTTGCTCATGAACGATACTCGTAGGAGACTTTTGGATATGGGTTTCAAGAATCCGATTCTTTTGCTTCATCCTTTAGGAGGTTTCACAAAGGCTGATGATGTGCCACTTGATGTTCGCATGGAACAACATAGCAAGGTTTTTATAGCTACTTGCTTTGCTTAGTTGTCAACTTCTTTATATGTATTCTCTTGGCATGGCAACTTGGAAGCATAGGAGAAAACATCACACTATAAAAGATTCTCATAAGAAAGGGTTAATTACAAAAAAAATATATATATATATATATTTATATACCTTTTAAGTTCAATCTAATTATCAAAAAAAGAAAAAAGAACCAGCTAGCTTTCAAATTACAAATACCCCCTTGACATTTGTTTCTATGTTAGAGATTGCACCCTCAAGAGGGGGTATTTGTTAAACAAATACAAAACCTCAAGAGGGTGTTTTTAATACCTTGAGGGGGTATTTGTAAATTTGAAAGATAATTGAGTTTTTTCGTAATTAGGTCAAACCCCAAGGATAGTTTTTGTAATTATCTCTAAAAGATTCACAATAAAAGAAATCTAAAACAGTGACATGTTAGTTGGGTGGTTTCCTTCTAGTATACCGTATACATGTAACGCATTTGAGCACGTGTTCTTCGGTGAGAATATGTCAATTTCCTTCTAGGAATTTGTGCATTCACTGTATCCCGCATTTGCTGATTTGGATGATTAAATTCTAGAATGCATCTGCTAGCTTGATATTGCTTTATGGATATCCTAAACAACTCCGCTAGCTTGTCTCTCAACACTTCATCCTATGTGCTATGTAGCATTTAAATTAATTCAAGTTCTTAATTCCCACAAAAGGTGCTTGAAGATGGGGTTCTTGATCCTGAAACTACGATTGTGGCTATTTTTCCTTCACCAATGCACTATGCTGGACCAACTGAAGTACAGTGGCATGCCAAGGCACGAATAAACGCAGGTGCCAATTTCTACATTGTGGGCCGTGATCCTGCTGGCATGGGTCACCCGACAGAGAAGAGGGACTTGTATGATCCAGATCATGGGAAGAAGGTGCTAAGCATGGCACCTGGTCTCGAAAAGTTGAATATTCTGCCTTTCAGGGTAAGTGACATGATATACCTAAAGAGATAATTACAAAAACTTACCCTGAGGTTTAGCCTAATTACAAAAAACACCTATTATCTTTCAAGGATTACAAATACCCCTTAAAGTGTTATGAATACCCCCTTGAGGTTTGTATTATCTAACAAATACCCCCCGGGAGTGCAATTTGTAAAAGAGAAACAAATATCAAGGAGTGTGTTTGCAAATTTGAAATATAACTTTTTTTTTTTTGGGTAATGAGGCTAAATCTTAGGGGTAGTTTTTGTAATTAAGCCTATGCCAATTCTGCGTTGAAACATAAGATATCAGCGTGTAGCTTTCTCATGAAAGTTGTAGAACGTGCTCATTATTTATAATAACATCAGTATACATGAGAATTAGGGCAGTTGTAGTTATTTATTTATGCAACTGCCTATGTGCATGTGAAGTGATACCGCACATCCACACATTCCCTAAAATCGGATCACTTTCAGACAAAACCTCAATGCTTTGACTGTTTCATGTCTTTCCTTTCTTCAGCGCACATAATTTGATGTTTTTCGTCATCTGCCAGTGTAACAAGTTTAATGAACTGGTGAAATCAAAAGAGATATTGTACCATTTAGTCTCATGGCTCAATCATTTGCATTAGTTCTTGTAATTTTCTCTTTGTAAACTTTCCTTGATGATGTAGTTCACATGTAGTTTTGAGGTAAAGCATTTCTCACAATCCGCTCATTGCACTATCACATGGATTTTCTAACTTTGCTCAATCACCATGATAATGAAGGTGGCTGCATATGACACTGAAGCAAAGAAGATGGCATTTTTCGACCCTTCTCGCGCTAAAGATTTTCTCTTCATATCTGGTACCAAGGTAAGCCTGTTATTTGGATTTTTATTTTTTTTGTGAATAATAGAAATATGTTGGAAATGCTTAAAGAATAACAATTTAAGAAAAGATTAAAGCTATAAACAGAAATACTTTATATGTCTGCATGCCCATAAATTTATATCAAGGACAATAAGTAAGTTGCAACCTGCACCAATATTAACTCCGTGTAACTGTAAGTGTTCCTCTTTAGCATATGGAATGATCATGAGACTCGTCAAAAGGACAACTTAACTGCGTTTTTTAAGAAAATTGTACGATGACAAATCTACACGCTATAGAGTCAATAAAAAGTGGATGGATATTTTCTCATAAAACTTTCATTTGCACTTTTGTAGATGCGGACTTATGCAAGAACTGGTGAAAATCCTCCGGATGGTTTTATGTGTCCCGGTGGATGGGATGTGTTGGTCAGATACTATGAGAGCTTGCAGGCTGCTGAGGATTCTCCACAGAAGCAGACTGTGCATGCATAGATATGATCATTTTTTGTGAAGTTTAATGGAATGCAACTAGGAAATATTTGATGAAACCTAGCAATTTTGCGCGAGATCATTCTAGAATCGAGTTTTTTTCACTTTATAGCTGAGAATTTGGCACGACAAAGTGCATAATGCATGATGCGTGACTAGTTCAGGTCAATCATAGTTGTGACTATTTAATATGTTGTTCTTCGTATGTTTTTCTTTTTATTCGTGGGTGCAATTCATCAAGTTTTTTAGATATGGAAATTGTTTATTCAAACCTTTGGACTTTCAAGTTAATAGAATAAGTTTGAATGGATTAGCTGCCAGAAGTTTTGGTCTCTTATTTGTTTTCCCTTTTCCTTGTGTACCTGTGATTTGTATGTTCCAAAACCTACACAAAACCTCAAGATACATATATTATACTCAAAATTTCAACTTTACAATCATGGATGAGATTTCATGAAGTCTGCAATCTTTACCACCTTGAAAATGAACGAGATTCTCTATTCCAAAAAGGTGTTTTTACAGATGGCGGATGAGTGTCACATGTATAAAAAAAAATATCATATTAATTTTCAACCTTAAATCAAACACAAGTTGTTGGGTTTTAACATTGTAATTTTTATACACTTAGCAATCATCTATGTTGGTGAAATAGAAAATGAGACACCCTTTTAGAATAGAGGATCATGTCCGCCTTGAAAGTTACATAAAACGCGCAAAGATTCATTGCAAAAAAGATCGTGGATTATATTAATCATTTCATTTATGGGAGTGTTTGCAAACCCTAAAGAGTGATTCTTAACTTTAAGCTAAAAACATCACTTTTTATTGTTGGAGATGTTCAGCCTGTGTTTTTGCTTAATTTAATCAAAATTAAAAGTTGAGGATGGAGTGTTTCTAATTTTGGAAAATGCTTGGTATTTTCATAAAAAAATATATATAATTTTTACATTTTTATCCTCAATTTTTTTTCATAATCCAAAAAATACTCTCCCTAAATACCCATAATATTAACAATGGTATTTTTGTCTTTTATCCAAAAGTTCATTTTGAAAGTGCTCTTTTTCCAAACATTTCAAATTTGATTTTTTCCAGCTTATAGCTTCTATTTACAAACACTACTCACTTGTAGTTCTCAACTACTTTTAACTTCCACTATAATAAATCACTCCTTACAAAAGCATAGATATTTGCAAACACTCCCTGTATCGATTGATATTGGATACTTCAGTTTTCATTACAGTGCCATGGCTTTTCAGCATGTGTTCCCTACAGAAAGAATAATGCTACATCAACTTGTCAAAATTGCAGGGAAAAAAAATCATCCTGCGGTATTTAGAACAAACAAATTCTAGACAGTATGTGCTTTGCTGTCTACAAAAGCTTGTATTGAAGGTTCCCTTCCAAGAAAATCTGACAGTATCTCAAGAGGGTCTTTTGCACCTCCAGGAGCCAATACCTGTCAACTCACATCAATGGAAATACCAAAAATAAAATTAGTATCAGAGACAAGAATAATATATCTGATATCGAAAGGAACAAATTTTGAGCCCAAGTATTCAGAACTTTAAAAAATAAAAATAAAAAAATAAAAAAAAATTACCGTGTTCCTGAAATGCATGCCAGCATTCTGGCTAAATATGTCGTCACGAAACTTCATGGCAAATATATCAGCGGCAAAAACCTATCGATGATATTAACGAACTTATTAGAGGAAAGCAACAACTCCTTTTTTCCATACTGTGACTCCTGAGATTTTTATAGCGATTGTGTTTGGGGGCACCACCAAGAAATGCGTCAAACTTACAGAAATACACGATAATGCACGCCAAATTATTATCAGTAGCATAATGTAAGGAAGATTAAAAGTTGTGGCTAGATTGTCCTCCCTGGAAATTAATATAAATGCAGTAAAAATATCATGACAAGGGGGAGGCTCGAACCTCACTCCATATCCGACTGTAGCAAGTTGCTTCGTAGCCAATAGCAATCTGAGGATAACATGAAGCTGGATTTGTTCCGTCTAATATCGGCAATCCTAGCATAACCTGTCATTGAAAGAGAGAGTTGAGCATATATAGACAAAAATTACCTGGGAAATCATAAGCAAAGAATACCTTCGAATGGAGATGCTCGAACAACCCGATCATGTCTACATCTTCATTGGAATGTATGATTTGATCAAAAAGACCTGATAAAATGAGAGTTGTGCCAAAAGAGCTGGTGTGATATTACAAACCTTTCAAGGGAAAGTAATAGAGGGGATATTTTCGTAGCAACTAAGCTATAATATGCATGAAAGTCAACTTGAAATAACCATAAATCCTGATTTGGCAATATAATCTGAAAGAGGAAGAAGAATTAGTCAGTTGCCAGTTTCCCCGAGATGACATACAATAAAGAATTTCCTGTTTCAATTTGAGTGCTGAGAAGGAACACCGCCATCTCTTAAGTGATTTACATATCTCATCCCCAATAGGCTTTGTGATATCCTGCAAACCAAAAGGTATAACATAAAACGTGGAAATTCAATGCAGATGTTTGTTATGACACTGCAGGAAGAAAAAAAAAGTTGCAGCCTAGTGCTGAAGATTCAAATTATGGTTTAAACTGCATTTAAGCAAGAAAGGACACAACAATGAAAGAAAAGGGGCACGCTTCTATGGCAAACATGAATGCCTTGCATGTTTTGAGTATACCAATTATCCAGTCTGTTCATCAAGGACTATCCAACCACATAATTAAAAATCAATCCCAAGTTTGAAACTGTATTCGCTCGAAATCTGAGGGAAAAATAAACAATGAATTTACCTGATGAAAACCAGAGATCAGATTAAGAGAGCTGCTTTCATAACACCTACGCAAAATGTTTGCAGTAAGTATCTCCGGAGTATGTAATAATGAGAGAATTTAAACATTATGCACATACCAGTTTTCCAATAACATCGAGGGAATCTCCACAAAGTCAGGATCCAAGCGTAAGCCAGAAAATCTAGCAAATGGTGCACGATTGCAAATATGATGCACCTAAAATCATCATATCAGTTTCTTCATTGATAATTTTGGCCATAAGACATATCTTGATATTGTTAAGTAAACTATGACGTGGCAACCAAGCCACCCACATAATAAGATTAATAATAAAATGCTTCAAGCCTTTCATGTCTAAATTGGATCATCAGTTTGCAAAAATGAGATGCATGAGTCCAGAATATATAGATAATGTAGACAATAAATCGACAAGACTGCCCTACATAACAACAGTCAGTTAAGTAACATTCATGCATTGGTATATAGAAAGACGATTAAAATGTTATACCACAGTATCTGGGTAATCTGAAATAAACATACCACATGACCAAACTCGTGGAATAAATTTACTACTTCAGAGAATCTCAGTAATCCAGGATGTCCATTAACTTCCTTTTGCAACTGAGAAATTAGTAGAGCCACGGGAATCTGGAAATGACAAATTGATGTTAGGTCAAACTTGAAACAATCCTATAAAGCACACAGACAACATACAACATCAAGATTCAATCAAATATTGCTAGATAACCATAGATAGGATATAGAACAAAAAGTATACAAATCAGGAACACTATATGGGAAAAATAACTGACAGGAGGAGGTATTACATATAATCAGGTCAATTACTTAACCATCTGATGAATAACAAGAACCAGATAATTAAGTGCTTGAGTACGCGCGTTATTTACGTAAAAGCGCATCATTGTACAAGATAAAATCAACCATCTGATGCATTTGTACCAAGAGCAGTAGAAGTAGAAAACAAGACGAATATTAACAAAAGGTCGGTCTGCGAACCAGTTCTACGCATGTGGAGACGATGAAAAGAAAAATATAACTGCAGTAAATCCACAGCTGATGATAAAAGTAAGATGCAATAACCTGTCTTTTACTGTTAATAAATGAACCATTTTGAAGAGCCACAACACAAGTTTGGCCATATTTTCCTTCCCTATATAAAATGCAACATACGGTTCAGTTTGGTTTCTCACAAGGTAAAGGATAACCCATGAATAGAGCTCACTAAACAAACAAAGTCAAACATGAACCTGGTATACGTATCAAGATAAAAATAACCCATGCGTTCACCAGAGCTCAAGTCAAAAACTGAAAAAGTTGCACATCCTGATGCCAAACTTCTGCATCTACTACTTCCTCAAATCTTAAGCCTGCACTAAGCCGAAAAAGTGTGAACACAAGATACCGTATGATAAACATGCTTCAACAGATGTATACAGTTCCACAAAAGCGTGCAATGATTACCAAATAGGTCTTGGCATATTTTGAAGATCCCTGATAAAACTAAACTGATGGGAAAGTACTGTTTGACAACTCCAAAATCCAGATCAAGCTGCTTTTGTTTGATCCTCTTGACATAGTACGGTAGGTCTTCATTTCCAAAGGGAGATTCTCCCTCTTCTTTTCTCTTAACCACAGCGTAACAAGTTTAAAAAGAAATTACAATCTGTTGAAACAGAACAGCCCTCAGGCTGAATGAAAGCCTTTTAACCAAACTTGAGAGAAGAAACAAACATGCCAACCTTCAATTCCTTTAACAGAGATAGTTCCTTTGATGCTGATTCAGTTAAGCTTGCAGATATTTTCTCTAAAAATGCAAACACCTAAAGACAAAAGAAGAAGTTTTTCCATAGTAAACCAATTCATTAGAGTAATGTCAGAACACAAATACATAGTTGCATGAAACATGACAAGACATGGGAAAAAACAGACACAATCAAATCGTTTCTGATTAACCATTACTGTATCGTTTAGCAAAACAAACTAGGTACATGGTCCACCAACTGCAGCTTCTGAAGGTTCTCTGTTGTAAAAAACCCCGCCTAGCCCCGATTAGTCCCCGCCTACGTTTTTTCCGATTAGGCCCCGCCTACGTTTTTTCCGATTAGGCCCCGCCTAACCCCGCCAAGGTCCCTCCTAACCCCGCCAAGGCTCCGCCTAGGCACTAGGCCCCAGCCTGCCGTCCAACTAGCGCCTAGCGCTTTTTACAAATTTTCAGGCAATATAAAATTAACAGGACAGGAATTATTGACATAAACCAGGACAAACCTTCGTTGATGATTTTGCCATTCTACAATCAATAGCATATTCTGCATAGTTCGAGTAGCCAAGCAATCTGGCAAGTTTATGACGCAACTGAATCTGCAAGTACAAGATGAAGATGAATGTAAAATGATTATACATTATCCAGACATAGGGTGCAAAAGAACAAAACACTCACTCATAACTGTGAACAATGAAGTGGGTCACAGTATCGTGCATTCCGACTTTGGAGTTCGCAAACCAAATCAAAAATCAGTAATTTGACAATGACAGGAGTACAACCAACAAGCAGCCTGACTCAGGCTTTTACAGTCCCGATACCCTTTCCTCATGTTATAAACTGTACCAAAAGTCCATTACATTCATAGAAATTACAGATTCAAAGCAAACCCTGAACACCTTAAATGCCCAGAGTTCCACTCCATATGTCCATATCATGAATCTCTCATAAGATTTTCCATATCATCCCACATAAAGACTCTATGTAATTGAAGGTCGCCATGATTTCAAATACAGAGAGTATATTATTAAGGTACAAATCCAAAAGCAATATACCATCAATATAAAATGGGTTAACTCAAGCAGATTTTTTTTCCAACTTTCCGTAATTCCTGGTAGCTTAAGGTTCATAGCAAAATTGTAATGCAATGATGAATTTAATCAGCTCAAATCTTGCATGAATTGCACTTCGACAAGAGATGGCAGCACAGACGAACTTCAGTAAGATGAAATTTACACATAAGTCAAGGCAAACTGCAGCAGAAATTATATGCATTACTTGAATAAAGATGACCATCTACACATTACCAGTTTTTCCAGTACAGAAAGATTTACTTTGCATCTCTTCCCGTAAGCCACAGCTACAGATTTCCTGGTTGATCCTACCTTCACAATAATAAAAGACTTATGAAGCACAAATAGTTGCATTGTAGTACACTTCTATATTGGCAACAGAATATAGACACAAGAGGTACAGAATAAACCGGAGTTATATGCAACAAAGTAGCAATAACTTGAGAAGGAAAATTCCGAGACATAAGAAATAGCTAGCAGTACTAACATTAGAGCTGAAGAGTTTTTTCAAAAAGGGTCATTTTAGTTTCCCCATAAATCCTACAGTCCAATTCTCTTCAAACTGAGACCTATTTGCGAACAAATATTATTAGTCATTGCAAATAGTGTAGAAAATGAAGATTCTAGACATAACTACAATAGCTAGTGGTAGAAACATTAGATTGCTTAACTCATCACTTAATCTTTATGGAGTAAGGGAAAAAAAATAGTTTTTCTTTATATTCTTACAATCCATCATTTCCAAAGAAGCGTCTATTATTTCTATCGTAAACATTAACAACATTCCCAATGAGTTCAATCTTCGGTATTACTCATCATTTCAAGACCAACTTACAGATATCCAACCTTTCTCAATTCGGCATCTAATAATAGGTCGTTCAAGTTCCTAGTCAATTCACAAACCTTAAGGACACGTAACATCAGTCTACTGCATGAATTTCTCTTTTGTAATTAACACCACATAAATAAAGTGGATAATTATATCTCACAGAGATGTAAGCAAATAGATGTGATAATATAAATGGTAATTTAGCTGCTTACACGAGAAAGAGCATAGACGAGCCTTATTTTTCAGAATTTTACCTTACATAGTTCTAGGATGGGTGACACGTGATGGCTTCTTAACGCAACCTTGAATTTACCACTTTCAGCTTTATCCAAACTCTGAAACATACACAGATGTCACTGAGCTACTCCACCCAATGGTATACTCAGCTAAAGAAAAAAAAAGTGTAATGCAGATAGAACAGAGTGCATTGAAGACATTTAATCATTCTTAGCCTAAACAGACCTAATATAGAATCTAGAGAAAGTTAAAAAAAAAAAACCTTCTTGGATCTTAATTACTACACTTACATACTACTTTCTGACACTTCGAAAGACTTGAACCTTGACAGTTACAATATTATATCACTTTTGACCAGATGCCGGCCAACTTTCATTCTTATAATAAAAATATATGAAATAAAAAGTATCATGAAGGAACACACCAAGGCTCTAAATCTAGAATAATCGTTGAAATTCGGATAGAGTAGGTTTTGATAGAATGAAAGGTTATATCAGAATTCCCAACCTTCAGGAACTCTGGAGGCAAACCAACTAGCTCCATATCATGGAAAAGAAGAAATGTACTATCATCATTCAGATTCCGGATGTATCGCATACTTAGCTCATCTATTTGATTCCTCAAACGCTGCAATTCCTCCCTCTTGGTTGAGGTGAGATTCAATCCATTCCGTTCAAATTCTTGAACCTGTCACTAAACATTACAAATAAAGACTTGACTAACAAACACTGTCTTTTAAAACGAACGGTAAAAACGTCAATGGGAAAAGAGGATATTTTTCAAGAGCCAGCAATCAAGCATGTGTCTGGTTGCTGCTTCAGTTTATCTATATCGTATGCGGACTTCATAGTATAAAAGGCAGAATCTATTGCATAATATAGTAATTAAGAACAAAGATATATTCAAATTTAAGAAAGGAAAAGTAACAAGGTTAGCTAATGTACCAAGATAATACCGATGACTAGAAAAAGAACACAGATGGAAACAGGATAAAGAAAACTAAACAACAGCAGGGAAAAGAAGAAGGACAAGATACAAAAGATAGACTTGCGATTTTTTAAAAGAAAAAACAGCATCTATCTTATATTGCTTACTAAATAATGATTACATCTTCTTACACAATTTAAAAAAAAAATCACAATGTATGGTTTCTGGGAGAAGCTGATGACAATCTGTAAAATGGGCTCATGACCAAACGATTCCAATCAACAATTGTTCTTGCCTCCAAATTGTTTAGTGATGCAACAAGTCTTTTCTGAACATGTAAATGGCAAGCTCCGAGCTAAGTAATGCAAGCCTCAACTCACCAGGCAAATTGCATAGTCACAAGTCCAGGATTCCAGACAATTAGTTAGCTCTTAAAATTCGTTATTCATGTATTATTTAGGATAATTTACAAAATGTTCGCCAAAATCTCATTTACATAACAAAATTTGTCATTAGACTTTGTAATTGATTCAGGAATATATCGATACAAAATATCTAATTATTTGATAAAAACAATATATTTATGTGTACAGAGTTTCAATAGAAATTATCTTATCTAATAAACTTATATTTATATATATATATATATATATATATATATTTTTATATATATATTCAAAAAAATAGAAACTACTGATGTAATCTTATTAAATAGGAATTAAATTTGGAAATAAATTGATATATTAATAAAAAAAAGTTGTCCATTATTATTTATGAAAAATATATATGAGATTTCAATGTTTTATGAAAATAGTCAAAATTTTTGCTTCAATTGAGTAATTCTTAAAAATTAGGAGAGTTTTGTTACTATGGCCAATTCAAATGAACAACATGAAATGACATAATCAAGGAAAAAGTGCTTTAAAAATCAATACAGTATAGAACTTCTAGATAGCTAAGTCATCATAGATGAACAAAAAGATATGTATAGCCTATAAACAAACCATTTAAGAAAGCTGCATCAGGCTGTAAATAAATTGTTTACAGATCCATACCAAATGCTGTGCAAAACGCTTGACGTCAGAACTCATCCAATCTCCCCGTGCTGTGAAAGTTTTGATAACATGGTAAACATCCTCACGCTTACTGTATGATATGAATGAAAAGAGACAATATTAGGATTCACTGAAGAAAGTTATACTCCATAAATCTTCACTGCTGAAGGAGACCAACCGAATATTTGCCCAATAATTAATGACGTGGAACGAGTCGAAGACGCGTTTTGGCTACAATGGATCGAAGTAAGAGGGGTAAAACAGTAAAATCCTAACTTTTGGAGACGATATTCGATTCCTTATTAAATTCCTTTTCTCGAAGGAAACGACAAGACGGGAAGAACTCAGTAGCTTCACTGCTGACATAAGGTGTTCAGACCCAAAACTCCTTCATCTAGGTCTGTCTCTGGGCCATTTAAGCGTTTTCAGTTTTTAAGATTTTGTTTTCTATTTGATTTTGGATTTGTTTAGGGTTTTTGGCTTCCTTTAAATATTTTTAGGCCTTTATTTTCGTGTTGTTCGATCATAATTTGGTATTATCAATAAAAGTTTTCTTCCTTCCGAAGATTATTTCGTCTTCCAACTATCCGTCACGTGTCATTTAAACACAAATATACAAACATGAGTTTCCCACATACCTCAAACCAGCTAATCAGTTTAATAAATATAGACTGCCTTCTGCTTCCTCAATCAAAGCAATCTTCAAAATCAGTATATTCCTTTCAAGTCCTATAAGAGTTTACAAATATCCGACGTTACTTCTATAGTTCTATAGCCATGATATACTGAACATCTATGCAAACTACTAAAACCCATCTTAGAAGTCCAAAACTCTTTGGAATTCCATCTTCGAATCCTTATATTTGGCAAAACCGCATAACTACGATTTTTTGGAAGGTGATCATAAAACCAATCAACTTCCTCCTTGCAGCATTACTAGTCCATGTCCAAAAGCACCACCTATCCTAAAAACCATTCTGCTGAATTCTAAAAGGACAGTTCAGTAAACGTGTGCTGTTGTTGGATATATGTACTCAGATAAGGTTTACATCCTCAACTTGTCTTGCCTCAAGCCAAAACTACGATTACAAGACCAGAAACAATAAAAGTGGGAAATACATGATGGGGTTTGCACCAAACCCTAATGGTTAAAGGCGTGGTTTCTTGCAGCATCCTAATTTACTATCTATTTATTTTCCTTCTTGTTTAGGATCATTTTTTGAAAGTACATCTAAATCAATTGTTAAAGGTTCCAAAAAAAAATTTAATTAGGAGGGGGAAAAAGAAACTAGTAAAACCTGCATGTGGAAACATGAGCATCAATTCTTCGCTCAGCTTCAATGCTCGCTTTACGAATATCTTCAGAAGCAGATACCAATTTTTGGAATGCACAAGACTGAATCAGAGGAAATTGATGTGCTTCTAATTCCGCCAATGGTAGTATTGTATTGGCATAAGTTACCTGTACAGCATATTTAAATTAGATTGTCTATGCATGTATTGAAAAACATGGGGGGGGGGGGGGGGGAAGACAAAAAGAAAAGATCAGGGGTTCCTTTAAGAAGGCATGGTAAAATGGGAATTCCAAACACCAGAGAACCTCATTTCAAGAATTTTACAGGTCAGACATAATGAAAATTGTCTACATGTAAGTCCAACAGCGATGCTCGTCTATATCTGCATTCTGCACTAGAAGTTTTCCTAGTTAACAATCAGCAAAGTAAAATAAATTCCAGGAGGTTAAACACCAATAAATAAATGTTAGGCAGAAAATTGGAATCTGGGTGTATAGTACGTATAGTATTTGTATAAGTTCAGATAAACTTCATTGCTAATAAGTATTTTCATCCATATGGCAGTTTCTGTCAGATCCAACCACAGCTCCTGTAAACAACATAAAACAATATATACATAATGTTTGGCCGCAAGACGTCGGAGATCAGATATCATGGAATGTCAATTCAAGATTGAATGAGACCTTTCCCACTACTGAATTGTGAGACCTCAATTCCAGGCATCAAAATGCATTGTGTATTAAATGAGCCTGAGGCACAACAGTCTCTAATCCCAAAATGCTAATATATGCAAAGTAATCTAAAAAGAGGAATAATTCTTAGTTTTATCCTTGTTACATCTGTTAATAAAAATGCCATAATACCTTGTCAAGTGGAACTGAAGCAACTGCATCATGAACCTCCTTAGATTTTGCAACAATGTGGTCTGCTAATCTCAGAATTTCAGAAGCAGATAAATTTATCCTTACATTTGATCCAGGAACCACTGAGAATACAAAAAATAGCAAACCGAATTGCTTAAGCAAAATGGACATCAAATTTCAACGTTAAATAAATGTATTAATTGAATCACATATTATTCCAGTTAAAACCAACTGGGCTCTCTGCATTTCCTCTAAAACGAAGTTAATAGCATTGGGAAATGCCAAAACCAGATTTCATAAGCAAAATGGACATCAAATTTCAACGGCAAATGAATATTGAAGCACATAATATTCCAGTTAGAACCAACTGGGCTCTCTGCATTTCCACTAAAACGGAGTTAGCAACATCAGAAAATGCCAAAACCTCTGAACAAATTTCATAAATAAAATGGACATCAGATTTCAACATCAAAAAAAATGTATCATTTGAATCACATGATATTACAGTTAAATCCAACTGTGCTCTCTGCATTTCCACTAAAACGAAGCTAATAACATCACAAAATGCCAAACTTCTGAAAACCAAACTGTTATACATTCTTGAGATGAAAAACATCGTAAGAACTTATTGAAAATTCAAATTGGCTAACGGACAACTGATATCTACACTCATACTAAAAAGAAGTTAATAAGACCATAAACAGCCAAAAACCTTTACCCAATTATCTCCACGCCCAATTCTTCATACATAGAACTTTGCAATAACTGATATTTATGCATCGAAAAAATTCTTAACAGCAACGAGCCAACTGGGATCTGCTCATTTACAGCAGAAAGACAACCAAGACATATACATCCACACAGAAACACATGCGAATTTGTGTCAGCATTAAGTACCTTTTCTCTTGCGATTCTTGAAGTGGGTGCTGAGAGCAGTGACGGTAAAGTTGACTGCCACGGCGAGAAGAGCAGCGGCTCCGGTCAAAGCTATCAGATTTCTTCTCTCTCTTCTCTTCGAGTCATTCTCCATTTTTCAAATTTTGAAATTTCCTTTTTTTTTCCCTTAATTTCACTGTGTGTTTCTGTGCTTTAATACGGAAGCCGCAGAGAGATGGAAGGGGCGGCAAATGCGAGGGAAAGAGGGCGGACTTCAGAAAATAGAATTGACATTTCGCTGAATATCGATTTTTCTATTTATTAAATTAATTATTAGGAATTATATCTGATTTTATTATTTTTAATATTAGATTGTGTTCCTATACTACAGTCTACACTAGTCAATGCAAAAATAAAAATATAATCGAAAAACGAAAAGGTTTAAATATGATTTTTAAATTATTTGATTATTGCAACTGAATCAAGATTTTAGTCTGAATATATATTTAATTTATTTCAAAAAAACGTGAAGTAAAAATAACTTGTACTACGAAAAAATAAAGGAGAAAATGCATATCTAAGATTTAATAGATAAACAAGAAAGTCTTGACTCTTGAGTTTGTTACATGTCCCTCCTCCATTAAATTCTTTATAAGTATTAAATACATATGCATATTATAAACCAATTATTCCATAATAAATTAATCACTACAAAGAAAATTATGGGGTTACCGACAGAATTTATCGATATAAATTTTTGTCACTAAATTTTACAATTACCTACAAACTACATAATAATTTTTTTTTCAAACTATACTGACCAATTACTAAAAAATTACCAACAGTTTTTAAATTTACCGATAGAAATAATGTAGGTATTATAGCTTTAGTTTTTTTTGAATAAATGCGAATATATATATATAAAAATGAAAAAGAGTAGTCCTGATCACAGACTGATCAGGTAACCAAAGAAGAAAAGCATGGAAATAAAGTCTAAGAAAGTAACGAAATGGTCACAAGCCGACCAGATGGCTGAATGGTTGGGGCCTCGTTAAAACCTTCCAAGGTAAAACCCACCCTTGTGAGAAAAACCCTTGGAAGGAAAAAGAGTACCCCCATGAGGAAAATCCGTCCAAAACAGAGAAAACAAGAAGACCAATCGCACTAGCTAACAAACCTATAATTGACTTGGCCAACATAATCATGTGTGAGGGACGAGATTATGGCCGCTGGGGGTGCCCCCACCATGTATCCTCGTGCGAAGTCTTGCTAAGAATATCCGCTGCCCGGTTGCATTTCCCTGAAGATGTGCGAAACCACCAAGTGCATCTGAGAGAGGAGGTGCAGCGTGTATCGCCACATCCTCAAATGTCGCCAAGGAACCTCTGTGGATCTCTTCCGCAGCAATTCCACCATATAAACCGAATCCGACTCCAACCATAGATGATTCCAGCCCCTTTCAGAAAACAATAGCTTTAGTTACGTTAGTAAATATTTACCTACAATGATTTAACCTTATAACAATTTTACCTAAACTTTACAATCATCTTAATATTTACTTCCAGATTTTTATGTTTTATTTACAAATATCATGTTAGGATTATTCATTTTCGTTTAAGATTTACATGTTTATGTTAATACAAAATGCTTTGTTTGTTCGTGTAAAAAAATGAACAATGTATTATATTTGATTTTGTAATTAACAGTAGTTTATCTTTTTGGTATTATTTACAATTACATGGGCCAGGGTATGTAATTATTTGTGAAATCGCTAATAGGGACTCGGTGAGGCTTTTGAAGACCAAATGGACTTGAAATCTCTGTGGTGGGCCTGTTGGGCCAATGGTGGTCCATGTGTGAGGTGGACGGCATTGTATTATCATTTGACACATTTTTGTACTTGCGATTGGTATGGTTAGGTATTAAATGTTGAGCTGGAGCATTAATGAGTGGGCTGTCGTAATTATATTTTTTATAATAATAAGGGCTAATTACTAAAATTGCCCAGTCTAGCCTAGTTACAATAACTGCCATTATCTTTCAGAAATATAAATATCCCCTTGAGGTATTACGAATAATTAAACACTCATTGATGTTTGTATTTATCCCCTTAGACTTGAGAATGTGATTTGCAACGAAAAACATATGTCGATGGAGTATATGTAATTTTAGGCAAAAAAATTGCAAGAGGCGGTCTCATGGATTTATTCATGAGACGGATCCTATTTGTAATTAGAATCCCAACCCAAACCCACAAAAAAACCAATAGTTTTTGTGTTTTGTTATATAAGATTCATCTCATTAATTAAGTCAAAACCAAATGGTCTCATGTAAAACCTCCTTGTAATTTTAAAAGGCAAAAACTTATATAAGACCGTTCTCTCATAGGTTTAAATCCAATCAAAAATACGAACCCAAAATTTGAAGCCCCATATCAAAACCAAACCCAAATTTCCAATTTCATTATCTCGACTCGCCATTTGGGAATTATCTCGTCCTCAATTCCTTGTATTTAATTCCAACTTGTTCATTTGTTCTTTGTTAGTGGATGAGTTCTCTGCTAGTTTCGTTTTAAGACTCCCCAAAGCGGAGAAAATAAGAATTTCGATCGCTTTAGGAAATTTGAAGCTTTTTTCCCAAAGATGTAAATGAGAAGATACACCAACCTATGAGATGTCTCTTTGTGTATGAGAATTATGTTGGGTAAAAGAAAAGATTTTATTAATTTACCAAAAATTAATATATCGAATGGCCTTCACCACTTCGGAAGAAAATCGACACCACCTCGAGCTTACAACACCTCGATTACCACAACCCTCTTACAACACCTTCGAGGCAAGTTGGACTCTTTGTCTTTAAAGGACGCTTTGTCAATTGCCCCACTCAAGATTACAACTCAATAATGATGTTACAATATGAGTACAACGTAATCAAGAATCGCCTAGACCAAAATTGCCTCCCAAGATACAACGACGACTTACGTCTTGTGATAACAACACTAAAATCACAAATACACACTTTTGATACAAGTGTAACAAGAATGAACTTTTTAGTGTTTTTGAACTCTCCATTTAAACTTTTATGCGAATCTTTATAAGAATTTCGAAAACGCACCTGATGTGTTGAAATGAATTCGACAGGGGTCGCAGAGATAAGATTGAAATATAGAGCTCCTAGTGCCTCCTCCTCGGATCGGTGCAACCCAACTTGGTCCGAATCTTGGCCCACCTGTCGACCGATCGCGCCTCAACTGTGGTTAATAGTTGCGTCGAAAACGAATATCCCTCCAAAAATTAGTAAAACATTTTAGAACGACGAAGTGTTGGGACAACATTTAGGACATTGTTTTGGTATAAAACTCAAACAAAATCATCAAAATCACAAAAACATTTATCTAACAATTTGAAATGAATTCTGCATACACCTCCGCAACCCTTGGTCCGAATCGTGTCGATCGCGGTACACGCACACCGGATACCGTGTTCAAACGCGCTCATCAAGAACAGATGCATAAAGCGCCCAATGTGACTATGTGCGACGTGCGTGGGCCCGGGCCCAGCTCCAGCTCGGACGGTGCTCGCACCATCCTCAGTGCCTTTTGAGCTAGCCAAAGGCTAGTCAAAATTGACTTGGTCCACTAGGTGTAACATAAGGAGTTCCACATGATTACTCATTATTAGTGGTAAAGCTCTTTATTAACTAGTCAAACATTTAATATGTTTCCTATGTGGGATATGGCTTTCCATATTCCCACCCTTTTATATTCCATATATAAAAGCACTTTAAGTGGCCAACTTCATGCATTTATTTCTCATTCACCCGACATTGGTTTTGAGAAATTCCAAATGTTAAACTTATCTACCCGCGGCGTAGATGACGTTTCTCTCATTTATTTCATACATCTAATAAATGAACCCACTTAAATAATTGGTCAAAATCGGGTCAAAACCCAATTTATAAAAACCAATTCCAACAATCCCCCACATGAATGAAAATAAATGCATATGAGTATACAAACACTAAAAGAGTTCAAACGGAAAGCTATTACATCGGGATAGGTAGCTTGTGGCTTTGAATCTTCCTTAGTGGAATACTATCGGATTTACTAGGCTGCACAGTGACGCGATGTCTTGAACGGTTCAACTGTTTATGTAAACCAAAACAACAGCATCCACACAATATCTGTAACGACCCGATTTTTAAATATACAAGTATTTCAATAAGTAGGCAAAATAGCTTAATTAGAAGA
Source organism: Rehmannia glutinosa (assembly GCA_016081115.2). Taxonomy (NCBI): domain Eukaryota; kingdom Viridiplantae; phylum Streptophyta; class Magnoliopsida; order Lamiales; family Orobanchaceae; genus Rehmannia; species Rehmannia glutinosa. Next base: position 37,888,943 of record CM071926.1, read on the forward strand.
ACACAATTTTTAAAAAAATATATATAGTTAAAATTTTGAATCCAAATAAATAAAAGTACTTTAATTCAAACCAAAATATTTATTCTCCAAAAATAAAATACTAACATTTAATAGTAACTTAATTTCATTTACAAAATGATTTTTCCAAAAATTCTAATTAAATAAAAATCGTTGACTTCGAATCCACCACCTCTAATCCTCGTTCGGGTTCCTCAACCAGAAAAATGTTAATAAATATGGGGTGAGCTTTTCAACTCGCTCAGTGGGACACATTTGTCAAAACTAAATACAACATATAGGCATAATCGTAAATATTCAACATGTAATTTTCCTCTATAATTTTCCTCTGTAATTTCCTCTGACTGGCCAGTTAATAATTTTAGTACGGCGGGCTTAATTCGAAGATCAACTTCAATCTCGGATCTATTTACAGTTCCTGACTAGTTCCTCTGACTGGCGAGTTAATAAATTTAGCTTTTGCGGGCTACCCCGAGGATACTTTTGATCCCGGGCCTATTTACGGCCCCTAACTAACATGATTTCCTCTTTTCACATTGCACATAAACGAAAACACATATACGAAGCATTTAATAGTGACAAACGATACTTGAATAGAAATATCCCCATCTTTAAATAATAGTTGCCTTGATGCAGATAATGGGAGCTTGACAGTTGGTATGCCGTAAATTCTAGATCTCTAAATTTGCTTCGTTCAAAATAATGAAAATAGAATAATTTATCTTAAAATATCCAAAATATTAAAATATAATAAGTATATTATGAATCTTGTTAAAATATTTATAAGAACAATATACATTCTGTAAGTATTGAGAAAAATATAAAAAAATATATATAGTGCTCTTTTAAAAACAAAAAGTAAAGCATTTTATTTGTTGAATAAAAACACACACCTTAAATAGAAATTATTAATTAAAATTATATCCACTCAAACACAGACACACACTCACAAAAGAACACACGCTCACTTTTTGATATCAATGCAAATATTCTCTTTTACTTGTATGAAACTTTTTCGGTGGATAAGGTAACATATATATATATATATATATATATTAGATAATTAAGTTGAGTTTAATTAATGAAAGTATTAATTTAAATAAATATTTAGTATGGTATTAATTAATCTTTTAGTAACGTTCTTTTAATAAAATAAGTTCTAACTAAGTTTAAATTAATGTAGATCTTAATTAAGTTTAATTAATGAATGTAGTATGTATTTATATAAGGATTCTTTTTAAGTTAACGGAATAATAATACAACTGTTTAAATTTTAAAATACACTAGAACCAAAAAAATTTAAAAGTTACCACAATAACCAAATATATATTTTGTAGACAAATGTATAACAAAGAGAAATTGGTCCAAATCAGTTATAAAGATTGTATATTAAAAAAAACTATTCTAATTTTCAGAGATTACAAAGTCTGGAATTTCAATATATAGTTAAAATATAAAAATAAATAAATATTATATAAGGGAAAGAACACTTTTATTTTTACCACTACACCATTGAAAATCAACATCTGCAAAATACTTTATACATTCATTTAAAATACATGTCAAAGAAAAAAAATGAATAAAGTAACATAATATAAATCAATCAGCCTCATAGATTGGCACCTTTGTTAAAATCAATTATCCTATTTGAACCAAAAAAAAAAATTAAAAGTTACATGGGCCTAAGTATTCAATAACCAAATATATATTTTGTAGACAAATGTATAACAAAGAGAAATTGGTCCAAATCAGTTATAAAGACCATCCAACAATTACTTGGGCTCGGGCAAACAACTATTATTAAAAAAAAATTAATTCCGTGTTGCCCTAAAAAGGTCATAGATGACATTCTGTCAGAGTTCAGACACCCGCCGTCTTCATCCAAGTCATTTTGAATCACCTTGTGCTTTCTTATTCATCAAGTTGCTATCTCCATCAAAAAAAAAAGAGAAATTAGTTTTCATGAAAAACAATAGATTATTTGTGTTTGATTCATCGTTTCTGATTTATTATTTAATTTTTCCAAATCAACGCCATGTTAGATATCGATTTTGGTAATTTTCCCTCAAGATTTCCATATATATAAAACATTCCTGGTTCAATAGTATATTTTTTATTTAGTAAAAAACCCATCTTATTATCAAAATTCCAAACCTATCTAGAAACCCTTGAAAAAAATGTATACACAAACAAAGATGGCAACGTACTCTGCTTCCTTTCTTTGATTTCAGATAAGTATAGTTTTATTATTTTTCGGATTTAATTATCTTATACTATATTTATGGGAAATGCGTTTCGAGTTTCTGATATAAATCAAATTATAACTGTTCAAATTTGAGAAAACTATAGTTTGCATGCCTTTTTTTTTTAATTTTATACAGAAAAAAACGAAACTCTAAAAAATTTATTTTGGCAAAACAAAACTACAGACAGTTTGACCTTCCACATATATATGTACTGTAAATTAGTGTCCTTCTCAGGTAAGTCCTCTAACTCGTACATAGTTGGATGAATGGTAGTAAGAGAATCAGACTGATTGGGAAATTTCAAAATGTAATTTGGCATGAGTTTGTATAAGCATGTTTTTTCCTCCAAAAAAATAGAAAATATAAGCATGTTTTGAGTGAAATGCAGTTGTCTTGAAAGTAAGTATTATTGTTAATGAATATTAAAATTTTCAGATTTAAACCTTATTGACCATTTATTATGCTACATGTTCAGTTTAATTCGTCTTTATAAAATCAAATGAGGGGGTGTTTTGAGTTTTTTGAATAGTAACTTTCTTTTTGGGTATTATGATTTGTGTACTGTCATCTTTATTATATAAATATTTATTAAATTTAAATAGCCGTGTTCTTTTAAATTGGTCACAATACATGCATATGATAAATTTAACCGTTAATTTTATATTTAAATGCAACTGGGATAGTTAATTGTTTTCAAATTTCATTTAGATGCATCTCGAAATTACAAAAGAATGGCATGCAGAAATTAAAAATTAACGTACCTCTTTATAATGAAAGACACACTCTAACTGAAGAGATCCAAGTTCTTGCAATAAGATGGAACGTTGAAGGTATTACTGCAACTTCAATGCTTGAAACTGAGCGTGTCTTTCAGTTATTACTCACAATACATAGCCAAGCTGAGCGAAGAGCTATGATGCAGGATTTTGTCTGTTTTTTTTTTTTTTTGGGGGTTGTCTTGTGCAGTGCAGATAATTTATGTGATTTAGAATTTTTGTAGTATACGTAGTAGCTCAAATTTGGAGTTGGGCTATGGAATGAAGATGTTCCTATTTATATTGGTCATGCACAATATTCTATGATGACAGATTGTAAGTTTTTATTATGGATTTGTATTATTTTTATATTCAAATGGGAAATAAATTCCATGGAATAAATTATATCAACTACATTATTTATTACTCGACCGAATTCAAAATTTGAATGACCTTTTTTGGTGCCCAAGATAGTTGCAGGGATTAATAAACTAAATTGATTTTATTGTTTTTAATTGCACCAATTTCTATGCAAAAAAATAGATTATGATATAGGCCCCTCGTGAAATACGATGAGTTTCTTCTCAAAATAAAATAAAAAAAAACTTTAAGTAACAGACCTCCACTCTAATGCAGGGCATGTTTCTTAATTAATGGTTGCATAGATTAGTCCCCACGAAATAAAGTGTTTCTTCAAAATTTGAACAAAAAAATTAAAAGTTTTCTTTCAATTTTCAATCTTTGGAAACGTTACTTTTTTTCCCAAAAAATGCAGGACATGTATCTTTTCTAAAACTCCCCAACTTTTGCAGCGCGTGATTACAAAGCGAACTATATTTTTGTTTTTTTATTTTTCTTGTTATTTCCATAATTAGCAACAGATTTTGGCGGGAAGTTACTTAAAATAGGACTTTCTTGCTTTTATATATATATAGATTTTGATGAGGAGATTGACTTGTACAATAAATGTACATAAAAAAATTTATTATACTACACATATATATACATATATATAATTATTATTTATACTAAAATACTATTGATAATATTATTATAAGTGGGTGGTTATTACAATATCTTTCCTAACACCATTTGGTTCTCACGGTTGTGTCCATTTTGGCCCTGGACAACATCTTGGATTCATAAGTGTTTCGTTGAAGCGGTCCGTCTTCACACTTATATAGGTGATCTCCTGCCATACTACACTTCTTTAAAGTGTAGGAATCATTAAAAGTTTATAACTTAACCTCACCACATTCAGCAGGTTTCTTCACTTGGATAGGAATGAGTTGTAACATGCTCCAAGTGTTTATCCGAATGTTCATAACTTAGTTGTCCCATTGAACCAAAGGTCTTGGGATCTCCAATTCACAAGGTTGGGTTACCGCTATGAACACTCTTATTTTGTGGATTTTAAGCCCATTCCTTTCGTTAAGCAGTATACTTGATCTCTATTCAAACCTTTAGTTAACGAATCCGCTAGGTTTTCTTTCGATTTCACATAATCAATTGTAATAAACCCATTTGAGATCAACTGCCTAATAGTGTTATGTCTTCGACGTATATGTCGAGACTTACCGTTGTACATACTATTTTGAGCCCTTCCTATAGCCGACTGACTATCACAATGTATCTTGATTGCAGCCACCATCTTAGGCCAACAAGGAATATCCTCTATAAAGTTGCGAAGTCATTCCGCTTCTTCACCAGCTTTATCCAAAGCTATAAACTCTGATTCCATCGTGGATCGAGCTATACACATTTGTTTAGAGGATTTCCATGACACCACTCCATCACCAATGGTAAAAACATGACCACTAGTGGACTTGGAATCATTTGAGTCAGATATCTAATTAGCATCAGTGTATCATTCTAATACAGTTGGATATCTCAAGTAATGTAATCCATAATTTAAGGTGAGCCTTAGATACCTAAGAACCCTTATCAATGACTTCCAATGGTCATTTCCAGGATTACTCTTAAATCTACTCAGTTTACTAATTGCGTAGGCAATATCCGGACGTGTGCAGTTTGTTACATACATTAGACTGTCAATAATCCGAGAATATTCTAGTTGAGATACATGCTCACCCTGATTTTTAGCTAAGTGTAAGCTTAAATCAACATGCGTTTTAGCTGGAGGACTGTCATAAGCATTGAACTTTCGAAGTACTGTCTCAATATAATGAGACTGTGATAAAACAAGTCCATCAAATGTTTTAGAGATCTTAATTCCCAGAATAACATCTGCTACACCCATATATTTCATACAAAATGTTTGGTCAACATTTTCTTAGTATTCATGATTATATCATGATTACTACCCATAATTAGCATGTCGTCAACATAAAGATAGACAATCACATAAGCATTATGTGTGTCTTTTAATGTAAACGCATTTATCACACTCGTTAATTTTGAAACCATTTGACAGCATAGTTCTGTCAAATTTTTCGTGCCATTGTTTCGGAGCTTGCTTAAGGCCATATAATGACTTAACGAGTTTGCACACCTTTTTCTCCTACCTAGGAGCAACAAACCCTCCGGGTTGTTCCATGTAGATTTTCTCTTCTAATTCACCATTTAGAAATTCCATTTTCACATTCATTTGGTGTATCTCAAGGTTATGCAATATTGCAATAACAATGAAAACTCTAATAGATGTGATTCTTGTCACATGTGAATACGTTTCAAAGAAATCAAGGCCTTCTCTTTGTTTAAATCCCTTAGCTACTATTCTGGTCTTGTATTTATCAATAGTTCCATCAGCTTTATATTTCTTTTAAGGATCCACTTTCATCCTAAAGGTTTATTTCCCGGTGGGAGATCTACCAACTCCCAAGTATGATTTTGCATAATGGAATCTATCTCACTATTAATAGATTCTTTCCAGAATGGAGCTTCTGGACTGGACAATGCTTCACCAATTGTCCTTGGTTCATTTTCTAACACATAAGTTAGAAAATCTGGACCAAAAGACTTAGTTATTTTGGCCTTTTTACTGCGTCTTGGTTCTTCATCACTTTGATAATTACCATCAGCAGTATCACATGTTCTTTTGCCAGAATTAACTTCTTTCCTTTCTTGACAAGGAAACATGTCTCCGAAAAATACAACATTCCTTGACTCAATAATTGTACCTTCTTGTACATCTGGAATTGTTGATTTATACACTTAAAATCGATATGCACTATTGTATTTGCATATCCAATGAAAATGCAATCGATCATTTTAGGCCCTATCTTGACTTGTTTTGGCTTAGGTATTTCTACTTTAGCCAAACACCCCCACACTTTCAGGTATTTGTAGGAAGGTTTTCAACAACCATCTTAAACTCAAGGAATTTGCTGAAAACAAATTTCTTTGTGCCAGCATCTTCCGTTTTATACTTCTTCTCTAAAGAGCTCCACAGCTCTTTAGCAGTCTTTACCGAACAATACACATTATACAATGTGTTGTCCAGTCCGTTGAGAATGTAGTTCCTGAATAGGAAGTCCCTTTGACTACAAGCATCGAACGCTATTCTCTTCTCCTTATCAGTCTCCTCTTCCCCCATAGTTGGGGCATCCTCCGTCAGGAAACGAGCAAGGTTCAGAGTCGTAAGATAGAATAACATCTTCTGTTGCCATCTTTTGAAGTCTGAACCACCAAACTTCTCTGGTTTTTCTGTCGGTGCTGGTGCTGGAACTGATGATGTCGACGCCATTTGATACACATGAAGAAATTTCGTCATAAACTGTTGGGTAATTGAGTTGGTGTATATCGAATGGCCGAAGAAAATCGAGCAGAGCAATAGAAAGTCGAGGCAAGAGTTGGACTCTTTGTCTTTAAGACGAAATTGCCCCGCTCATGGTGTTAACAGAAACTGGCAATCGTCTCCCAATATACAACGACTTACATCTTGTGATAGCAACACTACAAATCACAAGACACTTCGAACTTTTTAGCGTTTTTGGACTCTCGAGACTTTTATGCAGAATGCCATAAGAATTTTGAATTTTCTGATGTGTTGAAATGAATTATGGGGGCTGCTTTATATAGAGCTCCTGGTGCCTCCTCAGACTGGATGCAACCCCTGGTCCGGATCAATCTTGACCGTCAGATCGCGCTTTGTGGTTAACAGCTGCGATATGACGGTCCTGATCGTATCTGCCTGAAGGAACACACCCTTTGGCATACACCTCCGCACACTGGATAGTTGTGTCCAGTCATGGTGCCTCATCAGCGAACATGCACATCCAATCAGCGCCACGTGTCGCCACTCGGACGATTCTACCAAGTCACTGCCACCTGAGCTACCCTGCCACGTTACCGAGCCACTGGACTGAACCCTGGTTCGATTTTCCAAAACTTTAAGGCTCCTCAAAGCTCCTCGCGACGATGCGTACGTGCAAAGTGCGCCTCTAAAGCGCCCAATACGACTATGTGCGATGTGTGCGAGCCCAGACCCGGCTCCAGCTCGGACGGTGCTCCGCACCGTCCTTGGTGCCTTTTGAGCTAGCCAAAAGCTAGTCAAAATTGACTTGGTCCACTAGGGTGTACCATAAGGAGTTCCACATGATTACTCCTTATTAGTGGTGAAGCTATTTATTAACTAGTCAAACATTTAATATGTTTCCTATGTAGGATATGGCTTTCCATATTCCCACCCTTTTATATTCCATATATAAAAGCACTTTAAGTGGCCAACTTCATGCATTTATTTCTCATTCACCTGACATTGGTTTTGAGAAATTCCAAATGCTAAACTCATCTACCCGCAGCGTAGATGACGTTTCTCTCATTTATTTCATACATCGAATAAGCGAACCCACTTAAATAATTGGTCAAAATCGGGTCAAAACTCAATTTACAAAAACCAATTCCAACAAATTGTCCCATAAACCTTGTTGTTAATAGAGCTCTCAAAACGGATTAGGCTCATCGGGCTGGCCCGCCCTGCCTAAGATAGGGGGTGGATTAGGTATTTAGTGGCCGGAAAAAAGGAAAAACAAAAAAAGAGAAGAAAAAGAATAAGAAGAACGAAGAAGGAGAAGAAGAAGAAAATTAATAGTAGAATTGATATTTCATATTTTCATCTCTTATAAAAGTGTATATAATATTTTTTTAAATATATATTTATCATCAAAAAATATATTAACATGTTTAGTTTGTTTATTTTGTTTTTAGATTTAGAGATAATTACATTATACCCCCAAACTATACGTATTTTTGGAGTTTACCACCTAAACTTTCCCGAGCTGCATTTTACCCCCTGAACTCCTGGATTTTTTGCACGGTGCCATATATTAGCCACCATCACGGAATATTCCCAGAATATTCCGTCACATGAGTATAAAATCGTCATTGTCTCAAGGTTGTTACATTTTGCTACCTGAACTATGTTTGACTTGCACTTTACCTCCCTAAACTTTGCATTGTTTCACTTCGCCACATAAAATTTAGAAAAAATTCAAAAAAGTTATATATTTATACATGTATTTTTTCTTTTTTCTTTTAATTCTTTACCCAAAAAAATAAACAATTACTTTGGTTAAATATATTATCAACAAAATTACACTAAATTTTTCATTTTAATTTTTTTTTGAAATCATAGTTTATTTTCCTTTTACTGAATTAATTTTACATTATAATTAAAAATATAAATTATCCTTTTTATTTTTCTAGATGAATAGAATTATAAATATTCACCAAAGTCAATTCGAACATAATAAGATGCATTATACTTTCTTTTGTAAGAAAAAATTATTAAAAGATAAAAACATTACAAATTTGATGAATTTGATCATTTTTACATAAGATTTGTAATAACGTAAATTTATTATCAATGATATTATTTTATAGTGTATTATATTTAAATTTCTTGAAGAAATATTCCTTTTGTCAATTTGATTTTATCATTTTATAATTAAAAATTATGAAGATTAATTTATTTTATTACAATCTTATACACTACTTAAATGTAAAATAATCAAATTCGTTAAATTTGTAATACTTGTATCTTCTAGTAATTTTACTTACAAAAGAAAATTAAACGCATCGCATTATGTTTAAATTGACTTTGGTGAAAATTTATAATTTTATTCACCTAGAAATTGAAAAGGATAGTTTATATTTATAATTATAATGTAAAAACTAACACAGTAAAAGAAAAATAAACTAAGTTTTACAATTTAAAATGAAGAATTTATAGTATGATTTTATTGATAATATACTTAACCAAAGTAATTATTTATTTTTTGTGGATAGAAAATTAGAAAAAAAGATATAAAATAAATGTATAAATATGTGGTTTGTTTTAAAATTTTATGTAGCAGAGTGAAATAATGCAAAGTTTAGGGGGATAAAGTGCAAGTCAAACAAACATGAGGTGGCAAAATGAACCAATTTTTTAAAAATTTGAGACAATGACGATTTTGCCCTTTCGTGCGAGGCACGTGTCAGGATATTTTGTGAATACTCCACTGGTTGTGGCCAATATATGGCATTGTCATTGTGCAAAAATCACGGAGTTCGGGGGACTAAAGTTTAGTGACTCAAAAAAAGTTTAGGTAAAATGTAACATCAAAAACAACTTGAACTTTATATTTTAGAATTTCTTGTGGACTTTATCAGTTTGGGGATAAAATGTAATTATCTCTAGATTGTATTACAACTTGAACTTTATATTTTAGAATTTCTTGTGGACTTTATCACTTGATTGTATTAAATTAATTATTTGATTGTTGAATTATTTGTTAATTGAACCATTAAAATACATAATATACAAAACAATTATTATTATTTTATTTTTTTTTATTTTTGGGAGGCCAGAACGCCTACCCCATGGCCCGCGGTGGGTTGGGTTGGGCCAGGATATATCTGGCCCGTCCCGTCATGCCCCGCTTCGCCAGCCCATTTTGACAACTTTAGCTGTTAATGGCTGGTAACCATTGTGGAGTATAATGATCTTAAGCAACCGGTCCTTAGATTTTACTGTAAAATTTGTAGAATTTATCGATATTAATGTCGTGTAATATTTTATTTATTTATTTGGTTGTGGTTTGGGTTTGATTCGTGGTGGATGTACGACGAAGAACTGTGTTTTTAAGTTTGTGAAATATGTTGTTGAAGTAAAGATATTTCATATGTTTTCAATAGAAAGTATTACACGTTTAAAGTAAAATGTATTACCTGTTGAACCGAAAAGTATTACACGTTTTAAGTAAAAAGTATTACATGTTGAACCGAAAAGTATTGCACGTTTTAAGTAAAAAGTATTATATGTTGAACGGAGAAGTATTACAGTTTATGTGAAAAATATTACATATTTGGGTGAAAAATATTACTAGTTGAACTAAAATAATATTACAGTTTTAAGTTAAAAGTATTACATGTTTAAGTGAAAAAATAATATATTTTGAACTGAATAGTATCGCATGTTGAAAAAAATTAGAGATAATTACATTTTGCCCCCCAAACTATAGGCGTTTTTGGAGTTTACCACCTAAATTTTCCCGAGTTGCATTTTACCCCCTGAACTCCAAGATTTTTTGTACGGTGCGATATATTGGCCACTGTGAAGCCCCGATTTTTCTGAACATATAATTGATTCTTATTGTCGTCTATGTATTTGATCGACTGTTTTACCGCATCACTTTGACGGATAATTATTAATAATATATATTTTGTATTTTATTTCATTTTATGTAATTACTTGTGATCGTGATCTTTATTAATTCTATTTCACATTTATGATCACTTGATTGATCATTATTGCTATTTTTGTATTTATTAGTCACCTTAGAATTTTAAGAGACTATTTATTTTAGAGACTTTTACCTTATAGAATTAAGATTTTGATTTAGATTAAGTGATCACGAGACTTATAATTGATCAAGGAAATCACTAATTAATTTGGAGATTGATATATTTCATCTATTATCATCAAATTTGGGACAAAAAAAATGGAATTACCACAATGCCCTTATAATGGACGGCCATGGTGATGATTTTGGAGTAAAAATATCATCCAACTCTTGTATACTTACACCTTATATTAGTCATCTTGTGTATAATTATACCATTAATTCAAACATTATACACATCATCTTATACATCAATTCTTTATTATTAATTTTGCCAACATGTTGGAAGTCTTCCAACATTCCATTCAAACCATCTCATGCCCATACCTTTGACCTCCAAAATGTCTCCCATGCAAGAGGCAAAATGCAAGATACAAATTAATCAAAATTTTCTCCCCCTCTCAAGCATGTGGACGGCCACATGAAGGAAAAATGAACAAATTTGTTCATTTTTCATCCAACACCTTCATCTCTCAAGCTAATTCTCCTCCTTCTCTCTAACCTCTCTCTAAAATTCATTCACATATTCAAACATTCAAACAAAATTCATTCATATCTTCAAACCTTCAAACACCAACTCTTCACATCTTCAAATCTTCAACATAAGTTCTTCATATCTTCAAGTACCACTTCTTCATATCTTCAAATATTCAAACACAAGTCCTTCACATCTTCAAAACCATCTTCATAACTCCAAGAACATCTTCTTCCTAACATCAAACATACTTCCTTTCTTCAAACATCCAAACCAAAACAAACAATCTTACCACTTAAAAACTCAAAAATTCGAACACCCTCTTTCTCAAGGTAAGAAATTTCACTCCTCAATTCACTTAAATTCTTCCTACTCATCACCTTCTTCTTTTAACTTAAGTTTATATTTTGAATTTTGAAGTACTTAGAAGACCACTTGGAGACATGCATGCATGGTGGTGAAACTTGAAGATTTGAAGAAGAACTAGTAGAGAAATTTGGACTACAAGGTAAGAATTGGACACTAGAACCCTTCTTTCCTCTTCTTTCTATTTTTTTTTCAAATTTTAACACCCTTTTTTCATTTTTGAGAAATAGGGGCTGACCTTAGGTGATTTTGGAGTTGAACCAAAAATTCCAAATTTAAAGCTTCAACTAGTCTCCAATCACCTACTACACAAGGTAAAGTGTAGTCTTTCTCATTTTTTTATCTCCTTCTTTTTCTCCTTAATTTTTCCCTCATTTTTCTAACTCCAAATTTTGATATTTCTTGACTTAGGGGCTGACCTAAGTGACCTCATCCAAAAATTGTGAAATTTATCCTTTTATTTCACAATTTCCAATTTTAAGGTGGGTGGAAAAATACTTTCCAACTTCTAGGTGTTTTTATTAAAATGCATGTAGAATTTTGATCATGAGCCCTTGAGATATATAATCTATGTATTTCATGTCAATTTTATGTATCAAATCATGAAAATTCTCAAGAGTTGCTCAAAATTGCTATTTATTGAATTTTAGGTGCATGCATGTACAATGTAATGTTTTATTTGATGGATTCTTGTATGTATTGGACATGCATGTGTATGATCTTTGAAATACATGTTTTGGATGACTTATAACCTGGAAAAGTCGAGCATAATTGATTAAATTTCAATTTTGGACTTAAAAATGTAAAAATAGAAAGTTGGTGGACTAAATTGCAAGAAAATGAAAGTTAAAGGACCCCTCTACAAATTTCGATTTTTGGGACTGTACTCAGGTTCAAAAATGACTTTTGGACATTTTAATAAAGTTTTAAGAGTTTTAAGATAAATAAAATCAACCTTTAAAAGCCCAAGGACTAGATTGTAAAATTTTGAAAGTTTAAGGGCTACTTTGCAAATTTTAAAACTGTACCAGACCTTAACTTTAAATTTTGAAATTTTTATTCTTAAGGTACTGGAAATGACATATTTTAAATGTATTCCAAAAATCCAAGTGTTTAGGGCTTGGAAAGTAAATTTTCTAAAATTGAGGGACTAGTGTGTAAAATACTAAACTTGAGGACCCAAATGCAATTTCCAGGACTTATGCAGCCCATGCACCTGGAAATACTAACTTAACTATAACTTAATTATATTTGGACCCAAGGTTCAAATTTCATAACAATTGGACCCCTAAAAGCCTTAAAGGCAATTATTTCAAAATGGGACAAAAATGATATTTTCAAAAGTTAAAGGACCTACACTTATTTATTTTAAAAATTGTTTTTGTCCCAATATCCTATCAACCTTAGTGACATTTTCCAACTGGAATCACATTAAAAGCCCTCCCGGTTTGTGAGTTCTGATTATTTTAAACTTAAGGTCCGAAATGACAATTTTTACAAATTTGGGGCTAATGTGAGAATTTTATAAAAAATCGACCTCAAAACTTTAAAAACCTGAATTTCTGGACAATTTGAAGAATTTAGGAACTGACCTCATAATTTTTCAAGGTCAGGATATTTATTTATTCAATTTTTAACCCCAAAAGTCTTGGTTTTACAAAACGGGGCTAAATTGTAAATTTTCTTTTATAAAGGACCTAACTCAAATTATTTTCCCCTTTTACTAAAATAGCCCTGGACCCTCTGACTTGGAGATTTAATTAAAATATTTTATTTTCCCAAAAACCCTTGACTTATCGGACCGATTTAACCGATTAATACCCGATCGCGGAGCGACTTCCCCGCCTTGCGATGTTGAATCTATAACGGGACTTATGTTCCACCTAATCTTTCAAGATATCAAAGGTTACTTATCCTTCCGATAATCATCTTCATCCAAAAACTCCACCAATGCCACAATTGCCACTCGCGTTTCAAAACTTTCCTGAACTGCTTCCCTGAATCAATAATACTTGACTGCCTGGTTGACTATCTGAACTTGTATTTACTTTCCTGCTTGAGTCAACTTGGTGTGTCAAGCTCACGATCGGAATGGATACGTCGGGGGATGGAACCGGCAGCTCGGCTGCTATTCCACTCTTCCGGCCCCATCGTCCTAATCCCGCAACTGAGGGACGGAGTTTGTCCAAGAGAAGCGGGTCGTAGTACTTGAGGTATAATCATGATTATGACAATTCGGGCCTAGCTAGCTCTCTTTTGTGGATTTGTCTTTGCCTATGGAGCGATAAGGTGACAGTTCTTGGACCATCTTGCTCGGGAGTTACAAGGAAGAACGAAGGAATTGCTGTCGATCCACACGATTCCGAGTTATCGGACCCGTTTGGTTGGCGCTACAAATCCGTGCGCAACCGCTACTTGTTTTGCATTGGTTGGCGCTACAAATCCGTGACGCAACCATTATCTCGCTTGCATGGGATTGGCGTTACATTTCCGTACGCAATCCTACTGTCTTGATCAATCACATAGTGCCTGTGTGACCATGAATCGCTTTTCTTGAATCGTATAAGTATATTACTTAAATATATTTATCACGACGCTTGTGGATGTGTGTGAATTCATGCATCATACTCACGCGTTTTCATATAATCTGTTTTCTCGCATTAACTATATATCGCCACACTTGCACACGATCACCCCATCCACCGAGATTTCTGTCTCATCCCCACCGTTTTCTAACCTTTAGATGAGGACTTCGTTGAAGATCTTTGAACCGCCTTGGATTGAGCCTTTGTACTCCGCTTGTTGGATTTACTACTTCTTGTTGTTGTTGATAGACTCATTTCTTGTGATTGTTGTTGGACTATTCTATTTTCTTTTCATTCCGGTTTGTAAATCGGGGCGTAAGACCCTTTGACTTTTAAGTTTTTATCGTTGGTTGATTTTCGAGGATGTAATTTGGATTATGGATTGTGGACTGTAAGTTGTGCTTATTATTTTATTTCATTTCTATTTTGACTGTTTTTCATTGGGTTCTCGATGATATTCATCTAGATCGTTTGGTTATTTGTATTTAAGTTGTGGATCATCGTCGCGTCCCATTTGGGGCGTGACGATTAGAGTGGTATCGAGCTCGGCTAGTAAGATGAAACTTACACCGAGCCGACCCGAGATAGGACCCTCGGTCCGTGTTTTGGGTAATCTGCGACTTGACCAATTAAATGTGAAATCGATTTCAAATTGGCATAGAACCGCCTTATTGATGTTTGAACTAAGTTAGAACGCATATTTTGAGGTTCCATAGTCATACTTGTCTTAACTTAGTTGATTCTTGACCGACTTTCTTTGTTCATTCTTTCCTTACTCTCTCCTTATCTTTCCTCTACCTTTGACGATCCGCCTTAGTTTTGTTTGATCGGGATGGAGCCGCGCGCGCCTTCTTGGTGGGATATTTTCCATGCCCGTCTTTGCGGGGAGTACTACCGGCACGATGATTCACTGCACCGGAGAGTGATCGAGCGACCTCGGGAGCTATCGAGGAGCGCCCGGCGTAATAGGGACTGACATAGCGCTTGGCGAGGAGCCAAGATGAAAAAGCGAGTTGACCACTACCATCAAGGACCGCGACAACACCATAAGAGCGCGGGAGGACCAGGATCTGAGAATATCCGAGCGCTGGATAACATGCGAGAGAAGATGAAGAGGGCAAGTGACGGCCGCCAAAATGGGAGATTGACGCCCGCCTATCCCGCGACACCGTTGAGCGCTTGGAGGAGACCCTCATCAAGCAGATGACAGTGATAGAGGACCTTACACAGGCCCTAGCTCAGAGAGACGCCGCACTGGAGGTTGCTTTGGCGGCTAATGCCCGGCCATTGCCACCACCCGAGGTGGAGCCTCGTGCTGACGCCGAGGAGGATCTGGAGGATCCCGAGGAGGATCTCGAGGAGGATCCCGAGGAGGATCCGATCGACATTGGAGAGCCCGAGGCACTTGAGGCTGCTCCACTTGATGAGGCTCGAGGGATTCGAGCGGTGGTTGGATTTCGTTGATTGGCCTCGAGGTCGAGACGCCACCTCGGCCCGACCCGCCCGATTATGGACATAGGCCGTGAGTGATGATGATGGCGATCTCACTGATTAGTTAGCTAATTGTCAGTTTGTACTCTTGCTGTTGTAGACGCTTATTCCAGTGTTGTACCTTACTTTTTATTGTATTAGACTCAGTTGTATTTTGGTTCTGATGTATCTGACTTAGTATTACTACTGTTGTACTATGGGTGTATTCAAGTTTTACATTAATGGATATGCCTTTTGCTATTATTCAGTGTCTCGTGTTGTTGTTACTTTCCCTGCGATATAACTTGCTTTACGTGAATAATTATTGTATTCATCTACTCGTGAATCGCAACTAACGCTTCAAGATACAGAATGGCCGAACATCGAGGACGTGGGAGACCTCGCCACGTTCCACGAGGGGATGACGACGTACCCAGGGACCGGGTACCCTCCCTTGAATTACCATCGCTCCTCCACCTACCGTAGGGACAACTTGATCACGCAGCCCTACAACAAATCCTGGTTTTCATGAGGCAACAAGCAGAGCCTCAACCCCGTGCTCCCGAATCCGCCAGAGAGGCGAACGATCGCACGCTGGAGCGATTTCTACGGTTCGACCCACCAGCCTTCTTAGGAGAGCCGGACGATTTGAAGGCAGAAGAATGGGTAGAGAAATTGGAGAATATCTTCAATGCTCTCCAATACTCAGATGAGCAGAAAGTCACACTCGCCGTATTTCATCTAGAATCGGCTGCTAGAGACTGGTGGAGGGCAGTTGAAAGAAGATGGGAACAGGACCGTGTAGCCAGAACATGGGGAAATTTCTTGGCCGAGTTCAATGAACAGTATATTCCACAAGTTGTGAAAGAGGCACGCCGAGATGAATTCCACAGATTGAGGCAAGGGAACATGATCGTAGCTCGATCAGTCTGAATTTCACCGATTGTCCAAGTATGCTCTGGGACAATCGATGATCAAGAGGATAAGCTTTACAAGTTCACTCGAGGATTGAAACTAGAACTTCGAAACAATCGTTGATCGTTGAATCGACAACCTACTCACCGCGGTAAAAGGCAACTCTCCGCATTGAGTCGGGATCAACCGTATTGATGATTCAAGCAGAGTAGGCCATCGAATCAGATCTTAAGAGGACAAAATGGGGACAACCATCTAAACAACTGCTAAGTTGCGAAGGACCGATTAATAAGACAAATAAGGGAAAGGGACCAAGATCTGAGGAAAGCCGGGTCAATTGTGTGCATATTGCCGTAAACCAGGACATACCGCCAATGATCATTAGGCGTAAACAAGGAAGGTGTTTGCGCTTGTTGTGGTAGTAATCAGCACAAACAAAAGATTACCCGAAATACGAGGACCAAACCAAACAGATGCAGCCGCGAGGCTTGAAAATGGCCAGGGTAATCGGGCGAGATGCCCGCTCGAGCATTTGCACTAGCCGGGAGGCTCCGGAGGCGACAGATGTGGTGGAAGGTACGCTTCTAGTATCTAACCACTATGCTAAAATATTGTTCGACCCTGGATCAACGCATTCATTTGTTGCACCGCATTTTGTACACAAACTGCATGCATGCATGGAACATATGCCTATATGTCTAGAAATGTCAACTCCTATGGGTGCAAGTCAGATAACAAATATTATCTATAATGCATGCGAAGTTAAGATTGCTGAGATAAATTTTCCTGCCGATTTGATCTTATTACCTATATCCGAATACGACGTGATATTGGGAATGAACTGGTTGTCTGCACACCATGCACAAATGGACTGCCATAACAAGTCCATTAAGCTATGTGAACCCGGAAAACCCGAAGTGGAAATTTCGGGAAGGGCATGAGTTAAGATTGCCCCAATCATTTCAGCAATGAAAGCGAGGAAGGCGATCACTAGAGGGGCTCAAGGGTACTTGGCGTTTGTAATTAACAAACCCACGATTGATACACACATTAACCAAGTACCTATAGTATCAAAATACACGGATGTATTTCCACAAGAACTCACCACTGTCCCTCCAGATAGGGAAGTCGAGTTCACCATCGAGGTGTTACCGGGACCGCCCGATCGCTAGAACCCCATATTGAATGGCTCCTCTTGAGTTACAAGAGTTGAAGACGCAATTACGTAAAACCGATGGATGTGGGATTTATCCGACGAGTGCGTCTCCGTGGGGAGCACTGTCTTTGTTTGTCAAGAAGAAAGATGGCACATTAAGGCCGTGTATAGATTATCGTGGTCTTAATAGCGTGACCATCAAGAACAAATATCCCCTCCCGAGGATAGACGAACTATTTGATCAACTTCAAGGAGCGAAGATGTACTCAAAGTTTGATTTACAACAAGGATATTACCAATCAAGATCCGCAAAGAAGACATTTCCAAAACGCATTTCAAACCCGATATGGACACTACGAGTTTGTAGTGATGCTTTTTGGTCCGAATGCACCACAGCAGCATTTATGGACCGATGCATCGAGTCTTCCAACCTTATTTGGATCAATTCGTAGTGATATTCATTGATGACATACTCGTATACTCTAAGTCTAGAGAAGAACACGAACGTCATCCGAAAATCATTTTGGAGATACTACGAGCATAAGTTTGTATGCCAAATTTAGCAAGTGTGAATTTTGGCTTAGTGAAGTCGCGTTCTTGGGACACATAGTATCCTAAGCACCGGGATTGCAAGAGATCCTTGAAGGTACGGATAGTGGTTGAATGGAAACAACCCGAGTCTCAGAATCGAAATCGGGGAGTTTCTAGACTAGCTGGATATTATCGAAGATTTATCCAGGATTTCTCCAAGATAGCGGGACCACTCACTCGACTAACCTGAGGAAGCAAGTCAAGTTTGAGTGGAATGACAAATGCGAGGCGAGTTTCAAGAGTCAAGAAACGACTTACTACGACTCGGTCTTAGCCCTTCCAAAGGGAACAAAAACTTTGTCGTCTACAAATGATGCATCAAAAGAAGGACTAGGAGCAAGTGCTCATGCAGGAAGGAAAAGTTATCGCTTATGCATCACGAAATCTCAAGCCGTATGAAGCCAATTATCCAATGCATGACTTGGAATTGGCAGCGATAGTGTTCGCATTAAAGAAATGGAGACACTATCTCTACGGAGCAACATTCACGGTTTTCACGGATCATAAGAGCTTGAAGTATCTATTCTCCCAAAAGGACCTCAATCTGAGGCAACGGAGATGGATGGAGTTGATTGAGGACTATCACTTTGATATTCAATACCATCCCGGGAAAGCTAACGTCGTAGCAGACGCTCTAAGCAGAAAGGCGAGCTAAGCCATGCTTATGATTCGAGAGTGGGAATCATTAGAAGAGCTGAGCAATTGGAATCTGACGAGAACCAATACTCAGATTTCGTGTGCTAACATTTTGGTTAATCCCGATCTGCTGAAAGAGATCAAAGAAGCACAAGAGAAAGATGCACATCTTCAAAAACTGAAGGAAAAGATACTTAAAGGAGAAAGATCAGAATTCTCGGTACCTGAAGATGGAGTTATCGATTCGAATCGAGTATGTGTACCGAATGACGAGCAGATTAGGAATAGAATCCTAGCAGAGGCACACCGTTCAAAATACACTATACATCCTGGAGGAAACAAGATGTATAAGGATTTGAAACGGAGTTATTGGTGGGTAAACATGAAGAACCAGGTAGCGGAATTCGTTGCGAGATGTTTGACTTGTCAACGAGTAAAAGCAGAACACCAACGACCGTCTGGTTTACTACAACCGTTGAGAATTCCCGAGTAGAAATGGGAACACATAACGATGGACTTCGTGACGGATCTACCAAGGACTAGAGGAGGCTATGATGCTATTTGGGTAGTCGTAGACCGACTCACAAAATCTGCACACTTTTTACCCATCAAGAAAACTAATAGCTTGCAAAAACTTGCACAGACTTATATCCGAGAAATTATTCGACTGCATGGAGTGCCAGTCGACATAGTATCCGACAGAGACCCGAGGTTTGTCTCCAGATTTTGGAAGTGCTTGCACGAGGAATTGGGTACCTCGCTAAGTTTCAAAGACAACATCCACAAACCGATGGATGGGCCGAGCGAACAATTCAAACCCTTGAAGATATGCTGCGAGCCTACACATTGGATTTCCAAGGAAGTTGGGATTCACACTTACCATTAGCCGAGTTCGCCTACAATAACAGTTATCAAGCCACGATTGGGATGGCACCCTACGAGGCATTATATGGGCGAAAATGTAGATCCCCACTACACTGGGAGATTGATGACCAATGGACTCGAAGAGAAAACGAAAGTCACCCCGATTCCAAAGGTCAACTTAGTTCAGGAGGCCATGGAGAAGGTCAAGCTGATCAAGGAGCGGATTCGCACAGCTCAGAGCCGCCAAAAGAGTTACGCGGACACGAGAAGAAAGGATTTGGAATTTGAAGTCGGAGATGAAGTATTTCTCAGACTCTCACCATGAAAAGGATTGATCAATCCTAAGAAAAGAGGCAAGTTGAGTTCGAGATATGTTGGACCTTACAAGATTTTACAGAGGATCAGAAAGTTAGCCTACCGACTCGAGTTACCAGCACCATATGCGGGAATGCACGATGTATTCCACGTATCGAGATTGAAGAAGTATCAACCAGATCCCGAACACATCATCACTCGTGATACTTCTCCTCTAATGGAAAATCTATCCTACACCGAGAGACCGATCTGGATCATTGATCAGCAGATACGACAGTTGCGTAAGAGAGAAATTCCGATGGTTAAAGTGGTGTGGCAGAACCACAACCGAGACGAATACGCAACGTGGGAGATGGAAGAAGACATGAGGAATCAATATCCAGAACTATTCTGAAGAGAATTTGGGGACCAAATTCTTTTAAGGAGGGGAGGATGTGAAGCCCCGATTTTTCCGAACATTTAATTGATTCTTATTGTCATCTATGTATTTGATCGACTATTTTACCGCGTCACTTTGACGGGTAATTATTAATAATATATATATTTTGTATTTTATTTCATTTTATTTAATTACTTGTGATCGTGATCTTTATTAATTCTATTTCACATTTATGATCACTTGATTGATCATTATTACTATTTCATTATTACTTGATTTATTTTAGAGACTTTTACCTTATAGAATTAAGATTTTGATTTAGATTAAGTGATAATGAGACTTATAAGTGATCAAGGAAATCACTAATTAATTTGGAGATTGATATATTTCATCTATTATCATCAAATTTGGGACAAAAAAAAATATGGAATTACCACAATGCCCTTATAATGGACGGCCATGGTGATGATTTTGGAGTAAAAATATCATCCAACTCTTGTACACTTACACCTTATATTAGTCATCTTGTGTATAATTATACCATTAATTCAAACATTATACACATCATCTTATACATCAATTCTTTATTATTAATTTTGCCAACATGTTGGAAGTCTTCCAACATTCCATTCAAACCATCTCATGCCCATACCTTTGACCTCCAAAATGTCTCCCATGCAAGAGGCAAAATGCAAGACACAAATTAATCAAAATTTTCTCCCCCCTCTCAAGCATGTGGACGGCCACATGAAGGAAAAATGAACAAATTTGTTCATTTTTCATCCAACACCTTCATCTCTCAAGCTAATTCTCCTCCTTCTCTCTAACCTCTCTCTAAAATTCATTCACATATTCAAACATTCAAACAAAATTCATTCATATCTTCAAACCTTCAAACACCAACTCTTCACATCTTCAAATCTTCAACATAAGTTCTTCATATCTTCAAGTACCACTTCTTCATATCTTCAAATATTCAAACACAAGTCCTTCACATCTTCAAAACCATCTTCATAACTCCAAGAACATCTTCTTCCTAACATCAACATACTTCCTTTATTCAAACATCCAAACCAAAACAAACAATCTTACCACTTAAAAACTCAAAAATTCGAACACCCTCTTTCTCAAGGTAAGAAATTTCACTCCTCAATTCACTTAAATTCTTCCTACTCATCACCTTCTTCTTTTAACTTAAGTTTATATTTTGAATTTTGAGGTACTTAGAAGACCACTTGGAGACATGCATGCATGGTGGTGAAACTTGAAGATTTGAAGAAGAACTAGTAGAGAAATTTGGACTACAAGGTAAGAATTGGACACTAGAACCCTTCTTTCCTCTTCTTTCTATTTTTTTCAAATTTTAACACCCTTTTTTCATTTTTGAGAAATAGGGGCTGACCTTAGGTGATTTTGGAGTTGAACCAAAAATTCCAAATTTAAAGCTTCAACTAGTCTCCAATCACCTACTACACAAGGTAAAGTGTAGTCTTTCTCATTTTCTTATCTCCTTCTTTTTCTCCTTAATTTTTCCCTCATTTTTCTAACTCCAAATTTTGATATTTCTTGACTTAGGGGCTGACCTAAGTGACCTCATCCAAAAATTGTGAAATTTATCATTTTATTTCAATTTCCAATTTTAAGGTGGGTGGAAAATACTTTCCAACTTCTAGGTGTTTTTATTAAAATGCATGTAGAATTTTGATCATGAGCCCTTGAGATATATAATCTATGTATTGCATGTCAATTTTATGTATCAAATCATGAAAATTCTCAAGAGTTGCTCAAAATTGCTATTTATTGAATTTTAGGTGCATGCATGTACAATTTAATGTTTTATTTGATGGATTCTTGTATGTATTGGACATGCATGTGTATGATCTTTGAAATCCATGTTTTGGATGACTTATAACCTGGAAAAATCGAGCATAATTGATTAAATTTCAATTTTTGACTTAAAAATGTAAAAATGGAAAGTTGGTGGACTAAATTGCAAGAAAATGAAAGTTAAAGGACCCCTCTGCAAATTTCGTTTTTTGGGACTGTACTCAGGTTCAAAAATGACTTTTGGACATTTTAGTAAAGTTTTAAGAGTTTTAAGATAAACAAAATCAACCTTTAAAAGCCCAAGGACTAGATTGTAAAATTTTGAAAGTTTAAGGGCTACTTTGCAAATTTTAAAACTGTACCAGACCTTAACTTCAAATTTTGAAATTTTTATTCTTAAGGTACTGGAAATGACATATTTTAAATGTATTCCAAAAATCCAAGTATTTAGGGCTTGGAAAGTAAATTTTCTAAAATTGAGGGACTAATGTGTAAAATACTAAACTTGAGGACCCAAATGCAATTTCCAGTACTTATGCAGCCCATGCACCTGGAAATACTAACTTAACTATAACTTAATTATATTTGGACCCAAGGTTCAAATTTCATAACAATTGGACCCCTAAAAGCCTTAAAGGCAATTATTTCAAAATGGGACAAAAATGATATTTTCAAAAGTTAAAGGACCTACACTTATTTCTTTTAAAAATTGTTTTTGTCCCAATATCCTATCAACCTTAGTGACATTTTCCAACTGGAATCACATTAAAAGCCCTCCCGGTTTGTGAGTTCTGATTATTTTAAACTTAAGGTCCGAAATGACAATTTTTACAAATTTGGGGCTAATGTGAGAATTTTATAAAAACTAGACCTCAAAACTTTAAAAACCTGAATCTCTGGACAATTTTAAGAATTTAGGAACTGACCTCATAATGTTTCAAGGTCGGGATATTTATTTATTCAATTTTTAACCCCAAAAGTCTTGGTTTTTACAAAACGGGGCTAAATTGTAAATTTTCTTTTATAAAGGACCTAACTCAAATTATTTTCCCCTTTTACTAAAATAGCCCTGGACCCTCTGACTTGGAGATTTAATTAAAATATTTTATTTTCCCCAAAACCCTTGACTTATCGGACCGATTTAACCGATTAATACCCGATCGCGGAGCGACTTCCTCGCCTTGCGATGTTGAATCTATAACGGGACTTATGTTCAACCTAATCTTTCAAGATATCGAAGGTTGCTTATCCTTCCGATAATCATCTTCATCCAAAAACTCCACCAACGCCATAATTGCCACTCGCGTTTCAAAACTTTCCTGAACTGCTTCCCTAAATCAATAATACTCGACTGCCTGGTTGACTATCTGAACTTGTATTTACTTTCCTGCTTGAGTCAACTTAGTGTGTCGAGCTCACAGTCGGAATGGATACGTCGGGGATGGAATCGGGCAGCTCGGCTACTATTCCACTCTTCCGGCCCCATCGTCCTAATCCCGCAACTGAGGGACGGAGTTTGTCCAAGGGAAGCGGGTCGTAGTACTTGAGGTATAATCATGATTATGACAATCCGCCTAGCTAGCTCTCTTTGTGGATTTGTCTTTGCCTATGGAGCGATAAGGTGACAGGTCTTGGACCATCTTGCTCGGGAGTTATAAGGAAGAACGAAGGAATCGCTCGCTCGATCCACACGATTCCGAGTTATCGGACCCATTTGGTTGGCGCTACAAATCCGTATGCAACCGCTTACTTGTTTTGCATTGGTTGGCGCTACAAATCCGTGACGCAACCATTATGTGCCTTGCATGGGATTGGCGTTACATTTCCGCACGCAATCCTACCTGTCTTTGCTTGAATCACATAGTGCTGTGTGACCATAAAATCTGTTTTCTTGAACTGTATAAGTATATTACTTAAATATATTTATCACGACGCTTGTGGACTATGTGTGAATTCATGCATCATACTCACGCGTTTTCATATAACTGTTTTCTCGCATTAACTATATATCGCCACACTTGCACACGATCACCCCATCCACTGAGATTTTTGTCTCATCCCCACCGCTTCTAACATTTAGATGAGGACTTCGTTGAAGATCTTTGAACCGGCCTTAAATTTAGCCTTTGTACTCGCTTGTTGGATTTACTACTTCTTGTTGTTGTTGATAGACTCGTTTCTTGTGATTGTTGTTGGACTATTCTATTTTCTTTTCATTCCGGTTTGTAACTGAAGGGCGTAGGACCCTTTGACTTTTAAGTTGTTATCGTTGGTTGATTTTCGAGGATGTAATTTGGATTATGGATTGTGGACTGTAAGTTGTGCTTGTTATTTTATTTCCGCTGCTATTTTGACTCTGTTTCATTGGGTTCTCGATGATATTCGTCTAGACTATTTGGTTATTTGTATTTAAGTTGTGGATCGTCGCCGCGTCCCGTTTGGGGCGTGACAGCCACAGCCGGCGAAATATTCCCAGAATAATCCGTCACATGAGGGCAAAATCGTCATTGTCTCAAAGTTATTACATTTCGCCACCTGAACTATGTTTGACTTGCACTTTATCCCCCTAAACTTTGCATTATTTCACTTTGCCACATAAAATTTTAAAAAATATATATTTATACATGTATTTTGTTTCTTTCTAATTCTTTATCCACAAAAAATAAATAATTACTTTGGTTTAATATATTATCAACAAAGTTACACTAAATTCTTCATTTTAAAATTTCTTGTAAAATCATTATTTATTTTCCTTTTACTGAATTAATTTTTACATTATAATTAAAATATAAATTATCCTTTTCATTTTCTAGGTGAATAGAATTATAAATATTCACCAAAGTCAATCTGAACATAATACAATATATATAACTTTCTTAAGTAACTAAAATTATTAAAAGATAAAAGTATTACAAATTTAATGAATTTGATCATTTTTACATTCAAGTAATGTATAAGATTTGTAATAAAGTAAATTTATTATCATATTATTTTATAATGTATTATATTTAAATTTCTTTAAGAATACTCCTTTCATCAATTTAATTTTTTAATTTTATAACTAAAAATTATGAAAATATATTTATTCTATTACAAATCTTATACACTACTTAAATGTAAAAGTAATCAAATTCATTAAATTTGTATTACTGTATCTTCTAGTAATTTTACTTACAAAAGAAAGTTACATGCATTGTATTATGTTCGACTTGACTTGGTAAAAATTTATAAATTTATTCACCTAGAAATTGAAAATGATAGTTTATATTTTTAATTATAATGTCAAAACTAATACAGTAAAAGGAAAATGAACTAATGTTTTACAAGAAAGTTTAAAATGAAGAATTTATGGTATAATTTTATTGATAATATACTTAACCAAAGTAGTTATTTGTTTTTTTGTGAAAAAGTTAGAAAAAAATATATAAAATAAATGTATAAATATATATTTTTTTAAATTTTATGTAGCAAAGTGAAATAACGCAAAGTTTAGGGGATAAAGTGCAAGTCAAACAAAGTTGATGTGGCAAAATATAACAACTTTTCTAAAATTTATGAAAAATATTTTTCTCTATTACAAATCTTATACACTACTTAAATGTAAAAATAATTAAATTCATTAAATCTGACATTGTATCTTCTAGTAATTTTACTTACAAAAGAAAGTTTCATGCATCATATTATGTTGACTTGCTAAAAATTATAATTTTATTCACCTAGAAATTGAATATGATAGTTTATATTTTTAATTATAATGTAAAAACTAATACAGTAAAAGGAAAATGAACTAAGGTTTTACCAGAAAGTTTAAAATGAAGAATTTATGGTATAATTTTATTGATAATATACTTAACCAAAGTTATTATTTGGTTTTTGTGGAAAAAAATTAGAAAAAAGATATAAAATAAATGTATAAATATATGTTTTTTTTTAAAATTTATGTAGCAAAGTGAAATAACGCAAAGTTTAGGGGGATAAAGAGCAAGTGAAACAAAGTTGAGGTGGCAAAATATAACAACTTTTTTAAAAATTTGAGAGAATAACGATTTTGCCCTCATGTGCGGGCACGTGCCGGAATATTCTGGGAATATTCCACCGGCAATGGCCAATATATGGCATTGTGCAAAAATCACGGAGTTCGGGAGGTAAAGTGCAACTTGGGAAAGTTTTGGTGGTAACCTCCAAAAACGTGTATAGTTTGGGGGGTAAAATGTAATTATCTCAAAAACGTATTACAATTTTAACTGCAAATATATGTTTTCAAAGTATCAAAACTGATATTATTTTCTTGTTTAAAAGTATCACGTTTTATTACAAAAAAATTTACTTTTGTTCTAGAAAATATATATTTTTAAAGTAACAAATCTGGAAAAAAAGGCACACTTGTTTATGTGGAGTCAGTGCCCATCTCTAGCACCATATTAAAAAGTGTCACTATATTTTTTTTTATCAAAAGTATTACATTTTTCTAATAAATGTATTACTTTTTTACTCAAAAGTATTACATTTTTTCTTAAAAAGTATTACTGTGTAGATTTTGGCGGACCATTGACTGATGACTTTTGGGGGCTTTTTGTAACGGTCCGCCTTCCAGATTGATGACTATCTCCACAAACCAACATGAGTTTTTAACTTCAGAGTTTTTATATGATGAGCACCATAAAAGAGATGCATCTTCTTGGTATGAGTAGTACCTATCAAATCTTTTAAACTCTCCTCAATTGTATAGTCTCATACCTACACAATCTCAGAATATCCTCTTCTTTGGGTGTGAGATCGTTCATTCATGTCCCCCTCCGCCAGTCCGCCTAGAAGCCTATCGGAGCCGCTCATTGTTCGTGCCTTCTCTTTGCACCAGGGATCGCTTCCCGCCCTCTTTGGCGCCGGGCGTCACATGCCTACCAGCTTCGGCTTTATTCATCTCCGAACCACACCGTACTATGAGAGGTCCCGCTCTGATATCATCTGTAATGGCTCGCCTTCTAGATCGATGACTATCCTCACAAACCAATACGAGTCTTTCTAGCGCACTTCGTCCTCACTCACACGCACCCTGTGATTAACAACAATTTAATTCGAAGTTAGTTTATGAGTTATTTTAGGGGACAAGTTAGGGTTAGTTTAGGGGTTTATTTTAGGGGCTAATTTAGAGTCAATTTAAGGGCTGGTATTACTTAGTATATATATATATATATATATTCATAACTTCATAAATTTTACACCACATTTCCAAGAACTATAAGGTAATAATAGTTTTATATTTTTTTTATTCAAATTTCACATATATATAAATTCCCAATTCATAATCCTTCTTTAATTTTTTTTTACAAATTCTTTAATTAATTTGTTCGATTTATTAAAATGACATATCAATTATAATTTTATTTAATGTAGAAAACGAAGGGGTCGAAGACTAGGACTTTTATTATTCATTTTTCTACATCGAATATCTACAATTATTAAGGTAGAGATTTCTATATTATTTGTCCTTATTTAATGTTTCTTGATGATATTTTATTAATTGCAATATAGGTTAAGAGGAAATAAATTCATACAAGCTAGGGGACATAAAAAGGGTTCGGGATCAAAAGTATCTTTGGGGAAAACCTGCAATGCTATATGCAGTAACTGGCCAGTCAGAGAAAAAAGAGGAAATTAATAATTAATTGTGCGATTATGTAAATATTTTTCATGTTATATTAAATATTGACAGATATATCCCTACTAAGCGAGATGAAGCTCACCCCTATTATTATCATGATTTTTAGGTTGAGGAATCCGACTGAAGATATGATGTTGTGGATGGTGGAATTTTATATTTTAAATAATTATGATCGAACTAAATTTTGGATCTATGACTTTAATTTTTTTTTCCCGTTTTATGCTTGGAATAGTTGTTGGATATTTAATTTTGAAGATGTAATATTATTATTATTATTATTATTATTATTATTATTATTATTATTATTATTATTATTATTATCATCATCATCATCATCATCATCATCATCATCATTATATTTTTTTCTTAAGAATTAAAAAAATTATAAATCGAATTTTTGATAATTATTGGGATCACTTTAATTTATAAATTCGTGTTTTCTTAATAATATTTTTAGAGTACTTTAATTTCATGAAATTGAGCCGTTACAAGTGGTATCAGAACAGGTCTACGTTTCTAGAGGTTTGTTAAAAAAATTAAAAATAAAAATCTATAATTTTTTTTATAAAAAAATATAATAAAAGTCAAACTTTATGTAAGATAAAATGGTGTAATAACATCCACCTTCGTCATATCTTCTTATCGGCCTCCTCAAGGTATGAGAATTATTAATGCAAGTTATATTATACAATTGTATAAATATGCACATGTATGTCAAGGTGTATTTTATTATGATTCCATTTATTATATTCTGCTTCAGAAATATAATATCAGTTTCTATGTTAGATGAATAGAAATCTTGTATTTCAAATATATATATAAATAGACTTGTGGTTACAAATTCATATATATAGATGGTAGGAACTTGACACACTGCAAGAAAGAACAATAATAATAATAACTGGCGTCCGAACCATCTCGTTAACCACTCAATCATTATTTCAACTATCAAATTGAGGAGGGGGATAGCATTGGAGAATATATAGTTAAAATTCACCAGTTGTGGTACAATATGAGGAATGTCATCGGCGCTCCAAACGAACGTGATGCTTCCCGTAGAGTGATTGATAACTTACCCTAGTTTTGGAACATCAAGGTTAAATAGCTTTATGCCTCATTATTGTAGCATGACGGGTATGACGATCGACCCAAAATCAACTACGGAACATTCTGTAATATCCCGTATTTTTCAATTATTATTATTATTATATGGATTATAATTTTATTAATCAGAAAAATATAATTTTAATTAGCCACATTTAATAGAATTTCAGTTATGAATTTAGAAGGACTCAAACTTAATTAAATGAATATGAAAGGTGAAGGGTTATAATTTTTAATGTAAGAACTTAATTCTCAATCATAAATTCCAGAATTCAACTCTATAAATTGAATATTTTCCTTTACAAACTTCACCCCATTTCTCTACAAATCAGATTCAAGAATCGAGAATCAAGAGGATTAGAATAATCACTTTTATATTCTACGCGGATTAACAAAAATCAGTTGAGGTGGGGATAATTCTATTCAAGTATTGTTTGTCATTATTAAATATTTCATATATGTGTTTTCGTTTATGTGCAATGTGGAAAGAGAAAATCATGTTAGTCAGGGACCGTAAATAGGTCTGGGATCAAAAGAATCCTCGGGGTAGCCCGCAGTACTATAAAGTAATTGGCCAGTCAGAGGAAAATTATAGAGGAAAAATTACATGTTGAATATTTACGATTACGCCTATTGATGTATTTAATTATGACAAACGTGTCCCCACGGAGCGAGTTGAAAGCTCACCCCATTTTTATTAAAACTTTTCAGGTTGAGGAGCCCGAGCGAGGATTGGAGGCGGTGGATGCAAAGTCAACGATTTTTATTTAATTTGAATTTTAGGAACCCTTATTTGTTAATTAATTTGAGTACTTACTGTTAATAGTTGGTATTTTATTTTTTTTAGAATACATGTTTTAGTTTGAATTAAAGTACTTTTGTTTATTTGGAAATTCTTTTTGAATTATAGGCAATGTTATATAAAATATGTTCTTTTATAATTCTTTTATTGAATTACTTGTATTTTTTGAAAATCGAGGCGTTACAAATGGTATCAGAGCAGGTCTACGGTTCTGTAGACTTGGAAAAAATATATATTTTCAAATTTTGAAAGAAAATTATCTAGTGACATCCACTTCCGCCATATCTCGTCGGATTCCTCAAGGTACGCCATTTATTATGTCACGCTATTCATTTTATTCATGAAATATTTTATATTATCATGTTTTAAAATTATATTTTATAAATTCAAGTCATCATTTTTTTAAAAGCATTATTGCACGTGTACTTTTAATATTAGACAAGATTTCCTCGTGTAAAAAAATGACACTATTTTCTATGAACTTTGTTAAGACAACGAATTTCGAGGACGAATTTTTTTTAAAGGTGGATAGTATGTAATATCCTGTATTTGTCAATTATTATTATTATATGAATTATAATTTTATTAATCAGAATAATATAATTTTAATTAGCCACATTTAATAGAATTTCAGTTATGAATTTAGAAGGACTCAAACTTAATTAAAAGAATATGAAAGGTGAAGGGTTATAATTTTTAATGTAAGAACTTAATTCTCAATCATAAATTCCAGAATTCAACTCTATAAATTGAATATTTTCCTTTACAAACTTCACCCCATTTCTCTACAAATCGATTCAAGAATCGAGATCAAGAGGATTAGAATAATCACTTTTATATTCCACGCGGATTAATAAAAATCAGTTGAGGTGGGGATAATTCTATTCAAGTATTGTTTGTCATTATTAAATATTTCATATATGTGTTTTCGTTTATGTGCAACGTGGAAAGAGGAAATCATGTTAGTCAGGGACCATAAATAGGTCTGGGATCAAAAGAATCCTCGGGGTAGCCCACAAGATCTTATAAAGTAATCGCCATCCGAGGAAAATTATAGAGGAAAAATTACATGTTGAATATTTACGATTACGCCTATTGATGTATTTAATTATGACAAACGTGTCCCCACGGAGCGAGTTGAAAGCTCACCCCATTTTTATTAAAACTTTTCAGGTTGAGGAGCCCGAGCGAGGATTGGAGGCGGTGGATGCAAAGTCAACGATTTTTATTTAATTTGAATTTTAGGAACCCTTATTTGTTAATTAATTTGAGTACTTACTGTTAATAGTTAATATTTTAATTTTTTTTAGAATACATGTTTTGGTTTGAATTAAAGTACTTTTGTTTATTTGGAAATTCTTTTTGAATTATAGGCAATGTTATATAAAATATGTTCTTTTATAATTCTTTTATTGAATTACTTGTATTTTTTGAAAATCGGGGCGTTACACATTCACTGCCAGGTTATACGGTAAATGGATTGAGTTTTTGAACAATGAGGCTATGGTAGAAGATGAGGAACCAGAAGGAGACCTAGAAGAAGACCCGAAGGAAGATCTAGAAGAAGACCCAGAAGAAGATTTGGAGGAAGATGAAGACATGGATCAGTAGAGATAGATGGGTCTATGTATTGCAATAATTGAAAATAAATCCTTATTATATCTCCTTTAGTTGATACTAATTTATCTGACAATTATATCTCCATTAATAACCTGACATAAATAATAATAATAATATATTACATATGCCATTAGGAATATGCCTCCCCGTCATGGAAATCAAGTCAACAGTGAGAACTCCACTAACACAGGAAATCGAACCACTGCTTCTACTGGAGATATAATTTCTGAGTTCCTCAGATGTGTGCAGAACAATGGGGACAACAACAACAACAACGCATGAGTCGTGGAACAATTCTCCCACTATCGTCCATCCATATTCAACGGATGTATGGTCCGACAACAGTATAAGAATGGTTACGATCGCTAGAAAATATTTTTTTGGATGCATAGACAAACAGAGAGTCGTATGTGCTTCCTTCCAACTCACTGAGGATGTTGATCATTGGTGGGAAGGGTATTGGATGACTAAGACTGAGGAAGAGTGGAGTGCTTTAACATGGGATGAGTTCAAGGTGATTGTAATGGGAAAAAAAAATCCCACAATCAAAAATCGGGACAAGAAGGAGACAAAATTCTTAACTTCAAACAAAGAAACATGACTGTCACAGAGTATGAGAGACAATTCAATCAACTTAGTTGGTTTGCTATACACTTAGTGGATACTGATTTGAAAAAGGCTCTGAGGTTCAGAAGGGGACTTCGAGCTCAAGTATCAGGAATACCATGTGCTCAAGGAGATTTGGAGTACTCTGTGATGGTGAGAAGGGCTCATGAGGTGGAGGCAAGTTTTGCTGGAGAGGATGATGAGCAAAAGTTGGTCGTTTTACATGAGAAAAGAAAATGGGACGGGGCAAACAAGAATAAAAATGGAAATCAAAATAAATAGATAAAAACTGATGGAAATGCACGCCCAACTACTCAAGCAGACATGTCAACTTCCCAAAATGCAAGAAGAATCATTTTAGAGAATGTTTAGCTGGACAAGGAAAATGTTTCAAGTGTAAGAAGTTGGGGATGAAGTCTCTAATTGTCCTCTCTTGAAAGCTTAGCAGGAAAGAAGAGAACAAATATCTAGAGGTAGACCTCAGATATATGCTATGACTCAGGAAGAAGCTGATCAGAATCCGGGTACAATGTCAGGTATGCTAACTATCTCAGGAATACCTGCTCTTGTACTTTTTGACGCTGGTGCCACACATTCATTTTTATATGCCAAATTTCATGCTATATTAGGACATAAGAGTGCTAGAGTAAATAAAATCCTTAAGATTAGCTTGCCATTTGGAAATTCAATAACAACTGACTCAGTGAATAAGGATGTTGAAGTGAATATAGGGCAAAATATCTTAAAGCTAATATGTACATAATTAAGATGAAGGATTTTGATGTAATCTTAGGCATGAATTGGCTTAGTAGATATCAAGCAGACATTAAGCGTCATGAGAACGAGATAATATTCAAACTTCCAGAAAATAATGAGATAAAATTCTATGGGATTAAGTCTAAGGCAGTACCACGAGTGATGTCAGCAATGAAAGCACGAAATATGTTGAAAAAGAAAACTTGTCAAGGATATCTAGTGAGTTTAGTAGATACCTCAATAGCCGAAGTGACACATAATGGCGTACCAATTGTGCAAGAATTTTTGGATGTATTCCTAAAAGACTCGTCAGGAATTCCTCCAGATCGTCATGTTGAAGTTGGGATAGATTTAGTACCTGGGGCAACACCTATATCTAAGGCACCCTATAAGATGGCGCCAAAGGAGTTACAAGAATTAAAAGCGTAAGTACAAAAACTTTTGAATTTGGGATTCATTAGACCTAGTGTATTACCGTGGGGAGCACCAGTTTTGTTTGTAAAGAAAAAGAACGGGTCACTTAGGATGCGTAATGATTATAGAGAACTTAATCGACTCACAGTGAAGAACAAGTACCTGCTACCAAGGATTGAAGACTTGCTCGATCAATTGAGAGGTGCTAGCACCTTTTCTAAAATTGACTTGAGATTCAGATATCATCAGTTAAAAATTAAAGAGAGTGATATCCCAAAAACGACATTTAGAACCGATATGGACATGATGAGTTTGAATTAATGCCATTTGGGTTAAGTAATACGCTAGCAGTATTCATGAACTTGATGAATAAAGTGTTTAATCTGTATCTTGACCAATTCGTCATAGTCTTTATAGATGATATACTTGTATATTCAAAGAATAGAAATCAACATAATAAGCACATAAGAATAGTGCTAGACACTTTTTAAGGAGAAGTTATATGTGAAATTCAAGAAATATGAGTTTTGGCAAGATCGAGTTGTGTTTCTTGGACATGTAATCACTGCTCAAGGAATTGAAGTGGACCCGACTAAAGTTGAAGCGGTTAACCAATGGAGTGCACCTATGAATGCGAATGAAGTTTACAGTTTTCTAGGTTTGGCAGACTATTATTGGAGATTTATTGAAGATTTTTCAAAGATAGTTGCGCCTATGACTCGACTGACAAGAAAATGGGAGAAGTTCTTATGGAATGAGAAATGCGAAGAAAGCTTTCAGAAGTTGAAGCGAAGGCTAATTTCTGCATCAGTATTGACAGTTTCTGACCCTACTAAAGATTTTGTCATTTATAGTGATGCATCAAAACAAGGTTTGGGATGCGTGCTAATGCAACATGGTAAAGTGGTTGCCTACGTCTCAAGACAACTAAATCCACATGAGTTAAACTACCCTACTCATGACCTAGAGTTAGCTGCTGTAGTGCATGAATTAAAGATCTGGCGCGATTACCTATATGGAGGAAAATGTCAAATCTTTATCGACCACAAAAGCTTGAAATATATGTTTACTCAGAAAGAGCTAAACATGAGTCAAAGAAGGTGGTTGGAATTGGTGAATGACTATGATTGCACTATCAGCTATCATCCGGGTAAAGCTCATATTGTAGCCGATGCATTAAGTCGTAAAACAAAAGGAGAAATGTCAAGCTTGATATCTGAACAAGAACATCTAGTGAGAGAATTTGCCAAGATGAGAATTGAAGTAGTGGTAACACCAAAAAGCACGGAGATAGTACTAGCATCCTCGCTGGTGCAACATACTCTGAGAGAAAAGATAAAAGAAGCTCAACCTCGAGATAAATTTTGGAGAAAAATGAAAGAAAAAACTCGTAAAGGGAGTGTAAAATGATTTGTTATAACAGATGATGGTACTTTGACTTATGAAGGGAGATTATGCGTTTCTAAAGAAGAAGGGTTTAGAAAAGAAATTCTCAAAGAAGCTCACTGTATATCGTACACCTTGGAGGTATAAAAATGTATCGAGATTTAAGAGAAGTACTTTGGTGGTGAAGTATGAAAAGAGATATTGGAAAGTTTGTGGAAAAATATTTAAGTTGTCACCAAGTTAAAGCCGAACAACAAACACCATCTTGTTTGCTCAAACCATTTGACATCCCAGAATGGGAATGGAAGCACATAACTACGGACTTTGTGGCAGGGTTTTCACCATCAGTCAAGGGAAACAAGGCCATATGGGTTGTAGTAGATCGATTAACAAAATCAGCTCATTTCTTACCCATTAAGACGACGTTCAGTATAGAGCGATATGCATAAACTTACATCGAGGAGATAGTAAAACTTCATGGAGTTCATGTGAAATGTTTCAGACAGAGATACGTTTACTTCTAAGTTTTGGAAAAGTCTATAAAGTGCCTTGGGAAAAAAACTAAAATTTAGTGCGACTTATCACCCGCAAACAGATGGGCAGTCCAAAAGGACTATACAAATATTGGAAGATATGTTGAGAGCATGTGTGCTCGACTTAGGAAGTAATTGGGAAACATTATTACCCTTGATGGAATTTGCTTATAACAATAGTTATCAAGCGACTATTGGGATGGCTCCATACAAGGAGCTGTACGGAAGAAAGTGTAGATCACCATTATATTGAAATGAAGTTGGTGAAAGAAAAATTTTGGGGCCTGAATTAATTTGGAAAACTGTTGAGAAGATAGCTATGATACAAGATATAATCAAGATGGCTCAAGATAGGCAATAGTCGTATGCTGATAGACGGAGAAAATATATACAGTTTGATAAAGGATAAAAATTATTTCTGAAAGTAGCTCCTATCAAAGGTGTTATTCGATTTGGCGAAAAGGTAAAGTTGAAACCAAGATATATCGAACTATTTGAAATTCTTACACGAGTTGGAGATTTAGCTTATCCGTTATCATTACCACCAAGTCTATCATGTGTGCACAATGTTTTTCACGTCTTTATGCTAAGAAAGTACATTCACGATTCAAGTCACATCGTGAATTATAGGGATCTAACAATCAACAATGATTCAACTTACGAGGAAGCACCAGAAGCTGTTTTGGAACGTAAGATTCACCATTTGAGAAATAAAGATATTGCTATGATCAAAATACAATGGAGACGTCATGACAAAAATGAAGCCACTTGGGACCTTGAAGTGGAGATTCGTGTCAAGTACCCAAGTTTTTTAATTCCAGGTAAGATATCGAATTTCGAGGACGAAATTATATTTAAGGAGAGTAGAATGTGATAATCAATAATTTAATTAGAGGTTAATTTAGGAGTTGTTTTAGGGGACAAATTAGGGTTAGTTTAGGTGTTTATTTTAGGGCTAATTTAGAGCCAATTCAAGGGTTAGTATTACTTAGTATATATATTCATAACTTCATACACAAAATTTACACCACATTTCTAAGAACTATAAGGTAATAATAGTTTTATATTTTTTTATTCAAATTATATATATATATATATATATATATATAAATTCCTAATCCATAAGCCTTCTTTCAATGTTTTTACAAATTCTTTCATTTTAAAATCAAATATTAATTATAATTTTATTTAATGTAGAAAACGAAGGGGTCGAGGACTAGGACTTTTATTGTTCATTTTTCTACATCGAATATCTACAATTGTTAAGGTATGTATTTCTATATTATTTTATTAATTGCAATATATTTCAAGAAGAAATAAATTCATATAAGCTTGGGGCCATAAAAAGGGTCGGGGATCAAAAGTATCTATGGGGTGAACCCACAGTGCTATATGCAATAACTGGCCAAACAGAGGAAAAAAAGAAAATTAATGAATTAATTGTGTCTTCAAGTGGGAACTACCATGCAACACATCGAATAAGTTTGTTAGAATTAGAGGCCCGAAATTCTGTGAATGCAGTGTGTGTCGTGCAGAGTGTTGGTAACACCTAAGATGTCACACAGCGGAAGACTTAACAGTTTCTACACAACATACTTATTCTTTGAAAAATAAACGTGCAAAGCATGATAAATGAAAAATACACAGGATTAACAAAAATTGTACAAGTATAAAAATATACTTGTACGACACCCTTAAGGCAAAAATCAATGAAGCAAAATGTTGATTACAGACAATGAAGAACAAGTAAAAAGCTCCCCTATTGTACTTGATCTCCAGCTCAACCTTCTACCGTAAAAATAAGAGAACAACTGAACCTAATCTAGATTACACTTGTCTCTCAAAAAATCAACAAGAAGCAAACAATCCAGGAAGGTGCATTGTTGCAAAAGGTAAGACATATCACTACAAAACATACTAGGCACCTTCCATTAAAACCTTCTTGTATAAAACGATGGACTCTCTTTATGTTTTGTCTTTTTCTCTTGTGAATCCCCATTAAATTCCAACAACGTTTGTTCTTTAAATAGGCTAACAAGTATCTGGAAAACCACAAAGAATCCACTACAAATATGAGTGGTTAGTAGATAATGTTCCTATAAAATAGGACCACGACTCAACTTTCTTAGCCCACTTTCTTAACAAAAGAACTGTTGTATATTCAGGTAAAATTGAAATTGTGTTCCAGCAGGAATAATTGAATCAAAATGTTGAGTTTAAGTTGTCCAGAGATTGGGTAAAAGAAAAATAGTTAGTTGACTAAAAAGGTCAACTCCAACAATCTCTCCTTTTAATTTGATTTCTGGACAAAACCTGCACAAAAAATTAAGAAAATATATACAGATTATATACAGACTATGTACATAAAAAAAATCTATGTACAACACAAAAAGAAAAAAGAAAATAAGACTATATGCATAGATGATGAACTCCCCCTGAATACCAAACCAAATAACCACAGAAAACATCCATAAAATTACATGTCCAGGTACCAAGGAGAATTAACAAAGCAAGAAAAATATACAAAAAAAATAGGGGACAAAATATAAACAACAAACTCTCCTTAAACAAGACGTCCATAAAAGAAAAAACCAAACCAAAAGAAACAAAGTTCATCCATCCTAAGATAGAACCAAAGCAACCAAAAGCAAAAAGTCTAAGAAAAATATCCTCAAACACATCCAAACATCCACAAGTATCACAAACATCCCTTTTACTCAAATCAACTTACCCTGTGATGCCTCTAGTGTTGCCAACACTTGCGGCATCACCACTTGCATCCGCAGTCTATTTTCTATCATGAGTTCTGCCTTCTGCTACAGCCTGATCTGACCAAGTGGTTTTTGTGCCACTCGGTGCTTCTCCCACTTTTTGGTCAGAAATTAACTTTCGAATAAAAGCTCTAGAAGATAATAAGAGATGGGGTTGAGAAATGTTGTTTTTCAAAGGAGAATAAGAGAAATGATTTTGAGATTTTCATGTAGACGACTTTTGAGTGTGAGAGGATGATGTGTTTTTTGGGTTCTCGTTAAGTAGGACTAAAACAATGCAACACTTTGTTTCTTGTCCATTTTAAATGAACAACTAGAAAAATATGGGAAAATAAAAAATCTAGGGAAAATTGGATGATACAAAAACCTGGAATAAATCACGGTATTTATAAGCATATAAAGACCAGAAATATCTACCCACTAAGTGTAGTTAATATCTTGTTTTCAGATTTTTAACTCCCCTTAATTCAACCCACTAATCATTAAGCACCTAAAAAATACGAAAATGGAAGGAAAAATTAACTGCCACATATAACCTCTGAAATTAGTTTAGCGACTTTTTCACTAAAAACACAGCTTAATTATGACTAAAAATGAAAATAAAAAATAAAAAAATATGCACACAAGCACCAAAAAAAAAATACCACAAGGTGTTGATAGAAGGAGTTGGCCACATCTGGCTAAACACTTCTCAGTTATAGTCAAAATCACAATTCATGGTCATACTCAGATTTATTTAGGATTTTTCTTTGCACAAAATCATATAATCTCGGATATTATTTTTTTTTGTATTTTTCTGTTTCCCTTTTATTTTTTATTTTTTGTTTTTGTTTTTGTTTTTGTTTTTGTTATATATAAGTGTGTATATATATATATATATATATATATATATATATATATATATATATATGCACACACACACAAATAAGCAACTACATAAAGGCTCTTAATTAATATGTCATTGTTTGACATGAAACATGACCACAATATTGTGAAGGACTCCTTAATTACTTTAATGATGATAAACAGCGGAGCCAAGCTCATATTCTATCAAAGTTACATTTTTTACATGCGGCATGATCATACTAAAGATGAAAGACCTCTCAACTACTTTGCAACTAAGATTAAATAGAGGAATTAAAATATGAGTACAATGAGAAGACAACAAAATTGTGCAAGAGCTTGAAGTAAATTCAATCCAATTTTTAGCCACAAAAAGAAATCTGAATCCAACAGAAAAAGTTTCACAAATCGCACACCCAAGACATCACACACTGTTACAGTACACCAGTCCAAAATATTTCCAAAGACTGAAAAATCTCTCAAAATCCAACAATTTAGTGGGAATGTCAGCTATCTAATTTTTAGTGGCTACATGATTAGTGCGAATTAAATATTTTTCCACCAAATCCCGTATAAAATGGTGTCAAATGTCAATGTGTTTAGTTCGGGAGTGTTGCACAGATTTCTAGAAATATCTATAGTACTTAGGTAGTCACAATATATAGTCAAAATATAACTAGAAATACTATAATCATCAAGCATTTTACGCATCCACAAAAGTTGAGAACACAATGATCCATCATCATATTCAATATCACTATATTTGAACAGTTCATGCATGTTATTGATCCAACATTTATCCTTAAAGACTCCATTCATATTTTTTGGTTCAATATCAGACATAAAGCATGTAGCATTTACCATCATACATATAGAAGAAAAATAAGAAGGTCTAACCATATCTGGATAGTTTGGTCTCTCTTTTCTTCTTGTTCTGATGCGATCTGAAACTTCTTCAATGACTTGAGAAGTGAGATAGTCTTTCTGAATTTTCCTTGGAGGATCTCTGTGTAGAGGTACAATGTTATCATTTACTTATGCTTCAATTTATAAATCAGTCTGATATTCAGCTACATTCTGTGAAGTTGTTACCTCGGGTGAGGTCTCACTTATGGTATCATCCTGTGTATCACTCAAAACAGAAACTGGTTTTTGCAAAATTACAAAACCAATCAAATTTGTAATATCTTCTTCCTCAGTTTTTTCCCCAAAATTGACAGATTATCAAACACCATATTGACAGTTTCTTGAATTGTTCTAGTTCAAAGATCATAAATCCTATAAACATGACTATTTTTAGAATAACCAAGAAACATGTCTTTGTCACTTTCTGAATCAAATTTACCCAAATACTCCTTGTCATTCAAGATGTAACAGACACAACCAAACATATGAAAATACTTGAGATTGTAAGTCCAAGTGGCTATGATAATCTAGAGGGGGGTGAATAGATTATCTAGGTTTTTCAGATTTTGCCCTCTTTTTCGAATAATAAATCAAAGACGAAAGCTAAAAGTGGAAAATAAACAAAACACGTCGATTTAAAGAGCTTCACCCCACCTAGAGACTACGTGCTCTACCACCCCAGTATATCCGGGATGAGTTTCGAAAAGGAAAAAGAAATTTTGTTAATTACCAAAATTAATACAACACTTTGAGGATTACCACAACCCTCTTACAACACCTTCAAGGAGATTACCACAATCTTCCTTCACCACCTTTGAAGAGTACCACACTCTCCAAACACCTATCACCTAGATCACCCAAGTGTATTCTTACCACAAGAATACTCACAAGGATGTCTTGTGTTGAATGATGACCAAAATCAAGATTACAACTCAATAATGAATAATACAATATGAGTACAAGTGTAATCAAGAATTGAAAGCCTAGACCTCAAAGAAGTGCAAGTGCAAGTGCTTAGGCTAATACAACAAGATTTATGAAAGTGTTTGCTTGTATGCTCTTTTGCTTGTGTAATGTGTTGTATCTTGTTGTTTGAATGAAGCCTCTATTTATAGGAGAGGTCTTGGCTTAATTTCCAGACATAGGCTCCTTCTTGGGGAGTGATTTTCTGCAAAAGAAACCATTTAAAATCAAGATTATAGCTGTTAGAAATCAATCCCACAAATTATGGAAAAGCTGTCTGAAAAATGCAACGGATAGTTTGCTGATAAAAGAGGGGTTCGACCGATCGCTCAGAGATAAGTTTGAAATGAGTTTGCTGCAATTTTTACACAGAGGGACCGGTCAAAGGGGGGGTTCGACCGGTCGCCCTTAAGCTTGACCGGTTGGGGGTTGATAAAAATCAAAACGGAGAAGACATCATTTGAGGAGGGCTTCCCAGGTACCGGTCTCCCCTATCGGTCGACCTCCGGGTCGACCGGTCGCCCTCCCTTATTTTACAAACGTCCCATTTTCTGTTTCAAAACTCAACTCAGGTACAAGTTGCCTATAGGGCGACCGGTCAAGCCTAAAACAAAAGTGTTGTCCAATTTTATATCGAAAATAAACTCCAAGAAATACTATGAAAAATAGTAAAAACATTTTAAATCGATCGGAAGTATTTGGACAACATTTAGGGACATTGTTTTGGTATAAAAACTCATTTGAACAAAATCATCAAAATCATGATAAAAACATTTATCTAACAAACTCCCCCTTTTTTATGATTACAAACCAAAACAATTTTCAAGAGGACGATTTTAAAAACAAAACAGTTTTATGGTTTTATGAGTAAACTATCCGTTTAAGAAACATTTTACAAAAGCTCCCCCTATCAATAAGCACATAATAAGAAATTTTGCATAGGCTAGAAGCAGTAAAAGTCAAGAGCTAAGAAGCTCCCCCTGTCACAAATACTCATTATCCATGCAAACAAGTCCATAATACAACCATTGGACTAAGTATTCAATACAACTTATGACATTAGACAACCATAGCTTATAGATTTTATGCGAGCTTTTATTATCTTCTTTGAGCTAACGAGCCAATTCCCTGTTTCTCCCCCTTTGGAATCATAAAAATGAATGTTAGGATGATAAAAACATCATACAAGTATATCAAAGTGCGCCGAAGAGACGATATATCAACCATTGAAAAAGTAGGCTTAGAATCCGAGGAAATGGGAGAAATGTAGCATTTGAAATCCATAAGCTTGTTTTGTTTGTCAAGACATGATCTCAATAAGTATATAAGTCATTTGAGAGCATAAGAGTCATGTAGAATTGAAATTTTCGTTGTGACATTACATCGAACACTTTGTGGGCGTGAAAAATAAAAGAAGTTGTATAAAGCCCTTGTAGATGAAGCAAGCCAAAAATTTCATCACCAAATCATACCAAACACAGTACAATATATCATAATAATTAAGCTCATCACAATCATATGTCATTTACAACAAGGAAATTACACATAAGCCAAGAAAACTCAAGGGTTCAACCCAATAGAGCAAAGGGAGTAAAATTCTTACCATTTAATCGGTAAAGATAAGCAATGATGATGATAATCGAGCTATATTAAGTCCAAGATATGAAATGTATGCAAAAAAGCACATTTGGAGTGAAATTTGTGTGTATTTGGCGAAGGGGACGAAAAATGGCAAAAATGGGTTAAAATGACTAAGTATGAAGACAGAAGCTGTTTTATCCACAAAAAGGCTTCGGGCGACCGGTCGACGTTGAGGGCGACCGGTCAACGGTGAGGGCGACCGGTTGCCCTCAACCCAGTTAGCCCACTGTCTTAACCAATCTTCCAAAATCCGAATTTTCAACCAAAAATCCAATTTTTTGCCCCTAAGTTTTAAAAACATGCAAAATGCAGACGTAAACCTCATTCAATATGCATTATGCCTAACCGAGCTTGTATCGACGCAAAAGTCTCGGAAGATAGCGGTTTTGTAAAAATGTCCGCCAATTGATCTTGAGATGGTACGAAAGATATCTTAATTTTTCGTTTAGAAACACAATCCCTTAGAAAGTGATGTCGAATCTCAATATGTTTAGTACGATTATGATGAACCGGGTTTTGAGCAATATTTATAGCGGATATATTATCACAAAAGATAGAAATATTTTCAAAAGAGCATTTGTAATCCGCTAAGGTTTGTTTCATCCAAAGAAGTTGAGTACAACAAAAAGCTGCGGAAATATATTCGGCTTCGGCCGTTGAAAGTG
Organism: Rehmannia glutinosa; assembly: GCA_016081115.2. Lineage (NCBI taxonomy): Eukaryota > Viridiplantae > Streptophyta > Magnoliopsida > Lamiales > Orobanchaceae > Rehmannia > Rehmannia glutinosa. Next base: position 37,932,060 of record CM071926.1, read on the forward strand.
AAACACAATTTTGCTTCTTTGAAAACCAAGAAACTAGGAAATCGCTTAAGAATTGACATGATCCGGAAGTACTTTTCCGATTATCAATATTTCCCGCATAATCCGAATCACTATAACCTTTAAGAAAAAATTTTCATTCTTTGGATAGAATAAACCATATTAAATAGTGCCTTTCAAATATCAAAAATTTCTTTAACCGCACTCATATGAGATTCTTTGGGATTGCTTTGAAAACGAGCACATAGGCATATGGCATGAAGAATGTCCGGTATACTAGCGGTTAAATAAAGTAAACTACCAATCATACCTCGATACTTTGATTCATCCACGGACTTGCCTTTTTCATCTTTGTCAATTTTGACATTAGTTGCCATAGGGGTAGACACAGTTCTTCCTTCTTCAATGCCAAACTTTTTCAAAAGTTCCTTTGTATATTTTGATTGTGAAATGTAGATACCTTCTTGGCATTGTTTAATTTGAAGTCCAAGGAAAAAGTTGAGCTCCCCCATCATACTCATCTCAAATTCACCTTGCATCAACTTAGAAAATTTCTTGCACAAAGATTCATTAGTAGCACAAAAGATAATATCATCAACATAAATTTGCACAAGTAAACAATCTTGTCCTTTTTCAAAAACAAAGAGAGTAGTATCAACTTTACCTCTTGTAAAACCATTTTACAAAAGAAAAGAGCTAAGTCTATCATACCATGCACGGGGTGCTTGTTTTAAACCATACAAGGCCTTTTTAAGTTTATAAACATCATTAGGCCTAGAAAAATTTTCAAACCCCGGAGGTTGTTTTACATAGACTTCTTCTTGAATAAAACCATTTAAGAAAGCGGATTTAACATCCATTTGGTAAAGCTTAAAATTTTTGAAACAAGAATAGGCAAGTAAAATAACGAATAGCTTCTAAACGTGCTACGGTGCAAAAGTTTCATCATAATCAATACCTTCTTCTTGACAATACCCTTAAGCTACTAACCTTGCCTTGTTTCGAACAATGTTGCCTTGATCATCAAGTTTGTTCCGATACCCATTTAGTACCTATAATAGTTTGAGATGAAGGACAAGGTACCAATTCCCATACATCATTTCTTTCAAATTGATTCAACTCTTCTTGCATTTCCAAAAACCAATCTTCATCCTCAATAGCTTATTTAGCATTCTTAGGCTCTTTTTGAGATATAAGAGCTTTCTCGGCAAATTTTCTTCGGGTCATCACTTTATCAAGGGGATCACCAACAATAAGATCTTTTGGGTGATCTCCCTTAAATTTCAATGCTACGGGAAGATCCGAAGTATCACCTCTATCTTCTTGAGGAACATTTGAAGTGGATGGTTGATCATTTGATGTAGAAGGTTGATCATTTTGAGCATCATTTTGAACAATGGATTCAATAATATCCTTTTCATCACTTTCATCATTGGGTATCCTTTCAACACCTGAGGCTTCATTGAATTTTACATGAATAGATTCTTCAACAACCCCATTAGTTTTGTTGTAAACCCGATATGCTTTGCTTTTTGTTGAATACCTCATAAATATTCCTTCATCGGCCTTAGGATCAAGTTTGTCTAATTGATCCTTAGTATTCAAAATAAAACACTTACATCCAAATATTTTGAAATAACTAATATTTGGAGTTCTTCCTTTCCAAAGCTCATATGGAGTTTTATTCATTTTAGGACGAATATAAACCCGATTAATGACATAGCAAACGGTACTTACGGCTTCGGCCCAAAAATATTTTGGAAGAGAGAATTCATTGAGCATGGACCGGCTCATTTCTTGTAATGTCCGATTCTTCCTTTCAACTACTCCATTTTGTTGAGGTGTCCTTGGAGCCGAAAAATTATGTGCATATCCCTTGGTTTCACAAAAAATTCTAAATTCACCATCAAATTCTCCACCTTGATCACTTCGAATAGACTTAATAGTATCTTCCTTTTCATTCTCAATAAGTCTACACAACTTAACAAACTCATTAACGGCATCGCTTTTATTGGTAAGAAAAAGAGCCCAAGTGTATCTAGAAAAATCATCGACAATAACGAAAGTGTAATGTTTTCCACTTAAACTAGCCGTACCAATATCCCCATACAAATCAAGGTGAAGCAATTGTAGGGGTTTGGTTGTGGAAATTTCATTTTTGGGCTTGAAACTACTTTTAACTAATTTGTTCTTTTGACAAATGTCACATAAGCCAAGATTTTTAAAATTCAATTTGGGTAGTCCTTTTACATGTTGGTTTTTGTAAATATTTTTCAAATTCTTGTATCCAACATGTCCAAGTCGCCTATGCCATAAACTAGTTAAATCATTATTGGCGACAAGACAAGAAACATTTTGACTAACCAAATTACTAGTACAAATTTTGTAAAGATTGCCTTTTCTATTTTTCTTCACAAATAATTTTACCATTTTTAAGAATAAGGCATTTTTCTTTATTGAAAGAGATATCATAATTTGAATCACAAAGTTGGCTAACACTTATCAAATTAAACTTAAGCCCTTCTACTAAAAGAACATTACTAAGAGAGAAAGAAGAGTTACCAATGTCTCCATTGCCAATGATTTTTCCTTTGCCATTGCCGAACATGACCATACCCTCTTCTTGGAGCTTGATGTTGGTAAAAAGTTCTCTGTTTCCGGTCGTATGGCGTGAACACCCGCTGTCCACGAGCCATTTTGAATCCTCCATGGTTGTTATAGCCCCTATGACCTATAAAGTAAATATTTTTAGGTACCCTATAGTTTTGGGGTCCATGGGGGTTAGTCTTGAGACCTTTGGGTCTCCAAACATAGCTAAAATTGTTCTTCAATTTACAATGGCTAACATAGTGACCAACTTTACCACAATAAAAACAAATAATATCATGGGCACTATTAGCACGTACAAAAGTCGGACCTTGGTCATTTTTCTTTGAAAGAGGTTGAAAAGGTTTATAGCCAAGTCCTAATTTGGAATGTTCACCTCTTTGTGCATCTAAAAGTTTTGTAACTTTGTCCGTGCTTATGTTAAAACGATGCACATCCTTTTTTAAACATTGAAGATCTTTGGTGAGCGATTCTTTTTCGGTTTCAAGAGTATGAACTCTAGTAAGAGTAATAGCATGAGCTTTATCAAGAGATTCATAAGAAGTAAATAATTTTTCCTTTTCAATTTTAAGCTCTTTATGCTCATTTTTCAAAGTCTTGTATTTAACAATCAAATTTTGAAACTCAATTTGCAATTCATCAAAATCACATTGCAATTCATCAACTAAGGAGGAGGTAGAAGAATTAGAGTGTACCTCATTATTTTCATCGTCTATGACCATAAGACCATGTTCGGTTTCTCCTTCCTCGTCGGTTGTTTCAAGTAGTTCATCCCAAGTTTTGACCTCCGCATTTAAAGCATTCTTTTTCAAAAAAGGCTTCTTTTTCTTTTGTTCCTCCTCATCGAGTTTCGGGCAATCGGCAATGAAATGCCCGGGTTTTCCGCATTTAAAGCAAGCATTGTCTCTCGGTTTTCTTGCTTTATTTTTATTCACAAATTTTACAAATTTTCGAACAAGTGCGGCCGTCTCCTTCTCATCATCATCATTATCATAATATGCATTATTTGAAGAAGATGCAAGACCTTTAGGAATAATTTGCATACCCGATTGATTTATGGATGGTTTGGAATTTTTCCTCTCCTTGAGATAAACTTCATAGATGAGGAGGTTCCCGATGAGCTCGTCGAACTTGAGTGTCTCAAGATTTTGTGCCTCCGTGATTGCCGTCACCTTTTTGGACCATGAACCGGGAAGTGCATTCAAGACCTTAGTCACCTTGTCTTCCTCCGAGATTACTTTACCGAGGGCCACAAGAGGATTGACAATGTTGTCAAGCCTTTCCACCATTTTAGAGATGCTTTCACCATCATGCATGTTAAAGTTTTCAAAGTCTTTAACAAGCATGGTCTTTCTTGCTTGCTTGACCTTCTTAGTTCCTTCATAAATTGTCTCCAATGTTTCCCAAACTTCATGTGCCGACCTTATGCCTCTTATGCGATTGTACTCGGTGGCGGTAAGAGAACAATGCAAAATATTTAAGGCCTTACCGTTAAGAGAGAAGACCTTCTTGTCGTTTTCATCGAACTCCTTGAAAGGCTTTGGAGCCGAGGTACCATCCTCCAATTTCTTAGTTGGTTGATCAACTCCTTCAACAACTACATTCCAAATGTCGAACCCGCACCCTTGTAGGAAGCACTCCATACGGTCCTTCCAAAATGCATAGTTGTTGGCGTCGAATAGTGATGGCTTGTTGGTGGAGGCGCCGATGGTGAGATAAGCGTCATTCGTAGCCATGGATCTTTCCTCTTTACTCGGAACGAGCTAGCCAAAGAGTTTGGCTTTGATACCACTTGTAAGTCCAAGTGGCTACGATAATCTAGAGGGGGGGTGAATAGATTATCTAGGTTTTTCAGATTTTGCCCTCTTTTTCGAATAATAAATCAAAGACGAAAGCTAAAAGCGGAAAATAAACAACACACGTCGATTTAAAGAGCTTCACCCCACCTAGGGACTACGTGCTCTACCACCCCAGTATATCCGGGATGGGTTTCGAAAAGGAAAAAGAAATTTTATTAATTACCAAAATTAATACAACACCTTGAGGATTACCACAACCCTCTTACAACACCTTCAAGGAGATTACCACAATCTTCCTTCACCACCTTTGAAGAGTACCACACTCTCCAAACACCTATCACCTAGATCACCCAAGTGTATTCTTACCACAAGAATACTCACAATGATGTCTTGTGTTGAATGATGACCAAAATCAAGATTACAACTCAATAATGAATAATACAATATGAGTACAAGTGTAATCAAGAATTGAAAGCCTAGACCTCAAATAAGTGCAAGTGCAAGTGCTTAGGCTAATACAACAAGATTTATGAAAGTGTTTGCTTGTATGCTCTTTTGCTTGTGTAATGTGTTGTATCTTGTTGTTTGAATGAAGCCTCTATTTATAGGAGAGGTCTTGGCTTGATTTCCAGACATAGGCTCCTTCTTGGGGAGTGATTTTCTGCAAAAGAAACCATTTAAAATCAAGATTATAGCTGTTAGAAATCAATCCCACAAATTAGGAAAAAGCTGTCTGAAAAATGCAACGGATAGTTTGCTGATAAAAGAGGGGTTCGACCGGTCACGCAGAGATAAGTTTGAAATGAGTTTGCTGTAATTTTTACACAGGGGGACCGGTCGAAGGGGGGTTCGACCGGTCTCCCTTAAGCTTGACCGTTGGGGGTTGATAAAAATCGAAACAGAGAAGACATCATTTGAGGAGGGCTTCCCAGGTATCGGTCGCCCCTTACGGTCGACCTCCGGTCGATCGGTCACCCTCCCCTATTTTACAAACGTCCCATTTTTCGTTTCAAAACTCAACTCAGGTACAGGTTGCCCTATAGGGCGACCGATCGAGCCTGAAACAAAAGTGTTGTCCAATTTTATATCGAAAATAAACCCAAGAAATACTCCGAAAAATAGTAAAAACATTTTAAATCGATCGGAAGTATTTGGAAAACATTTAGGGACATTGTTTTGGTATAAAAACTCATTTGAACAAAATCATCAAAATCATGATAAAAACATTTATCTAACAGAGATTTGGTTTCTTTGCATTCAAAATTTCATAGGGAATCATTGTAGAACCGTGTCTCAAGTACACACGATTAGAATTGTGATATGCAACATTCAAAGCTTCAGCCAAAATCTTTTGGAAATATTTTTTGAGCATTATATTACTCGGGCCATTTCTTGCAAGGCTCTATTCATTCTTTCCGCCACCCCATTTTGTTGAGGTATTATGGGAGCCAGAAATTTATGGAAAATTTCATTCTTTTCACAAAAATTCAAAAATGAACTGTTTTCAAATTCTTTTCCATGATCTAAATGAATTCTTGCAATACTTGAATCATGCATGTTACAAATTTTAGTGTAAAGTCTCTTAAAGGCATCAAAAGTTTCAGAATTTTCTTTTAGAAACTCAACCCATGAGAACCTTGAAAAAGTACTTGAAATATATTCAATCCGATTTTTGTCCACAAAAAGAAATCTGAATCCAACAAAAAAAACGTTTCACAGATGGCACCCCCAATTTGAAAACTTTGAAGATATTATGCAACATGCCTAAAATCCTAAAAAAACAAATAGCTGTTACGACAAGTCTCATCTCATCTAAGACATCACACAATGTTATATCACACACAATCCAAGAGATTTCTAAAGGCTGGAAAATCTCTCAAAATCCAACAATTTAGTGAGAATGTGAGCTGTCTGATTTTCAGTGGCAACATGATCAATGCGAATTAAACCTTTTCACCAAATTCGGAATAAATGGTGTCAAATATCAACGTGTTTATCTCGGGAGTATTGTACCGGATTTCTAGTGATATCTATGGAACTTAGGTAATCACTATACATGGTCATAACATAACTAGAAATACCATAATCATCAAGCATTTTGCGCATCCACAAAGTTGAGAACACAATGAACCGACATCAATATATTCAATATCACTATATTTGTACCGTTCATGCATGTTATTGATCCAACATTTATCCTTAAAGACTCCATTCACATTTTTTGGTTCAATATTAATACATGTAACATTTACCATCAAACACATAGAAGAAAAATAAGAAGGTCTAACCATATCTCGATAGTTTGGTCTCTTTTTTGTTCTTGTTCTAATGTGATTTAAAACTTCTCCAATGATTTGAGAAGTGGGATGGTCTTTCTGAATTTTTCTTGGAGGATATTTGTGAGAGGTACAAGGTTACCATCCACTTCTACTTCAATTTCTGAATCAACCTGTTTTTCAGCTGCATTCTGTGAAGGTGTTGCCTGGGGTGAGGTCTCACTTCTGTATCATTCTGTGAATTACTTCAAAATAGAAACTGGTTTTTGAAAAATTACAGAATCAATCAAATCTGTAATATCTTCTTCCTCAGATTTTTTCCCCAAAATTGACAGACACAACATTGACAGTTCCTTGAATTGTTCTAGTTCGAAGATTATAAATCATATAAGCACAACTATTTTTAGAATAACCAAGAAACATGTCTGTCACTTTTTGAATCAAATTTACCCAAATACTCCCTGTCATTCAAGATGTAACATACACAACCAAACATATGAAAAACTTGAGATTAAGTTTCTTTGCATTGAGAATTTCACAGGGAGTCATTGTAGAACTGGGTCTCAAGTACACACGATTAGAAATGTGACATGCAGTATTTAAAGCTTTAGCCAATGTCATTGGAAATATCTTTTGAGCATAACATTACTCGGGCCATTTCTTGCAAGGTTCTATTCTTTTTTTCGGCCACCATATCTTGTTGAGGTGTTATAGGAGCTGAAAACTCATGGAAAATTCCCTTCTTTTCAAAAAATTAAAAAATGAACTGTTTTCAAATTCTTTTCCATGGTCTGAACAAAATCTTGCAATGTTTGAATTATGCATGTTACAAATTCTAGTGTAAAGTCTCTTAAAGGCATCAAAAGTTTCAGATTATTCTTTTACAAATTCAACCTATGAGAACCTTGAAAAATCTTCAACACACACAAAAGTGTATTTCTTTCCTCTTAAGCTATCAACCTCAACCACACCCATCAAATCCATATGCATAAACTCAAAACAGTGTGAGGTATTGAGTTGTCTCATAAGAGACATCTTTGTTTGTTTTCCTTTTTGACTAGGTTCACAAACATGTGATGCTTTATCTTTAATGGTAAGCTTGAGAATACCTCTTACTGCTTCAAGATTGACCAATATTTTCAAATTTTGAAAATTAACTTGCCCAAGCTTTCAGTGTCAAAGAATGTTTTCATCAACCTCCACATGACATGTTTGATCTTTGCCAAGTAAATAATAATTATCAGTAGATCTAGTACCAGCCATGACACAAGTATCATTACAATCAAAAACTGAATAAGATTCTTTATCAAACTTCACAAGCAAGTTGTCATCACATAATTGAATCATGCTAATTAATTAACAAGCAAACCTTCAACATGAAAAACATTCTTAAGGTTAGAAAGAGCTTTGAGATTAATAGTTCATTTACCAATTATGTTCTCTTTTGCACCTCCACCAAATTTCACTCGTCCGCCATCCAACACCTCATAATCAACTAAATATGACTTAGTGCCTGTCATGTGTCGTGAGCAACCACTATAGAAATACCAAATAACATCAACATAAGACCTTACTTAAGTATACACAACATGATAAGAATGACCTATAACATCTGTCTTGCTTAATCCAGACAAGTTACTTGAAAAATTGACTATTTTCATGAGGTATTGTGTTGTGTGTCTCGTGTCACATCAGACAACAATTGACCTATTTATATTCTTTCAATTTTGACAAAAAAGTCTAGTGTGTCCAAGAGTGAAACAATAATGACACAAAAAATGACGTTTTGAAGAAGATTATCAGAATTACTCTTTTTCAAAAAATCGATTAATTTATCCTTAGCGCAAGAATCGGACTTAGTGTATTTAGTGTAACCCAAACTACTTATATCAAATCTAGTATTTTTGAAAATTTCATCAATCACGATTGTGCTAGAATCAAACTTACTAACCTTTTTCTGAAGATTACAAAGTTCAATCGTTACCAATTAAAGCTCTTTGTCATTTTTAGTTAAAAGAACTTCCGATTTTGTAACTGAATCTTTAAAGATTCATTTTCTTTGAGAAAACCATAATTGACATGACTGACTTTGAGCAAATTCTCAGAAAGTTCTTCATTTTTTATTCTCAAACTATGAGTTTGATCTTCATAATCAGAAGAACGTATGGATGATTGTCCAGCATCAACAATATGAGAAGAATTGAAATAAAATACATGTTCATCTTCAGAGAGTGAAAAATCGTCAGGTGTTGTACCAGGTGATACATCACTTCTGGCATCACGTCCGAAATTCCTAGAATTTTGATGCATCTTCTCACACATAGTAAACAAGCCTTTATTGTGTTCCTCTTCCTCTACTTTATCATTATATGTGTCCTCATCACTAGAGACACAAACATTCATACCTCGTTCCCTAAGGGTATTTGCACATTGGTCTGCATAGTGACCAAACCCCTTACCAGCTTGACATTGAATCTTATCCAATTCTTTTGGTTTAAAGAATGGATTTTTCAAAGGTATGATCATATTTCTTCAACGGAATTGAAGATCCAACATTGATTTTCTTATTTGGCTTGAAAACTTTGTTGTTGAAAGGAATTTTGGTGTCTTTGCTGATTTATCTTCTTGAAAACATTGTTGAATCTTCTAGTCAACATTGCAATGGCCTCTTCACCAAGATCAGTGTCTTGAATTGCTTTGATGAAGTGATCCCTCACAGTGTTGGCATCACTTTGGGCATCACCTAAAACTTCATTAGTTTGTGACTGAAAAGTTATACTCTTTCTTTTCCCCTTTGATGCATGTTCATCTTGTTGAGCCAAGTTCATATCAAATGTCTGTAAAATGCCTATAAGTTCATCAAGGCATAAAGTGTTTGTGTTTTTAGTCACCTCAAGGTTGTAGATATTGACATTAAATCTTTGAGGAAGAGACCTCATGAATTCGCACACAAGTCTTTCATTACTGATTGGATCTCCAAACGCTCGTGCTTCATTTGCAATATCACAAATTTTGGCATTGTAAGATGAAATGTTCTCATCTTCCTCCATCCGTAGATTTTCAAAATGAGTTGCAATAAGCCTCAACTTTGTTCATATAACACCATGTGTTCCACACAATGAAGTTGCAAGGAACCCATGCATCTTTTGCTGAGTTCCAATTTGAAATCACTTTGAAATGAGTCATATCCACAACACTTGAAATGGCATATAATGCTTTGGAATTGAAACTAACCACTTGAACCTCATCATTTGACCAATCTATCTCTTTTTTAGGAATTGTATCTCCATATGCATCTATAATACTCGAAGGATTCCATCCAACCAAGATTATGGCTGCAAATGAACCAAGCCGCTCGTGAGCTATTCGGAGCTCGATTCGATAAAAGCTCGTTCGAGTTCGTTTAATGAGGCTCGTTAAAATAAATGAACTAAACTCAAACTCAAAGATATTCTGTTTGGTAGCTCGTGAACATGCTTGTTAGTAAGCTCGTGAGTAGGCTCGTTAGTAAGCTCGTATACATTAAACTAATAATTTAACTTTAATTTTGATTTTTATATGTTTACTTATGATACATATAAAAATATTTGAATAAATTTATTTGTTTGAATAAAATCATAGGTTTTCATAAATATATTATGTGTTTTAGATATATATAATTTTATTTTTATAATAAACCGAAGAATAATTTATTTTATAATTGATATTTACTAAGCTTGTTTAGGCTCGATTAAGCTCGAAAAAGTTCATGAGCCATCAATGTGCTCGATAAATTCAGGCTCGAGTTTGACTCAATACTAAACGAGCCAAACTCAAACTTTCAAAAACTATGCTCGGTTCGGCTCTATTGCAACCCTAACCAAGATAGATCTCCATGCGCATTCATCAAGCGATTTAATGTAGGCCCTCATCTTAACCTTCCAATACGAGTAATTTGTTCCATCAAGAACTGGAGGTCGTAACAACGAGCTTCCTAAGGATTCCATCATAAAAACACTGCAAAAACAACATGATCTCACTTAGTAATATAAGCGACAACTCTTATACCAATTGTTAGAATTCGAAGGCCAAAATTTTGTGAATGCAGTGTGTCATGTAGAGTGTTGGCAACACCTAAGATGTCACATAGTGGAAGACTTAACAGTTTTTACACAACATACTTATTCTTTGAAAAACAAATGTGTAAAACATAATAAACGAAAAATACAAAGGATATACAATAATTATACAAGTATAAAAATATACTTGTACGACACTCTTAAGGCAAAAATCAATGATGCAGAATGTTGATTACAAACAATGAAGAACAAGTTAAAAGCTCCCTATTGGACTTGATACCTAAACCTTTTAGCGTAAAAGTAAGAGAACAATTGAACCTAATTTAGATTACATTTGTCTCTCAAAAAAACAACAAGAAGCAAACAATCTGGGAAGGTGTTGGAAAAGGTGAGATGTATCACCACAAAACACACTAGGCACCTTCTATTAAAACCTTCTTGTATAAAATGATGGACTCTCTTTATTTTTTGTCTTTTTCCTCTCGTGAATCCACACTGAATTCCAACAACGTCTGTTCTTTAAATAGGCCAGCAAGTATCTGAAAACCACAAAGAAGCCCCTACAAATATGGGTGGTTAGTAGATAACGTTCCTATAAAATAGGACTACGACTCAACTTCCTTGGTCCACTTTCTCAACAAAAGAACTACTGTAAGTTCAGTTAAAAAACTGTGTTCCAGTGAGAACAATTGAATCAGAACGTTGAGTTTAAATTGTCCAGGAATTTGGGAAAAGATAAATAGTTAGAGATTGACTAAAAACGTCAATTCCAACAAAGGTTAGAAGATTCATGGGGTTGTTCCAGTGAGTCCTCTCTGATACTTAAGTCAGCGACTATAGGAGAGAAGAATTTATAGCATAAGAAAGTAATTCAGTAACATTTATTGAACTTACTCACAAATGAATATGGATAGACATATTTTATTTGAGATGATAAGCCTCAAGGGCTTATTGTGATAAAGTTGCCCTAGTGGGCTATTTAATAGTGATGTGAGGCTCATGAGCTATAAATTGTGGCCTGAGCCCCATATGTTGCTTAATAATGATTTGGGTATCATAGGTCAATTGATAATATTCATACCTAATAATTGATATTTATGGGTAAATACATTAATAATGATACGATTAAATAAAAAATGTTATTATGATTTTACCCCATCATTTATCAAATGAATTTGGTTAAAGAATTGAACTACCTACTCATTGTTCAGGTGAATCATAGAACACCAAAAACTATTGTCAGTTAGTATTTTATTTTGAAGACCATCATTTAATAATATCCTAAAATAACGAGTCAACAACAACCAAAATTCTTTCTTGAAAGATAAAAATAATAGTAATGTACTAAAAAGTTTGTACCACCATTTTAAAAAAAAAAAGTTTGGACCATCATTCGAAACATGTAGGTTTGCATGACAGAGTGAAAAATAAAATCCAATTGCACGAATTTCATTATATTGAATATATATATATATATATATATTGTATTGTATGCATCGAGATATAAGGAATATAAGAGACACAATAATATTGTCACGCCCTAGACGGGACGCGACGATGATCCACAACTTAAATACAAGTAAATCAAATAGTCTAGACCATATCAACGAAAATTCCAATGGAACAGAGTCAAATAGCAGCGGAAATAAAGAACAAGTACGAGTTACAACTTACAGTCCAACAAATATCCAAATTACATCCCCGAGAACAACTAAAGATAACAACTTAATAGTCAAAGGGTCCTACGCCCTTAAGTTACAGACCATAATGAAAGAGAATAAAAGAGTCCCACAGCGAATACAAGAAACAAGTCCAACAACATCAACAACAATAGATAGTAAGTCCAACAAGCGGAGCACAGGAGCTCAGTCCGTTGTAGGTTCAACATCTTCAACAAAGTCCTCATCTAAAGGTTAGAAACAGGAGGGGATGAGATAGAAATCTCAGTGGATGGGGTGATCGTGTGCAAGTGTGGCGATATATAGTTAATGCGAGAAACAGTTGTATGAAAACGCGTGAGATATGATGCATGAATTCACACACAGTCCACAAGCGTCGTGATAAAATATTTAAGTAATATACTTATACAGTTTAAGAAAACAGTTCGTGATCACACAAGCACTATGTGATTCAGGCAGGACATGTAGGATTGCGTACGGAATATAACGCCAATCCTATGCAAGACAATTAATGGTTGCGTACGGATTTGTAGCGCCAACCAATGCAATACAAGTAGCGGTTGCGTAAGGATTTGTAGCGCCAACCAATGCAATACAAGTAAGCGTTACGTCGGATTTGTAAGCGCCAACCAAATGTGTCCGATTAACTCCTAATCGTGTGGATCGGGATAGCGATTCATTCGTTCTTCCATGTAACTCCCGAGCAAGATGGTCCAAGATCTATCACCTTATCGCTCCATAGGCAAAGACAAAATCCACAGTGGAGCTTGCAAGGCTCGGATTTGTCATAATCATGATTATACCTCAAGTACTACGACCCGCTTCCCTTGGACAAACTCCGTCCATCAGTTGCGGGATTAGGACGATGGGGCCGGAAGAGTGGAATAGCAGCCGAGCTGCCCGGTTCCATCCCCAACGTATCCATTCCGACTGTGAGCTCGACACACCAAGTTGACTCAAGCAGGAAAGTAAAAACAAGTTCAGGTAGTCAATCAGGCAGTCGAGTATTATTGATTCAGGGAAGCAGTTCAGGAAAATTTTCGAAAATCGCGAGTGGCAATTATGGCGTTGGTAGAGTTATTGGATGAAGATGATTATCGGAAGGATAAGCAATATTCGATATCTTGAAAGATTAGGTGGAACATAAGTCCCGTTATAGATTCGAAATCGCAAGACGAGGAAGTCGCCCGCGATCGGGTATTAATCGGTCAAGACGATCCGATAAGTCAAGGGGTTTTTGAGAAAATAAAATATTTTAATTAATAATTAAAGTAAGAGGGTCCAGGGCTGTTTTAATAAAAGGAAAATAATTTGAGTTAGGTCCTTGATAAAAAGAAAATTTACAATTAGCCCCGTTTTGTAAAAACCAATACTTTTGGGGTTAAAATTTGAATAATTAAATATCCCGACCTTGAAAAATTATGAGGTCAGTTCCTAAATTCTCCAAATTGTTCAGAGATTCAGGTTTTTAAAGTTTTGAGGTCGAGTTTTTATAAAATTCTCACATTGGCCCCAAATTTGTTAAAATTGTCATTTCGGGCCTTAAGTTTAAAATAATCGGAACTCACAAACCGGAAGGACTTTTAATGTGATTCCAGTTGGAAAATATCACTAAGGTTAGTAGGATATTGGGACAAAATCAGTTTTTAAAAGAAATAAGTGTAGGTCCTTCAACTTTTGAAAATCTCATTTTTGTCCCATTTGAAATAATTGCCTTTAAGGCTTTTAGGGGTCCAATTGTTATGAAATTTGAACCTTGGGTCCAAAATATAATTAAGTTATAGCTAAATTAGTATTTCCAGGTGCATGGGCTGCATAAGTCCTGGAAATTTTATTTGGGTCCTCAAGTTTAATCTTTTACAATTCGGTCCCTCAATTTTAGTAAAATTACTTTCCAAGCTCTAAACACTTGGATTTTTGGAATGCATTTAAAATATGTCATTTCCAGTCCTTTAAGAGTTAAAATTTCAAATTTTAAAATTAAGGTCTGGTACAGTTTCGAAAATTACAAAGTAGCCCTCAAACTTCTCAAATTTTACAATCTAGTCCTTGGGCTTTTAAAGGTTGATTTTAATTATCTTAAAACTCTTAAAATTTTATTAAAATGTCCAAAAGTCATTTTTGAACCTGATTACAGTCCCATAATTCGAAATTTGCAGAGGGGTCCCTTAAGTTTTATTTTCTTGCAATTTAGTCCAACAACTTTCCATTTTTGCATTTTAAGTCCAAAAATTGAAATTTAATCAATTATGCTTGACTTGTCCATGTTATAAGTCATCCAAAACATGGATTTCAAAGATCATACACATGCATGTCCAATTCATACAAGAATTCATCACATAGAACATTAAATTGTACATGCATGCACCTAAAGTTCAATAAATAGCAATTTTGAGCAACACTTGAGAAATTTCATGACTTGATACATAAAATTGACATGCAATACATAAATTATATATCTCAAGTGCTCATGATCAAAACTCTACATGCATTTTAACAAAAGCACCTAGAAGTTGAAAGAATTTTCCACCCACCTTAAAATTGGAAAGTTGTGAAATAAAAGGATAAATTTCACAACTTTGGATGAGGTCACTTAGGTCAGCCCCTAAGTCAAGAAATATCAAAAATTTGGAGTTAGAAAAATGAGAGGAAAATTAAGGAGAAAAAGAAGAAGATAAGAAAATTGGAAAGACTACACTTTACCTTGTGTAGTAGGTGATTTGAAACTAGTTGAAGTTTCAAATTTGGAATTTTTGGTTCAACTCCAAAATCACCTAAGGTCAGCCCCTATTTCTCAAAAATGAAAAAGGGGGTGTTAAAATTTGAAAAAAATAGGAAGAAGAAGAAAGAAGGGTTCTAGTGTCCAATTCTTACCTTGTAGTCTAAATTTCTCTACTAATTATTCTTCAAGTCTTCTAATTTTACCACCATGCATGCATGTCTTCAAGTGGTCTTCTAAGTACCTCAAAATCCAAAATTCAAACTTAAATTAAAAAGAGAAGGTGATGAGTAGTAAGATTTTAAGTTGAATTGAGGAGTGAAATTTCTTACCTTTAGATAGGGGGTGTTCGAATTTTTGGTTTTTAAGTAGAGAGATTGTTTGTTTTGGTTTAGATGTTTGAAGAAAGAAAGTGTGTTTGATGTTAGGAAGAAGATGTTCTTGAAGGTATGAAGATAGGCTTGAAGATATGAAGAACTTGTGTTTGAATATTTGAAGATGTGAAGAAGTGGTACTTGAAGATATGAAGAACTTATGTTTGAAGGTTTGAAGATGTGAAGAGTTGGTGTTTGAAGATTTGAAGATGTGAATGATTTTTAGAGAGAGGTTAGAGAGAATGAGGAGAATTAGTTGGAAGATCAAATGTGTTGGTGAAATTTTTGAAACAAATTTTTGAAAAAATTGGCCTTGTGGCCGTGTACTAGGGAGAGAGAGAAGGAGAAAATTTTTCAAGCTTGTAATTTGCTTCTTGCATGAGAGACAAAGTGCAAGTCAAAGTATGGGCTTGAATGGTGTTGGGGAATATTGAGAAGAATGTTGGTTAAGTGGGAATAAGTTGGGGAAAATAGTAATAAAGAATTGGTGTATAAGATGATGTATATAATGTTTGAATTAATGGTATAATTATACACAAGATGACTAATATAAGGTGTAAGTGTACAAGAGTTGGATGATATTTCTACTCCAAAAATCTCATCATGGCCGTCCACTATAGGGGCAATTTGGTAATTCCATATATTTTTTTGTCCCAAATTTGATGATAATAGTTGAATAATATCAATCTCCAAAATAATTAGTGATTTCCTTGATCACTTATAAGTCTCAAAATCACTTATACTAAATCAAATTCTTAATTCTATAAGGTAAAAGTCTCTAAAATAAATAGTCTCTTAAAATTCTAAGGTGACTACTAAATACACAAATAGTAATAAATGATCAATCAAGTGATCATTAATGTAAAATAGAATTAATAAGGAATCATGATCACAGGTAATAAATAAAATAAAATAAAATAGAAATATATTTATTATTAATATTCACCCGTCAAAGTGACGCGGTAAAATAGTCAAAATAGTACAAGTCAAAAATACCAACCAAGCAATTAATTTAATTATAAAATTATTTTGAAATATATAAATTTTAAATTTTGAAATTTTAAAAATAAAAATAAATGTATTATGCTAAAAGAGTTTTATTAGCTACTCGCTCAAGAACAAGTTGAACCGATTGAAAGCCCGCGTTAAAAGTCGAAAGAAATCGACAATGATTAAAGAAGTGAAAATAAGTGTCATTAACAAACACCCTAAAATAAAAACAATTTCAAGTATAAATTAGTTAAATCAAGTAATAAGTAAGTTGACAAAATCAAGTATGAGACACTTGCTATTTCAATATAAAAGTTGTATAATTGTATAAGGTAAATCTCAAGTACTATTGTTTCGAAAATATAATGTTTACTAAATGATCTTTCAAGACAAAGGTATTGTATTTTTAAAATACTAATTTAGGAGTATATAGTTTTCAAAGATCATTAAGATAAAATAAATAACCGATGCTAAATTCATTATCATAATATGAATCGCAAACCAAATAGTAAATATAAAATAAATTATCGGAATATTTAATACTGTATCGGAAAAAGGATAGAAAAAAAAATAATAATAATACCCGCGATCGCGTCGTCTACGATTGAAAAATCTGGGGTCTCACAAATATAACATTATTAATTTATTATATAGAACATGCTTAAATTGGACATGAAATTATACAGCAGATTTAGGGAGTATTTTTTATAATAAAAATGGCGATTTTAATTTTTCCAAAAATATCACATAACAATTCCCACCTTAGCAATTATGCTTTGATCTCAATGGTATCCAACAATGGGATATTGATGCAAGTTGCAAAAAGTTCATTTGGTAAATTTAACTAGCCAAAAATGATTAAAACAAAATGTAGTCAAATAACTTTATTTTATGAAATTATCCAAGAGTGAGTCTCTTATAAGATTGTCTCGTGGATCTAAATCTGTGAGACGGATCTCAACACCCAAACACGAATCCATATCCAATCCACCTACCCACCAAAAAAATGATAGATTTGTTCGATCTTTCTCTCCCACTTTATTCGATTTGTCTCTCCTTCCCTCTCTCTTTCTATCTCTTTCTCCCTCTCCCAAAGTATAGTCTGAAAGTCGTGTTAATAAATACAAGCATTATTTCTGCATAGTAGAAGATAGATAAATCTCCAAAACACATAATTTACATCATGATAAACATATGCGATATATTCAGAAATATTGATGGATGCTTGTTGATGCTCTAAAAACACTTTGGTGCACGTGGATCCATAAGTCGATGGTCGATCTTGGACCCTTGGTTGTGAGATTGTTGGTTTTTTATTATTTGTGTCTTTATCTCTCTCAGTAAGTGTATATATTTTTTGGCTATAAGTAAGCTACAATCCTTCCATTTGTTTCTATTATTTTCTTTAGTTATTGAAGTCAGTCGGTTTGTCGGTGGCTCAAAGTTTTGTTAAACAGAAAAGATACAACAAACATAAGATGTTTCCAGGTTTCATATCTCAATCTTGGTATTGTTTCCCGCATGAAATGCAGTTGAAGAAGCCACATCTTACAGACATTTTTTGAGTAAAAAGTAATACTTTTAAGAGGAAAAACTAATATATTTCCGAGGAAAAACTAATAGTTATCAAATGAATTACTAATACTTTTCAGTTCAATACGTAATATTTTCACTTAAACATGCAATAATATAACCTAAAATTGTAATACTTTTCAATTTAAAATGCAATTCTTTTCGGAAAAAAATAATACTTTTCAGAGTAAACAGTGATACTTTTTGAGAAAAAAATAATGAGTAAAAAGTGATAACTGATAATTTTCAAGAAAAAACTAATACTTTATAATTATCATTATACCTATTTGTTAACATAATATTTACGAAAATGTTTCATTTCTTTTGGGTTGGGTCATGGTGTTAGATAAATGATTTTGATGATTTTATATTATTAAGTTTTACACCAAAACAATGTCTCCAAATGTTGTCCAAATACTCCAAATTGATTTAAATGATTTTTACTAATTTTTTGGAGTATTTCTTGAAGTTTATTTTTGACAAAAATTGGACAACACTTCTGTTTTGAGGCCAACTAGAGGTCGCCCTAGAGGGAAACCCATGCCTAAAGTTGAAATTTTGAAACATAACCGAAATAGAACCAAAAATGCTCCAGTTTATTTTGACAAAAATTGGACAACACCTGGATCATTGCAATTTTGTTCAGACTCTTCTGTTTCATATTTTTGAGGAGGCGGACCGGTCCATCAGTGTATTTCGAAGTAAAATTTGATTTTCACATTAGAGGTCAACTAGTCGACATAAGGTATTATCAGCAAATTATACGTTGCACAACAGACATCTTTTCATGAAATTAAAGGATTGATTTCTCACAGCTATATTTTCTATTTAATGTGCAACTTTATACAGATTTCAATCTCCAAGAAGGAGCCTATGGCTGGGATTCAAATCCAAGACCTCTCCGATAAATAGATGAAGGCTTGAAGCAACACAACAAAACAACACAAGCAATACAAACACAAGCAAACTTCTTGTTCTTAACTTTCATATTCTTGTTGTATTTAGTCTAAGTCTTTCACTTGCACATCTTGAGTACTAGGTTTTGTTCTTGATTACCCTTGCACTTGAAAGTTGTATACTTCATTTGAGTTGTAATCTTGAATTATTTTCAATCATTCAAAACAAGACATCCTTGTTAGTATTCTTGTGGTAAGAGCACACTTGGGTGATTCTAGGTGTTGAAGAGTGTGGTACTCTTCATTGGTGTAAGAAGATTGAGGTAATCTTCATAGGTGGTGTTGTAAGAAGAGTGTGGTACTCTTCAAGGTAAATGTTGTAATAGTTTCATATCTATTAATAAACTTTTTTGTTTTTCGAAATCCATTTCAGACATACCGGGGTGGTAGAAGATTAGGCCCTAGGTGGGTTGAACTTCTATAAATCATCATATGTTGTTTACATTTCCGCACTTTTATTTTGGTCATCATTCTCATATTCGAAAAAAGGGCGAAAATCGGAAAATCGGGATAATCTATTCACCCCCTCTAGATTATCGTAGCCACTTGGACTAACAAGTGGTATCAAAGCCAAACTCTCCGACAAGCTCATTTAATCTTTGCGAGTAAAGAGGAGATCCATGGCTACGAATGAAAGCTACCTCACCACCGGCGCCTCAAGCAACAAGCCACCACTATTCGACGCCAACAACTATGCTTTTTAGAAAGACCGAATGGAGTGCTTTCTACAAGGGTGCGGATTCGATATTTGGAATGCGGTTATTGAAAGGATAGCCCAACCAACCAAGAAATTGGAAGATGGCACCTCGGTCCTCAAGAGCCTCAAAGAATTTGACGATAATGACAAGATGTCATTCTCTCTAAACGGTAAGGCCTTAAACATTTTGCATTGTTCTCTTACCGCCATCGAGTATAATCGTATTAGAGGAATAAGGTCCGCACATAAAGTATGGGAAAAATTGGAAACAATTTATGAAGACACAAAGAAAGTAAAACAAGCAAGAAAAATCATACTTGTTAAAGATTTTGAAAACTTTATTATGCTTGAGGGTGAAGGTATCTCAAAAATGGTGGAAAGGCTTGACAACATAGTCAATCCTCTTGTGGCACTTGGGAAAGTCATCTCCGAAGAAGACAAGGTAACAAAAGTCTTAAATGCTCTTTCTGATTCTTGGTCCAAAAAGGTAACGACGATTATGGAAGCTCAAAATCTTAAAACTCTAAAGTTTGACGAGCTCATTGAAAATCTTCTCATCTACGAAGTATATCTCAAAGAGAGGAAATTTTTTTAAGTCATCCACATCTCAATTGAGTACGCAATCTATTGCTAAAGGCTTAACATCTTCTTCAAATAATACATATTATGGTAGTGATAAAGATGATGAGGAAACGACGACTCTTGTCCGGAAATTTGCCAAGTTTGTAAATAAAAATAAGGCAAGAAAGTCCATAGACAACTCATATTTCAAATGCGGGAAACCCAGACACAACATAGTCGATTGCCCGAAATTAGTGGAGGAGGAGCAAAAGAAGAAAAAGTTTGTTCCCAAGAAGAAAGCTCTAAATGCGGAAGCAAAAATATGGGATGAGCTCCTTGCCACATCTGACAAAGAAGAAGAAGCCGAACATGGTCTCATGGCCATAGTCGATGAAAACAACGAGGTACGCTCTAACTCTTCATCTTCTTCTTTAATTGATGAATTACAATGTGATTATGATGAGTTGCAAAATGAATTTAGAGATATGATTTGCAAATACAAGCTTTTGAAAAAGGAGTATAAAGAGCTTAAATTAGAAAAAGATAAATTATTTACTTCTTATGAATTACTTGATCATGCTCTTGCTATTACTCTTGCAAAAGTTCATACTCTCGATTCCGAAAAATAAATGCTCACAAAAGAAATTGAAAATTTGAAAAAGAATGTGCAACAATTTAATTTGAGTATGGATAAAGTTAAATAAATTCTTGGTGCACAAAGAAGTGAGCATTCCAAATTAGGACTTGGTTACAAACCTTTTCAAACCATTTTTAAGAAAAATGATTGAGCTCCGACTTTCGTACGTGCTAGTAGTCCTAATATTATTACTTGTTTTTATTGTGGTAAAAATGGATACTATGCAAATGATTGTAAATTAAAAAATAGCTTTAGTCATTTTTGGAGACCCAAAGGTCTCAAGACTAACCCCCATGGACCCTAAAATTAGGGATAAAGATTTTAACACCCTAAACTATTCGGGTTTTTAAACTTTGCAATCCGAACTTTGAAACGTTATAGTTTGCAACCTCAACTTTACAAAATTTTGCACTTTGGATAAAATTCCAAATTTACCCCTGGTTTTATGAAAGCTGATTTGCAGTTTACCCTCTGAACTTTAAAGTTGTTGCACTTTGCAACCTATATGAAAAAGTTTATTTCATTTTCTACATTTACTCCTCAAGGTCTTGCGATCCTCGAAAATGGTATCAGAGCCTAGATTTATGAAGAACTTTTAGTTAAATTTATTATATTTATGTAATTAACAATTGGTGAGGAGAAATTACTCCACATGGATCTGGACAATTGTCCAAGATGTACACCTTACAGGACTTATCAACAAATTTTAAGGATGTATGCACAAGATCACCAAGACAAGATAGCATATTGGAACCACCAATATGAGAAAAAAGAACGCGCAGGAGCTGATAGGGAAATCTTGAGACACTGCGAGAGACAAGCGGCATATTATATGGGTTTCTTTACAGTAAACCAAATATTATATGTCGATCTAATGAATCATCAAGAAGCAGTCCATGAGAATGCCCATCAGAATAATGATTCTTGATGGAGTACCAGAGTGGAACGAGATACTTCCGGATACATCTAATATCTCAAAAGATATTAGGGAATTATGGCAACTACCATATTCATTTACCTATACAAGTTCATCAGATCCAGAGCCAGATGGAGACGATGGTGAAATATCAGAAGGAGACTCTTGCAATCCTTCATGATATTCAGAAACGAGTCAAGAATATGGAGGACAAACCAAGTTCATCCGGAGGAAAGAAACATATTGATTTCGCAATAGTACCCTATTTACACCAAAAGGAAAAAACCAACCGAAGTGGTACGAAAAATGACAGATGATGAAAAGCTTATTGCTATCATCAAAGGAAAATCCATCATAAATTAAAAGTGATGGATATGGGGAAAATGAATCTTAAAGATCTACATGACCTTGCAGAATCCTTCGCAGGATTAGGAATTGTAGATTTAAAGATGAACACAGGAGATGGAACAACTTTGGTTACCTATGACCCACAAGGTAGACCAATTCCACCACCGCCACAAGTAAATCCCAACGTCGCAGAAAGTGCGGGTTCAAATCATGGAACCCAAGATGAGAGAATGCATCACGTTGGAGATTTCACCACAGGGAATGAAACACTTTTAGGAACATGAGCTCGACCCCCTCTTGCGGGAACTCGACAACCTTCTAGAAGGCCAAATGTTTATAAAACGCCTTATGGGAGATCACATCTCGACCCAATACATCAATATGTGTTGATGCTAAATCTGGATATCCCAGATTTTAAAAATCGAGAAGTTCTCATTGATGAATGGGCATCAGCTATGAGGATTGCAGCAGGTACCCTTGATCTTACCAAAGATTCCTTCATTTTACTCATTGAAATGAGTCTTGAGGGATCCATAAGGATTGCATGGGATATGACCGAAGCAAGTATGAAAAGCGCAGTCACAACAGGAGAATCATTAAAATGAATTGTCGATGATATGGGAAAAATTATTCAAAATCCATTTTATCGGCACAGGTTACTTTGAGGGATTAGAAGAAGTAAAAAGAAAAAGATATAAACAAGCCCTCTACAGCCTCGTGTTACATGATATTTGTCATATTGACAAATATATCAAGTTGTTCACCGAGTATCGGTGGAAGTCGAAGATTGGAGACAAAGAAGCTTCACATCTATTCTTTGCAAAAATTCTAAGTCCCTGGAGAGAAATGCTTATTAGGGAATAAAAGGAGGCAGCAGATTTAGATACAGTGGCTAGAAGAATGTCTTTCTTGAAGTCCAAGTTATCTGAATGGTGCTACCAAGCATCACTATACCAAAATTACAAGAGATTAACGAGGAATTAATAAATAAGTTCCTCTATGTTGCATAGACGATGATATCCCAACACTGGTGGGAGGTCAACCAAGGCGGCATAAGAAGAAGAAGGAGAGAAGCCATCCATACCGCCGGGGAAGCATCAACAAAAGAAGTAGGTCTTCATGGAGACCTAGAAGGTTCTGTCAAAACAAAAGCCCGGTTATAAATCGGGGCAAAGACCAAAGACCAAGTAGAAGTAGAGCCTCATCATCGAGGTTCTAATCAAGCAAGTACCAGCGAGAACCCAGGAGCGAGAACTTTCAAAGCGAGCTCATACCGGCTAATGAAAGTTTCAAAGATTGTAATTGTTGGACATGCGGAGCGAGAGGACATATCTCAATTGATTGTCCAGACAACCAGAAACGAGGAGTCAGACAGTTCGAAGCTACACCAAAAATTGAGGAAGTTGTCTACTATCAAGATCTTATACAAGTGTATCAATTTGAGGATATACCCTCGATAAAAGCATCTATGAAGAAGAGATCTATTCTAACGATGGAAGTGACTCGATTCGAGAATCGAGTGAAGAGGAAATTCTTCAAAGAGATGGTCGTGGAGGATATGTCGATTACTCTCTCACACTACGATTTCTCATAAGACTCTTATGAGAATTATGAAGGAAGATCCAAAGCTTCAGATATATGATGGATTTACAATCGGAGCTATGGAAAAGGCTTTGGATAAGATTGGTTTTCGTAATAGAAAACACCAAATTATCCATAGGGTAACAACCGGAGAATTTGCCATTCCGATGGAGTTTACCGGGAACCTGATTGAGATGCAGTTGGTCCCTTACAGAGAAATCCAGGAGATCAAAAGCAGAGTTAAAAGAGAAGTTGCAAATACACTCTCATAGATTCACATTGAAGCCATAAGAGTCATTATTAAAGCAACATTCAAAGAAGGGATAGATTCGCCACTCAATCTTGCTATCTTTGACAAGTGAATCTCAAACCTCAAGGATTCATGCCTTGGAGCAGTTACAGGAAATTTGTATGCAGGAAAATTAGCATTTAGTGTCTATCCTAGAATTGCATACAATCTGGGAGCTCGAGATTTCAACAGAGTCTTAACCTTCATCAAGATTTCAAAATAGATGATTTGATGAAAGAAGGGAACAAACCCTACTCGATCACATACAAGATATCCTATGCTCTCTCGAATACACATCATTCAAAAGTATTCTTGAGAAAGGAATTTATTGAAGTCCCAAGAATCTTCGAGGACTTTGCCAGGGTGGTTCTACCAGAAATCATTGAGTCTCCAACTATAAAGGAGATAGATATAAAAATACAAGATCAACATGTCTTTAACAAAAGTCGAAGTCTCAGAGTTGAGCCAAGAAGGATGTCTTTCCAACAGGACAGAATGATGAGTAGCAGCCGTTGGGAAGAAAAGAGACCAAGTACAGTTCAGCGCATCCCAGAAGATTTCAAAACAACAGGAGAGCTGAAATGTCCGGAAGGATGGCGAGAAGTTGAAGTAATATTCGACATCACTCAAAAGGATAATATTTTTCCTTGTGATGTTCTATATTATCTCCAACAACCAATAGTTGGAAGGTATCAAGGAAGCCTGGAAGATAGGTGAAATTGAGCTGACTATCTCAGGAGTAGCAGGAAGAATTCCAGAACAATTAATAATGGGAATTGAATTTTTGAGGATCATAAACCTTGGGAATGATTACAAGACAGAATGGAGTTCACAGTGGCAAATAAAAGATACAGAATCAGATGACCACTAGTCCATTCTCCATATACATTTCTATCGGAATGTTATATGTTTGAATACAAGGCTAAGTATTTTGCCGCCTATATTGATTCAGTCTTTGGAATATGTCTTTGCAAAGCGGATGTTTTTCCTAAAGAAATTGGAGAAGATTTACCAACTATTGCATGAAGAGATTTCTCTAAAAGAATTCTTATTCTTAACAGAGGAATTAAACAAGCAGAATCATGATCGGAGGCGCAGGCGGTACCCCATGGTACAAAGTGAAGACGCCACCAACCTATTTCCATGATACAGGAGCAGATGTGTTTCTAGGAAACAATTTCCTACAAACATTCAAGCGATGTACACAGGAAAATGAGACAAGAAGACTTATTTTCAAAACATTATGTGATCATAAGATCATTGTCCAGAGACTGCGGGAAGCATTTTACAGAAAAATGCCTATTAATTTTTGCAGCAAGCGTGGTGATGAAGCCAAACTTCGGAATCCAAAGATGGCAGATCGAAGAAATTTTGGTGAAGCATTATTATCCTATAGACAATTTGGTTCGAACCAAAAGGATAAGAAAATCTGGGATAATAACTTGTATTCATTCAGAATACAAGGAGAAGAACGAGTACCTCCAGAGGCAATTGCAAAATTGATGATGAGCCTAATGGAGAATCCGCAAAGTGATGTTACAATTGAAGAATAAATATCACTTGAGGATATCAAGAAGATGATCCAAAGGAACTATAATGAAGATCCTTTTGCATGGTGGGATAAAAACGAGCTCAAAGCTTCCTTAAAAGTTAAACCAGGAAAGGAGTACGAGTTCGTGAGATTCAAACCAATCCTTATGAATCAGGAGGATCGTAAGGATATGCAGAAGATACTTAAGGAACATCTGGACCTTAAGTTAATTTCACCAGGAGTTTCTCCATACAACAGTCTAGGATTCTTAGTCAGAAACCATGGAGAAATCAAAAGAGGAAAGCCAAGAATTGTTATTAATTACAAGAGGATTAATAATATTTTGGAATTTGACGAATATTATATCCCAAGATATTCTCAAAGTTCGATTGCAAGTCTGGAATTTTACCAGATTAAGATGGATGAGGAAAGCAAGAAGTTCACAGCTTTCTCCACACCACAAGGTCATTATATTTGGAACGTGATGCCTATGGGATTGGCTAACGCACCCCAGATATATCAAAGGAAGATGGATAATCTCTTCAAAGATTATTTCAGTTTCATGTTCGTATATATTGATGACATTCTGATCGCATCAAAGAACATGAAGGAGCATCTCAAACATTTGGAAATATTTTCAGATGTTTGTCACAAGGAAGGATTAGTGCTTTTGGAGAAGAAGGCAGTGATTGCAACAAGACAGATTGAATTCCTCAGAATTGAAATCGATGAATCTGGGATCATCCTACAAAGTCATATTGTAGAAAATATACAGGGATTTCCAGATAAGTTGAAAGATAAGAAGCAGCTTCAAAGTTTCCTTGGAGTTGTTAATTTTGCTGGAATGTTCATAAACAATCTAGCACATTACAGGAAGGTGTTTAACCCATTGCTTAAAAAAGATGCAGTATTCAAATGGGAGGATGAACATCAAGAAGGAATTAAGCAGCTTAAAGAAGTTTGCAAAAAGCTTCCTAAACTTGCAATTCCATAGGATGAAGATGAACTGGTTCTTTACACAGATGCCAGTGATTATAGGTGGGCAGCAGTCCTTACAAAGGCCACACTAAATGGAGAAGTGCCATGCAGATATTACAGCGGTCTATTTACATACAGTGAAGCAACTCGGTGGCATATCAACGAAAAAGAATTCTTTGCAGTCAGAAAGGCTTTCAAAAAATGGCCTTTATTTCTACTGGCTAAAAAGTTTATCTTAAAAATTGATAATTCAAGTGTTAAAGCTTTTCTGAAAAACAAAATTGAACCAAAACCAGAAAAAGCTAGAATACTTAGATGGCAAGCTGAATGTCAATATTATGATTATGATATTGTCATTATAAAATCTCATGAAAATGTTCTTGCAGATTTTTTAACAAGAGATGTAGGGAATTGAAGCTGATTCCATCCTCACAGCCTCAAGACATCTTGGAGACCAGCTTGAAATGCTACTCCAAGAATTTGATACCCTGGTCATCAATGCTGATTTGGTTGGGAAAATTACAAAGGAATGATCGGGACAAAGTAACCGATCGTATACGAGCATGTGTCCGATCTCACTCTCAGTTGAGAACGGCATTTCAAGGGCCATTCCTCCGGGCCGCTAATAAGCAAACGGAGCATTTAGAGCGCAGGGCTCCCCAACCTGTAGCAGAGGATTCCAGTACCTCTAGCACAAGTCCTAAGCTGGCAGAAATGTTGGCCCAAGGAAAAAAACTGATACTCCGGAATCAAATCCCGAGTTATCACATCAACCAACACGTTCGGGGTAAAGGACGAAGAGATCAATCTCAGGCCTATGATGGGCAATTCTAAGGTTGATACTAACGAGATTAAAGTTTCTTCTTCTTGGCAGGAATACCAGGCGAATTGGGAGAAACTGATCACCAGGCAAGGGATATCTCCAGAAAGAACAAAGATCAATATTTCTGGAAAATATCCAAGGGTTTGGATGCTTCCAAATTCCAGCCCACAAGAAGTGAAAAGGTGGTATGAGTTTGGGCCTTTGGCCTCGGTCTATACCACTTCACCAGCCTTCCCAGAGATCAAGCAATTGCCAAAATGGATCCAGAAGTCATTTTATGAGTGTTGGTCAAATAATGACAGCTTGAAACAAGGGGATACCTTGGAACTGTATTTCATAAGTGCAGCTCTAGAGCCCGTCGAAAAAGGCGGTCATGAAGCCTTTCATTACATCAGGCTTCGCCGACCAAAAGAAAGGGCCTTCAAAAATATCAAGGAGGCAAATTCAGAAGAAGTACAATTGGCCATGACCTTCACTGAAGATCAGATTACAACAAGAAGGGCATGGGGATTGTGGGTCTATCTCACTGAGATGGACAAAGTCAAGTTTCCGTTCAAGTTTTATAAGAATTCAGTGAACGGATCATTCCTGTTGAATACTATAACAGGAAAAACTAGAAGATTTGCAGAAGACCTTTTCGAGGAAAAGAGAAATCTTCTGTGGGAAAACAAGCTGTCAGGGAGTAAAGAATCTCGTCGAAAATATTGTAATATGGCTCACATTGGCCATTGGGAATTTTGGGTTTGTCCCGAATGTCAAAACCAGAAGGAACCGGAATTTGGCAAAGGATTTGGGCCAAAAGTGATCGGGGAAGACCCAGCGATGGAGAAGACAAGTCACAGAAGTATCCAAAGTTTCGGGGACCACCAAAAAAGTAGATTCCCCAACAAAGTTAGTGAAAGCATGTGACTCAAGAACAACCCACTCAGCAAAGAGACAAAAGGTGGGTCAGATCTAGTAATTGGCATCCAACTAATTAAGATGCTGATAATTCAAGTAAATGATGTAAGCAATGAAGTCATAAGATTCCATCTAGCTAAAAGATGGAAAAAGAAAAGTTATCAGGCTTTGGAGTCCTTATCAAATCGCCTTGGATACCAGACAAGGAGGGTCCCAAGCCATGTGAAGATAATAAAGTATTCGACTACTTTCAACAAGTGGATGGGAGAATCCAAGAAATAGAGGCATCAATTACCTCTATATAAAGAAGAGTTTTCAGAAGGCTAAGGGCATCGATCATCTCCCTTAGTCTTCTACAATAAAAATCTCTTTGTAAAAATAGTTGAGTGCTTTAGATTTCCAGAGTGTTTTTAGTTTTTGAAATTTTAGTTTTTAATTTTATGTACAAGAGTGTGATAGCCTTTATGAGAGGCTAAACATGTTTTCTCATCCCAAAAGGAGATTACTGATGTAATAAATTTTTCTTTAAGTTCTAAATAAATAAAGGCTTTTTGTTCAACATGTGTTCATAATGTTCTATTAATTCATCCCTTTGAAGAATTACTTTATACGCCTGGAGTAGGAAATGAACCAAGGTTGTGCTGAGCAGTTGCTGAAGGAGTCGAATAACTTGTAGATCATGTTCCCTGTTGGTTGAAGTTGAACAGTGTGAACTGTTCGTCAAACGGTCTAGGGGCAGTGATTTTCCGACTGGTGGTGTTGCGAGCCATCTCACCCGGTGCTATTTTGGTCAAAGAAGGTATGAATTTTAAGGGATTTATTAATTTTGCGGAAGCATGTTGGGCCTGATATGGTCGTAATGGACTATTTTCATTTTCAGTCTAGAGACCCAATTTGTATACGGATAAATACTTGAAATAAGATCTTGATAGAAGTATGTCTTGTTGAGTTTATAGGCTGGAAACCTGACATGATCCATTTAAAACCTCTGAATAGAGACTGGATCTAAGTAGGTGTAACAATTGCACGAACAAAACAAGTTACAGAAAATAAGGGTTCTTATTTCTCAAAAAATCCGAAAAACAAATTGATTATGGAGTAAAAATTTTTATGTTTATTAAATAATACAATAGAATTATTATTATGTAGTAATTTGCCACAAATTAGAGTTTAGAGGGATAACTAGAACTATTGTTATTAAAGAATAAAATCCTAGGGGCAAAATTGTACATAGTGTGCAAAGTGTAATTATTTTCATAGTTTAGGGTGCAAAGTGTTACGAATCATAGTATAGGTTGCGAAGTGTAAAAAGGGGTAAAGTTGGGGTGGTTAAAAATAATTATCTCCCAAAATTATAGGGTGCCTAAAAATGATTTGTTTGTAGGTGCTAGGGGCTATAACAATTCCGAAAGATTCAAAATGGCTTGTGGACAACGGGTGTTCATGCCATATGACGAGAATGAGAGAACTTTTTACCAGCATCAAGCTCCAAGAATACGGCATGGTCATGTTCGGGAATGGTAAAGGAAGAATTCTTGGAAATGGAGAAATTGGTAACTCTTCTTTCTCTCTTAGTAATGTTTTATTAGTTGAAGGGCTTAAGTTCAATTTGATAAGTGTTAGCCAACTTTGTGATTCTAATTATGATGCTATTTTTAATAAAGAAAAATGTCTTATTCTAAAAAATGATAAAATCATTTGTGAAGCAAATAGAAAAGGCAATCTTTACAAAATTTGCACAAGTGATTTGGTTAGTCAAAATATTTCTTGTCTTGTCGATAATGATTTAACGAGTTTATGGCATAGGCGACTTGGACATGTTAGATACAAAAATTTGCAAAAGATTTACAAAAACCAACATGTAAAATGACTACCCAAATTGAGTTTTGAAAATCTTGGCTTATGTGACACTTATCAAAAGAACAAATTAGTTAAAAGTAGTTTTAAGCCCAAAAATGAAATTTCAACCACCAAGCCTCTACAATTATTTTATCTTGATTTGTATGGGGATATTGACACCAAAAGTCTAAGTGGAAAACTTTAAACATTTGTTATAGTTGATGATTTTTTTATATACACTTGGGCTATTTTTCTTGCAAATAAAAGTGATGCCGCTAATGAGTTTGCTAAGTTGTGTAGATTTATAGAGAATGAAAAAGAAGATACGATTAAGTCTATAAGGAGTGATCAAGGAGGAGAATTTGATAGTGACTTTAGAATTTTATGTGAAATCAAAGGGTATGCACATAATTGTTCGGCTCTGAGAACTCAACAACAAAATGGTGTTGCCGAAAGAAAAACCAAACTCATCAAGAAATGTGTCGGTCCATGCTAAATGAATTTTCACTTCCAAAATATTTTTGGGCCGAAGCCGTCAACACCGCTTGCTATGTCATAAACCAGTTATATCTTTGTCCTAAGTTAAATAAAACACCTTATGAGCTTTGGAAAGGAAGAACTCCAAATATTAGTTATTTCAAAATATTTGGTTGCAAGTGTTTTATTTTGAATACCAAGGATCAATTAGACAAACTTGATCCTAAGGCCAATGAAGGAATTTTTATGGGGTATTCGACTAAGAGTAAGGCATATCAGGTTTATAACAAAACGAGCATGATGAACGAGGAGTCTATTCACGTCAAATTAAATGAAGCCTTGGGTGTTGAAAGGATACCCAATGATGAAAGTGATGAAGAAGATGAAATTGAACCAATTGTTCCAAATGATGCTCAAAGTGATCAACATTCCACATCAAATGATCAACCTTCAACTTCCAATGTTCCACAAGAAGACAAAAGTGACAATTCGGATCTTCCCGTTGCATTAAAATGAAAGGAGATCATCCAAAAGATCTCATAATTGGGGATCCTTTAAACAAGGTTATGACTAGAAGAAAATTTACCGAGAAAGCTCTTATTTCTCAAAAGGAGCCAAAAAATGCAAAGGAAGCAATTGAAGATGAAGATCAATTTCTTGAAATGCAAGAAGAGTTGAACCAATTTGAAAGGAATCATGTTTGGGAATTGGTACCTCGTCCTCCATCACAAATGATAATTGGCACAAAATGGTATTCCGAAACAAACTAGATGACCAAGGCAACATTGTTCGAAACAAGGCAAGGTTAGTGGCTCAAGGGTATTGTCAATAAGAAGGTTTGACTACGATGAAACATTTGCACCCGTAGCATGTTTAGAAGCTATTCGAATTTACTTGCATGTTCTTGTTTTAAAAATTTCAAGCTTTACCAAATCGATGTTAAATCCGCCTTTTTAAATAGTTTTATTCAAGAAGAAGTATATGTAAAACAACCTCCGGGGTTTGAAAATTTTTCGAGGGCAAATGATATTTACAAACTTAAAAGGCCTTATATGGTTTAAAACAAGCACCCCGAGCATGGTATGAAGACTTAGCTCTTTTCTTTTACAAAATATATTTTCAAGAGGTAAAGTTGATACTACAGTCTTTGTTTTTTGAAAAGGGGCAAGATTCTTTATTGGTACAAATTTATGTTGATGATATTATATTTGGTGCTACTAATGAGTCTCTTTGTAAGAAATTTTCTAAGCTCATGCAAGGTGAATTTGAGATGAGCATAATGGGAGAGCTCAATTTCTTTCTTGGACTTCAAATAAAACAATGCCAAAAAGGCATTTATATATCCCAATTCAAGTATACAAAAGAGCTTCTAAAGAAGTTCGAAATTAAATAAGGAATGACCGTTGCTACTCAAATGTCAACCAATATCAAGTTTGACAAAGATGAAAAAGGCAAGTCGGTTGATGAATCAAAAATATCGAGGTATGATTGGTAGTTTACTTTACTTAACCACAAGTAGACCCGATATTCTTCATTATGTATGCCTATGTGCTCGATTTCAAAGCAATCCTAAAGAATCTCATATGAGTATCATTAAAACAATTTTTCGATATTTGAACTATTTCATATGGCTTGTTTTATCCAAAGAATGAAAATTTTCTCTTATAGGATATAGTGATTTGGACTATGCGGGAAATATTGATGATCGCAAAAGTACTTCCGGATCATGTCAATTTTTAGGCGATTGTCTAGTATCTTGGTTTTCAAAGAAGCAAAATTGTGTATCCCTATCTACGGCCGAAGCCGAATATATTTCTGCAGCCTTTTGTTGTTCTCAACTTCTTTGGATGAAACAAACCTTAGCGGATTACAAATGTTTTTTTTGAAAATGTTCCTATTTTTTGTGAAAATACGTCCGCTATAAACATTGCTCAAAATCCGGTTCATCATAACCGAACAAAACATATTGAGGTTCGACACCATTTTCTAAGGGATTGTGTTTCTAAACGGAAAATTGAGATGTGCTTTGTTCCGTCTCAAGATCAACTCGCGGATATTTTCACAAAACTTTTAGCCGCCGAGTCTTTTACTTCAATTCGAGCTCGTTTAGGCATAATGCATATCGAATAAGGTTTATGATTGCATTTTGTGTGTTTTTAAAACTTAAGAGTAAAAAATCTCATTTTTAACTCAAAATTCGGGCAAAATCTGGACCAAAGTATAGGTACTAGTCACTAAAGTGGTCGACCTAAAGTGGTCGACCGGTCGACCAAGCCTTGTACTGGTTGAACCCCTGGTCAACCGGTCGCCCATGTCCATTTCAGAGTTTAAATCAGTTTTGTCCCTCATTTTCAATTTATACGTCTTTTTCTCCTATTTTCGCACCCATTCACTAATTTCACACACAATTTACTCAAAATGATTTTTTCTTGTAAATTTTACATTATTGGACTTATATAATGCATATATCTTCCATTTTATTCATCTTCTCCGATCAATTGGTAAGTTTAATTCCCTCTTTAATCTCAATTGGGTTGAATCCTTGAGAATGTGTTTTTACTTGATGAATTGGTGAAATTTTTGTATGATTGTGATGGGAATTATGAAAGTTGATGAATTGTGATTGTAGAATTTGGATTCGTGTTGATTTTTTGGGCATGATTACATTTACAAATAATATATACAACTTTGATTTTATCATATGCATGCCGAGCGTTCGATAAAATGTCTCAGTGAATATTTCATCTTTTACATGAATCTCTTGATTACAAATGTTTTATATATTTATAGAGATCATGTTTTATCCATCAAAGAGCTTCTACAAACTTTTTACTCAAAATTTCTCTTACAATTTGGAATTTTAAGCTTTCTTTTCAAAAGCATGATAATTCGATTCAATGCGCATTTTGATATGTATTTATAATGTTTTTATCGTGCTAATAGACTTTTTGATGATTCCAAAGGGGGAGAAAAATGAAATAAGCTCATAAGCTTATGTTTAGATCAAAGAAGCTAGAAAAAGCTCACGAAAAAAGCTATAAGCTACGGATAAAAAAACCAAAAGCTGAGGATGAAACTTAGTCCAATAGATGCATAATGGACTTTTAATTGTGACTTATGAATTCTTTTTGACAGGGGATCTCTTAAGCTCTTGAATTTCAAGCTATAATTGTAAAAGTTGAGCTTTTAGCTTTTAATTATTTGCTTCTATGCCTATTTTTGTTTAGCATGTTGATAGGGGGAGCTTTTATAAAATGTTTTGAAAAATCTTTGCTCATATCCTTATGATTTCTAATCATGAAAAGTGTTGCCCACAGTGGATAAATATTTTTTACCGGAAAAAATTATTTTATTTTTAAAATCGACCTCCTAAAATTGTTTTGGTTTGTAATCATTAAAAAGGGGGAGTTTATTAGATAAATGTTTTTATCATAATTTTTATGATTTCATATTATTGAGTTTTACACCAAAATAATGTCTCCAAATGTTCTCCAAATACTCCAAATCGATTTAAATGATTTTTACTAATTTTTCGGAGTATTTCTTGAAGTTTATTTTTGACAAAAATTGGACAAAACTTCTGCTTCGAGGCCAACCTGTCGCCCTAGAGGGCAACCCGTGACTGAAGTTGAATTTCTGAAATAGAACCAAAAATTCTCTAGGTCGACCGGCCGACCACATCAATCGTTGTCTGGAACATTGCAATTTTGTTCAGACTCTTCCGTTTCAAATTTTGAGAAGGTGGACCGGTCACCATGAGGGGCGGCTAGTCGAACTAGAGGTCGACCAGTCCAACCTCTCTTGGACCGGTCCACCAGTGTATTTTCTAAGTAAAATTTGATTTTTCACATTAGAAGTCAACCGGTCGACCTAAGGTATTATCAGCAAACTATCCGTTGCACAACAAACAATTTTTAATGAAATTAAGGGATTGATTTCGAACATCTATATTCTCCATTTAATGTGCAATTTTTTACAGATTTCAATTTCCAAGGAGGAGCCTATGGCTGGGATTCAAATCCAAGACCTCTCCGATAAATAGATGAGGGCTTGAAGCAACACAACACAACAATACAAGCAATACAAACACAAGCAAACTTCTTGTTCTTAACTTTCATATTCTTGTTATATTTAGCCTAAGTATTTCACTTGCACATCTTGAGTACTAGACTTTATTCTTGATTACACTTGCACTTCAAAGTTGTATACTTCATTTGAGTTGTAATCTTGAATTGTTTTCAATCATCCAAAACAAGATATTCTTGTTAGTGTTCTTGTAGTAAGAGCACACTTGGGTGATTCTAGGTGTTGAAGAGTATGATACTCTTCATTGGTGTAAGAAGATTGTGGTAATCTTCATAGGTGGTGTTGTACGAAGAGTGTGGTACTCTTCAAGGTAAATGTTGTAATAGTTTGATATCTATTAATAAACTTTTTCCTTTTTCGAAATCTATTCCGGACATACCGGGGTGGTAGAAGATTAGGCCCTAGGTGGGTTGAACTTCTATAAATCATCATGTGTTGTTTATATTTCCGCACTTTTATTTTGGTCATCATTCTCATATTCTAAAAAGAGGGCGAAAATCGGAAAATTGGGATAATCTATTCACTCTCCTTCTAGATTATCGTAGCCACTTAGACTAACACATGGTTCATGGGGGACCCGTCTCACAAATTGCGACCCGTGAGACTGTCTTATATGAGTTTTGTCATTGTCTGATATACCATAAGAGAAATAAAAGTAAGTATGTTTGGTAAGAGGTCAATAAACACGTGTAATAATGGAATATTCAGCATGTGATTGCCTATCAAAAGTTTTCCAAAGTTTTATCTTCGAGTGAAAATTTTGTGAAATATGTTATTGTTTGTTGATTTTTTTTATAAAAGAATCTCATTTATCTTCAAAATTAACTCATTTTTCTATTTTTCTTTCACACTTTCCAATACAATATATACTATTTATTTATCTATCCCCTCATATTTATATAAAAAAATTCAGTAATCTTTTTAACTTATATCACTATCTTTCTTAATTTTTTTAAATTTGATAACAAAAGGTATACGATGAGATTCACATTGCCTATTTTTGGTTCAATTTATCATTTTTTTGGCATTATATTTTACACTATTATTTTCCAAATTTTTTTACAAACAATCAACATCTTTAATATATTTTCATCACAACATCACTCATTACTTTTTTTCTATACATCAAACTTTCACTTTTAAAAAACCTCTCGCCACTATTTACTCAGAAAATGAAATTGAACGAAATGGAAAAACAAACAATCACGGCCTCAATCGTTCAATTCCAACTTTCACTTCTTATTGTACAACGTTATATTTTCCCTTCATTTTTTCTTTTAACGTTATTGTTTATGTTTGTGATCATGATCAATGATCACA
This sequence comes from Rehmannia glutinosa, assembly GCA_016081115.2. Classification (NCBI taxonomy): domain Eukaryota; kingdom Viridiplantae; phylum Streptophyta; class Magnoliopsida; order Lamiales; family Orobanchaceae; genus Rehmannia; species Rehmannia glutinosa. The sequence goes on from CM071926.1 coordinate 37,968,070, forward strand.
AATCGGAAATGCAAAAAGGGTCTCACCAGGTGAATAAACATGAAATGCTATGTTATCAATTTAGATGAATTTGTTCGGATGTATACATTATAAATAAAAGGACAAAATACAATAATACTTCCTGATTTTTTTTTTTTTTCAATAAGTTGGAAGTACTGGTTGGAGGGAGGAGATAAATTTCAAAGAAACTGAAAGATACTGAGTTTGAACCCCGATCAACACCCTTATAAAGGGCGAGTGATACCACTTGAGCTACAAGCTCGTGGTTAATACCCCCTGAACTTGATCCTATATCTCATTTGTTGAATAAATTGATATAACCGGGTATGAACCAGACACAAAATAGAAATTGGAGGAAAGCAAAAGATACGAGATTTTTTGTATTACAACTTGAAGGGAATGAACAAGTCTAAGGCGTGTTGGACACTTTTCTTAAAGTGTTATTTGCCCCCAGTACTTGCTAACCGAGTTTGTGGCAAATTACTTCTAGGATACAATAGACTAATGAAACAACCAAATAGCAAGTTTTTGGATTGTTTCTAAAAGAAAATAAGAATGCTAAACGTTAGTACAAAATCTGGAAATTGATCACATATTTATACAAATAACTAAACCAACTGTTAATGGCTAAAAAGACATGAAATGAAATTGCATCTCTTCACCAAATGATGTGGCTGTCTTAAAAGTCATCACATGAAATTGAATCTATTCACCAAAGAATGTAGCTCTTGGTTCTTGCATTGTAAGTGGAAGTTCTTGTTATTACAATGTAGTGGTTACAACGGGAAAGCCTTCACAATGGCTCAATTACAAACTGGAAATGAACTATTCTATTACAAACAGAAAATAGGAACTTCAGGAACTGAACTGTAAGCCGAGTCGAGATACTATCTCTATCTGCAAGACAATTACATCTCGACTAGTGCTCACGGTGTGACGTATTGCCTCCAAAGATAAAACGGCTTCGTCTTCTGTGTAGTAGCACCACTAACGCAGAAGCACCTTCGAATGAAAAAGTGTTTGTTGGAAAATTATTTTGTAGATTTTGATGAATGCCATGTAAAACTTAGAATAGGAAGTTGGCACCCCATTTTTGTTGTAAACTGCATTGTAATAGATAGGGCTGGTCGAGCTGAGTTAAGTCGGCTTATGCCTAAACATGCAAGAAGACAACCGAGACTAGAAGGAAGACTCACTTTGCAAGGCAAACTGAGTATGGCAAAGAAGAGAAGACGGAACTCGATTTGAAGGCGGTGAGATGCGGTGAGTGAAGTATCGATCAAGTTAACTCAAGACAACCAAGTCTCAAAGTTGAAGTGACAGAAGAGTCATCAAATGATTGGAAGTCGACTCAAGTCACCTGGGGATGTTAAGAAAATGCGATCAAGTCAAGACAATCGAAAGAGATCCGTTGCACGAAATCAAGAGAATTACTTAAACAAGTAATACCTCCATACTTGCCTTTCTTGAAGTGCTCGGTTCGAGAAGCGTGCAAAAGGAATAAACCAATGGGAAGTCTTGCACCATGTCGAACTCCCGAAAAGTCAAGAATCGATCATACGAGGAAATGGCAATTCCAAGAACTGCAACAAGACAAGCCAACGACCACAAGTGACTTTCAAAAATAAGCCTATCTCTTCAACGGGCAGATTTTTGAAAGATCACTATAAAAGGCTGAGGAATTTATTTGAGAAGAGGTGACCTTGATTATCTGAACCACGAACATTCAAGCAAACATTTGAACTGTAACCTAAGATATTCTAAAATCATTCAAGATCAATCCTCAAGCCTACAACACGAAGGAAATCAATCCAACACTCACCTGTGAAGGAAAGATAACTTCAATCAGTTGAAGAGGAAATTTTTGAAGAATCAAGGGGTCTACATTCCACGGAGGATTGTAGGAAGGTTCAAGGTCAAACCAGTCTCAAGTTTTTGGAGGGCTTCGTGATCAAATCCAAGAAGCTTGATCAAGTGGGTCAGTAGTAGCAAAGCAAAAATGCCCTGTGAAGAAGCCGAGTCGTACGAGAAGTCAACTGCGTGACCAAGGCATCTCGGTGAGTCCCAAAGGATCAAGTCACCAGTGTGATCAAGACTTGTATCGGGTCGACCGTTAACCACTCGTATATTGATCAATACTTAGTGGATTCCTCCAGGAGTTGGAGAAGAGAGGAGTAGAAGAATTACCCCATCTTCAACCTCTATAAAAACTTATTGTGTCATTTACATTTCAAAGACTTTAATTTATGCATCTTATTTTTATATCTCACGATTAATTTGCAAACCAATTGATAATCAACTCGAGTGCTAAAACCGAGTATTAAAACAAACTTAACCAAATTCAAGGGTGTTAAGTCTTCCTTTGAAAACAAATCATAGTCGAGTTAAGTCTTTAGTCAAAACAAATGAGTTATTCTATCAACAAATTTCGATCAGTGCGTTGAGTGACTAACTCTGTTGATTAACTAACTTAGTCATCCATCAAGGACACAAATTGTGAAGTATTAACTCAATATTTAAAAGGACTAAATCGAAAAGTTGGTATGGTTTATTCAACCCCCTTCTAAACCTTACACTCACACCCCTTGGGACCTACAAGTGGTATCGGGCGGTTGGTTCATTGAGCCTTCCGCACCGTTCTTGAACTAGATCTCCAAATTTTTCAAAGTCTGTTTTAGTACTTGATGTATCAAAAAAAAAAATTTCAGCAAAAGTTATTATCATGGAAGCAAATTTGACATGCATCCCTATGTTCACAATTGAAGAATTTGATGATTGAAAAATTCGTATGCGAGGCTCATCTATCGGCATTACGATGAGATGTGGATAGTAATAGAGGATGGGCCACTGCAAATTTTAAAAGTGAACACAACTTGTAAGAAGAGTTGTCATTTGAAGGTGAAGAGGATGTTGCTCCCGGACCGGTCATGGTTGAAAAACCAAGAGCCGAATGGACAAATGATGACGAGAAAAAGATATAACTTGGACAATGTGGCCAAGGACATTCTTTACAAAACCTTGTATTCAATAAAGTCAAATCATGCAAAACGGCTAAAGAAATGCAGGACAAGCTAACATGGATATGTGAAGGCTCGAGCAAATCAAGAAAACAAACTATCGATTCTTTGTCTGAGAAATTTGAGAATTTCAAAATGATCGCAGAGAAACCTTAGATCAACTGGATGCTCGGTTCACGTAAATTACCAACGAGCTATCTCGCACTTGGAAAAGAATATACACGAGAAGGAAATGTGTATGAAGATTCTAAGAAGTCTCCCACAATGAATGGGAAATGAAGGTCATGGCACTAAGACATTCCATGGACCTATCCAAGACATCCGACCATGAGCTATTCTCGGATCTCAAAGCCTACGAATTTGGTCTTTGAAAAAAGACCAGGAGGAGACAGTTGTGCCCAAAACAACTACTCTAATTGTTAAGGATGGCAAGAGAGTGAGGTCAAAGAAGTCATTAACCAAGAGAAAATAGCCCGATGGTTAAAAGTTTAACAAGTTCTTCAATAAGAACTACAAGAGAGGCAAGGCGAATCCTCCGGGGAAGACACTCGGCTCCTCCCAAGTCAAGGAAGATAGGCCAACCAAGAGAACGAGCATCAAAAGTTGAATATCAAAGGACTCGACAATCCAAGAATGGAAAGAGTGATCAAAAAGTTGAAAATCTATCTTTTGAACTGCGCAGCAACCAGGTCACTATGCCATTGATTGCCCATATCCTGTCGTCAACAAATACATGAATGAAGAAGAAAGAAAGGTCTTGAGAAAAGAAGACAAGATAAGAAAAAGGCAATGTTGGTCATAGAGATCTACTGAGACAACCAAGTCAAGAGACACAAATGATTCGAGAGTAGTGAAGGCGACTACTCAAGTGACTCGAAGAAGAAGCCCTGATCCGTTTGATGGCCAAGGAACAAGACCAACTCCGACCAAGAAGATGAGGTACACTCTAATTCATCACACTCGATTCTAGTGATAGTGACGTGACACACACACTTCATCACCCACTGATCTTTATGATTCATTAGGCAAAATGATGAAAGATTTTGAACATATTAAATCCTCACACACACTACTAAATGAGGAAAATAACATACTCAAGAACCAAAACTCACAAAATTTACTAAGGAGCCGAGTACTCTAAGTCAAATAGCTTATGAGAATGAAAGTCTAAAGACCTCGAAAATGCTAAGCTAATAAAGCAGAGATAACTGCTATAGAAAAGAGGGAAAATGACCTCAAAAATGTGATTGCCTCATTCACTAAGGCATCTAAATCATTGGATGATCTTATTATGAGTCAAAGAGAATGTGGAGACAAGACAGGCTTAGGATTTAATTCCTCTGTGCTATGTCAAGCTCCAAAAGTGATTTTGGAAAAAGGATCTTCAAGTAATGAAGTATCTCAAAAATCCAAAACTCCAAATGGTGCACACACATTTATTCCAAAGCACAATCACAAGCAAACTGGCCTTGGTTATAAAGGAAAAGGAAAACAACCAGTTGAGTGTCTTTGAGAGGACAAACGAGAAGAAATCCACCGAGTTCCTCAAAGAAACTCCAAACAGAAATACTCAGTAAAGAAGAAACAGAGCTACCAAAAACCCCGAAGTTCTATAAAAGAAACACATATGAAGGGAATGGTAGAAAGTACCCAAGCCAAGCCGATTGGAATAATGTGAACTATCGGAAAGACCTATGGAATATAAGCCCAAATGGCAAAGGCCTAGAACTCAAAGAAAGGCCATTCCAAAGGTATAAGAGCTTTCATCAAAGACACATATGCACCTAGGCACTACACTCGAGATATCACAACTACCCAAAGAAGGCAATTGCTAAAACACATACACAGGCATACGAGACAAAAGAGACAATTTGTATGAACCTAGAACCCCAAGAAATTTGCCAAAATTAATTATGATTATGGCACTCGATAGATGGCAACCCCTTAGAGTCAAATCATTTGGCTATAGGTTGGTTGGATCATCTTACAATACTAACCCCTCAGACCCGGACAAGTATGGGTACAAAAACATAATTTCCTTGATTGCGGTTCAATGAACAACCGAAGTGCCAAGGAACCTGGTACATGGATAGTGGTTGTTCCCGGACATATGACATGAAACAAGAAAAATCTCAAAATTCAAGGAAGTCGAGGTGCAAAAGTCATATTTGGAGGAAATGAAGCTCGGGGGAGAAATAAGAGGCATTGGATCCATCAAGAAAAATGGATTAGAAATCACGATGTTGCATATGTTGAAGGACTCAACTTCAACTTGCTAAGCATCGACCAACTCGTGACAAGGGTTATAATGTTGGATTCAACATGGGTATATGCCAAATCAAGGATATTTGAATCAAATGAAGTTGTGTTGCAAGGATGCGGATAAAAAGAACATGTATGTCGTGGATTGGTCAATCGCAACACCAAGCACTGTCTGCAGCAAAAGAGCATAGTGAATCAAGTTGGTACCGTGGGCACAAGAAGTCGAGTCACCCAATTTCAAAACAATTAACAAGCTTGCCGGAAGCAATCTTGTGGAAGGACTTCGGACTCGATATACAAGAAGGAGAGTATATATGATGCATGTCGAAGGAAAACAAATCAAATCATCATTCAAAGAAAAGACATATCCATCTTCAACAAGAATATTGCATCCTGCTACATATGGATCTATTTGGTCCATTGAACCAAAGAAGCATAAGTGGGAAGAAATACACTGCTTGGTGGTAGTAGATGACTACTCAAGATATACATGGACAATATTCATGTGTAAGAAGAAAGAAACTCTGCGAAACTACCACAATCGATGAAAAGAATCCAAAATGAGAAGAGTCAAACCATTATCAAAATAAGATCCGATAGAGAAGCCGAGTTTGTCAATAGCATAATCACTCAAGATCTTGTATTGAAAATGGTATTGGTCATGAATTATCTGCGTGCAAAGGACTCCACAACAAAATGGAGTTGCAAAAAGAAGGAATAGAACTCTCAAAGAAGCAAGGACCATGTTAGGCAAGCGGGGCTACCCAAAAGATTTTGGGTGAAGCGATAAACACAACATGCTACACTCAAAATAGATGCATGATAAACAGACAATGACAAAGACTCCCTATGAGATTCGGATAGGAGAAAGCCAAATGTTGCATATTTTAGAATATTTGGATGCAAATGCTTCATCCATAACAATGGCAAAGATAATTTAAAGGCTTTTGATGCTAAAGTGATGAAGGTATCTTATTGGGATACTCAAATGAAAGCAAAGCCTAAAGAGTACTCAACAAGAGGACTATGGTTACGAGGAATCCATTCATGTGGTGTTTGATGAGCCAAATGTAAATGGAGAAGACATTGAAGAGTCATAAAAGAATCAACCAACCACGCAAAAGAGTCCCTATGCCGTGAAGTGGAATTATAAACCCGGATGAAGATGAGATAGATGAGTCTCAAAAACAATGGAAAATCTGCTAAGTGATGATGATGAGAGCTGATCAAAACAACACAGTACCGCAAGACGATCAATCCGGCTAACTTACTCCAACCTTGATGTAAGATGGTGAGAGACCATCCACGAGAACTAGTCATTGGAGATGTAAGAGAAGGTGTCAAAACGAGATCCAGAGCACAACAAGAAGCAATGTTCACATGCTTTATCTCACAAATAGAGCCTAAAGATGTGTCACAAGCATTGGATGACACACATTGGATTCAAGCCATGCAAGAAGAGTCAATCGGTTTGAAAGAAATAAAGTGTGGGGAATGGTTCAAAGACCTACCCATCAAAATGTTATTGGCACTAAATGGGTATTCGAAACAAAATGAATGAAGAAGGTTCTATGGTAAGAAACAAAGCAAGATTGGTAGCCAAAGGATACTTTGCCAAGAAGAAGAATAGATTTTGATGAAACTTTTGCTCTGTAGCAAGATTGGAAGCTATAAGGATGTTTCTTGCCTATGCGACTCACAAGAATTTTATTGTATATCAAATGGATGTAAAGAGTGCATTCCTTAATGGTTTATTGGAAGAAGAAGTATATGTTGAACAACCTCCGAGGATTTGAGCGAGAAGACTCTTGGAGATAAGGTATACAAACTCAAGAAAGCTCTATATGGATTGAAACAGGCACCCGAGCATGGTATGATACATTATCACAATTCCCGATCGAGAATGGATTCACAAAAGGAAAAGTGGATAGAACACTCTTGAAATTCAAGACAGGAAGAGCATCACCGCTTGTTCAAATATATGTGGATGACATCATTTTTGGATCCACAAACAAAGAGTCAGTGTGATAGATTTTCAAATCTTATGCAAAGCAAATTCGAAATGAGCATGATGGGAGAGTGACATTCTTCCTTGGACTCCAAGTGAAACAAAAGGATGGATCCTTCATAAGTCAAACAAAATACACCGAGAGATTTAATGAAGAAATTTGGTATGGAAGAGAAGTCTTCGTAAAAATACCAATGAATACATCGATCAAAATGGACATGGATGCGGATGGTAAGCACAGTAGATCAAACAAGATCTGAGCACTTATTGGATCATTGCTTTATCTCACGGCAAGCGGGCGGACATCACCTTTGTTGTAGGTGTATGTGCAAGATTTCAATCTGCTCCAAAAGAAAGCCATATGATCTTTGCGAAGAGGATCTTGAGATATTTGAAAAGAAGCCAAGAAGTTGGCTTATGGTATCCAAAGGAAGGTGGATTCAAGCTAATTGGCTATTCGGACTACTATCTTTGGATGTAGAGTTGACAAGAAGAGCACTTCGAGGCACATGTCAAATGCTTGGAAACATACTAATTTCTGGTTTAGCAAAAAGCAAAATTCAATAGCCACCTCTACAGTGAAGCGAGAATACATAGTTGTGGGCAAACAAGTTGTGCCCAAGTCCTATGGATGAGACAAAGAACAGAGACTATGAAGTTGAAGAAAAGGAAATTCCAATCATGTGTAATAACACGAGTGCAATTGCAATCACTCAAAATCATGTGTTGCACTCAAGAACAAAGCATATCGATGTCGATATCACTTCATAAGAGATCATGTTGAAAAGAAGGACATCACCTTGGAATATATTTCAACCGATAAGCGGTTGGTGACATATTCACAAAACCATTATGTGAGTCAAGATTTGAAGAACTCAATCATGAGTTGGGGTTAATTGAGTTGAGTTGACACTCGGAAGACCGAAAGAAAAGTAATAAAACACGAAAAGAGGAAAAAGAGTGAACTCTTAAATCGGCTAAGTGAAACAAATAGTATCGGAAGAAACAGATGTCTGGTCGGTGACAAATGAGTATTTACATGCGAGGAGAGAAGAGTTAAATCGGCTAAGGGACAAGATGAGTCATTTATGAGCAAAGTGACAAAAACGTGTCGTTTTTACTAAGCGGGAATGTTTTTAAGAATGACGTCGGCATAATTATGACGTGTATCTGAGGCAAAAAGTCGCACACCAAGCTTATGATTGGATATAAATGTTGCCGCATTAAATACGAGACATTAAATACAAATCGGCGTGCAAGATCTAAGCCGTTGATTTTGATCACATTTCAAAAACCACCCGCACGTCCTTTCATGAACCATACTTAAACCATTTTCTTCCATTTCTCTCACACTTTACCAAAAATTGTTCATCTCTCTCTCTAAAGCAAAAGCAAATATTCTCTCTCAAAACCCTTTTAATCCTCGGATCATTTTCTAAATTTCGTTCGGTAAAATAAGAAATGGCATCCACTCATGATTTTGTCAAGCTAGGAAAGCAAATCCACACCGGGTCTCTTGTGGATTTCGATGGTATGGTGAAACAGGGTTCGACGACACCCTAGTGAAGAAGATTCTTTGAGAAACCGAAACGCGTCCTGGTCAAACCGTTTACGACGATGGAGTTTCGATGACCTATGTGGAAGAGGTCGCGCATTCTATGTGAACGCTGAGGTTCACGATAAGGGCATCAAGTCCTCTGTTCATGGAAAGGAGTTCATCATTCTTGCAAAGGATTTGGCGAGAACAATGCTTGTTCCGCGGAAGGAGTGTCGGAAATTAATGAAGGCGATGTTGACACGATTCTTTGCTTGGAAGGAAGTAGCCAAGTCCGACTATCTTTGAGAAAGTAGTCTACCAAATAATAAGAGGCTTTGGTGAAGGAGGACTACCACAAATTCTTGGATATCGTTGCCAAATGCATAGATATCAAATTTGGCGGCTTTGACCGATTGTCAAAAGCAAACTTGATCGTAATGGCTGCGATCATTGAAGAAACGAGAAAGTGAACTGGCTGGCGAGTTTGTCTACAGCAGACTCTGCCCGAGCGTTGGGAACAAATCCTTCAAGGAGGATGGAACGTTTGGAGGTTCCCTAGGATACGGCCTGGTGATTGGTGGTGATGGAGGTAAATGGAGTCCCTCTTCGACATGGAAAGGTGTTCCATGTAAACAAGAGGATGTTCGAGATCAAACCTATCCGGCGCACTGAGAAGAGAGCATACGCCAAGAGGGCTCATACAGTGAGTGAGGGGAATCGGTGACCACGAAGATCTGTTGTCTCCTCTCCACCAAAAGAAGAAGGCCCCGCAATTGCCAAGAAGAAGATCACCCCTGCAAAGAAAGAAAAAGAAATCTGCTCCTCCCCTGCGCCAAGTCACTGCCCGGTGTCTCTCTGCCCCCGGCAGCTGTGTCTCCTGCCCTGCGGCAGCTGGAGAGAAGGAATCTCAAATACCTTCTCCTATTCGTCAAGAAAAGGAGAACCGATAAGCCAAGACGGCTCCCTCGAAGAAGACAATGAAACGCCCCGCCGCCCGGACTCGAAGAAACCTTATCCGAACCAGAAATCCCTCTGCTACAAACAAAAAGAAGAAGAAGAATTTTCAAGCATTCCGAGCTTGAGAAACCGGAGTCGACCACTCACCGGAGAAAATACCCGAGACTATTTGGAGAAGTAGAGTCTCCAGGGCGTGATCTATGAACGGCCAAGTCTGCTGAGGAGGCGATCAGCGGAGGCAACTCGAAGACCAGTAAAGACAAAAACAACCGAGGAACAAGGAATGACCGAGACAACCGGATTACCTGTTGGCAGTTGTTTCTCCACCAGAATAGAGGCTCTTGAAAGTGTCGAAAAGGCAAATCTGCTACCCTTAATACCCGAAACGAGGGCGGCAAGAAAATGATGAAGACGATGTAATTATGTACTCTCCATTGTATCCGGACATCCAAAATCGCCTGCAGAGAGTGGAGAAATGGAAGGCGAGCCTATCCAGAGTGTGCGGTTTGAAAATCCGAGTTCATTGCTTTGAGGAAGAAGAACTCTTCGAGTTTCTTGAGGTGGACACAAGTCTTTGCAAGCCCTTGATGAGGATAATTGCATCAATATCTGCAGATTCGAAAAGAAAACGAACGGGCTAAAAGCGGTGAGGACGCAGAGGCACGTGAGAAGGCCAAGATCTGCCTCTCACCGCACCACCAATCATACACACCCTCACCTTGACGTCCTATCGAGAAAGTGATGAGGATCTGACCTGTTCTTTGCCATAGAAGAGTTGCAAATGCAGCAAGCAATGCAAGAGTCGAGAATCCTACATGAGCAAAGAATGATGGAGGGACCGGAGAGTCCTCTAAATCACAAAATGAAATAGATCTTATGGGAGTGGTGCGGCATATTGCCACATGTTGTTCTTGCCACCACCACTTCCCCCACTCATTCGAGAGGAAGGTGTTAAGGAACTGGCGATGAAATCGGGATAGTGGGGACCCCAGTCGAGCCAACCCCTAATGAAGGTGTCTTACCACCTGCCCCAACGGCTGAATACTCGGTGGGAACAACCGGAGTCCGGAGACGAGTGACCCCATTCCAAGTCACTCACCGGTGTGCCGGTGAGGAGAAACTCCCTCCCACCGCAGGCAAGGTCGGAGGATCTTTGCGGTGACTCCACAATGAATTTAGGAGGCGAAGTGGAGAAGGAACAATTACAGAATACCAAAGATTTGTCATCGACGAGGCTCGAGGCGATTGTGACTGTCTCATTGAAGTGACAAGCGCTCTGCCAGCTAATGACGCCTGCTCGATGCGGTCGAGGCACGGAGGCAATCGCCCCGGGAGTTAACACTGGCGATGAAAGTGCAATCCATGGAGTTGAGACTCCAATGGATGCCACCTCGAAAGACCCCAAGACAGGTGACATCGTCGAAAGGGATGTCGAGCCTCGCTGCGATTTTAGATTGCGAGGAGGTAATGAAGGCCAATGGGAGGTTGAGACTTCCCGTGGTAAAGAAACTGAAGCACGAACGCGTCCCTCCTGCTATCATTGATCCATCGAAAAAAGGAGATAAGTGCTCTTCACGATTCCCAGGATAATCCTGATGTAACCTTTCTGGGGATCGGAAGAAGGCGATGAAGTAGTCATCACCGTGGATCGATCCCAAAGACTCGGTGAGGATGTTCCAACCACGAGTAAGTCGGCCTCAAGACTACTCGCCAATCATTTAACTTTGATGATGAGCCACCCATGGAAATCTCATCATCGTCCGATGACGCTCGATAAGGCCGAGGACCGATCAACTCATTTGGAAAAGCCAAAGAGACCGAAGGCTTGTTGAGACAATTGAGGCTCGGCAAGGTGGGTCGACTTCACAATGACCACGGTGTGAAGAGTCCATCGCGCAGCTCCCAGGCTGCAGCGAGTTCGACTCCACAAGGGACTTCACGAGCACCACTTATCATTGAACAAATTCCGATTTGCGTGATGATTCTTTCATAGAATCATTTCCCTTCTCTCTGGAGGTACGACCTCCCTAAAAGAATCGAGACAAAGATCGCGGCGCTTTCCACGGACTGATCCTGTCATTCCATCGAGACACCATTGTTCCAAATAACTATGACTTTGACGTTGTTTGGCCGTTAGTTTGAAAAGAGAAAGATTGAAGTTCGGGAGGTGTTCAAAGCCCTATTTGCTTTGAGATTGAATGGATGGAGAGGCACCAGGCCTCACCGGACATGAGGTCGGATAATAGGGGCGCCAACCTTACTGGCGATTTGAGAGGCATCATAGTCGGGATCCGGGAGTGGTGGCAACAAAGAAGCAAACAATGCGTGTGGAACAAGCTCGATATTTGAACATTGTTCAACAAGTTGTTGGTCCGGCGAGTGAGAATACGATGCAAAGACAAAATTGCAAGAGCACATTGAACAAATGCATGAATCTCACACTCATCGAGATAAAGGCTGCTGCGTGAGCAAAATAAGAACGAGCTCGTGCGTGTGGAAGAGAATATGGATCGAAAATTGATCTCCTCATAGCCGAGATGAAGTTGGTAGCGGTGAATCCAACGCCACCCGCTGCGAGTTTCATGCGGCTTACTCATGCAGGATTGACGAACTCAACTATCGTGAGACTAGACTTCTTGCTTGCTAGCTTGTTTCCAGGGGTTCCTCTCTCCTTTGATGATGCCAAAAAGGGGAAGAGGAATACCTAAAGGCGCCAAGGGATCCGAAGGCGAGAAGGAAGGAGGAAGCGATTGTGAAGGAAAGACAAAATGAGGAAGTAATAAGAGAGAAGAAAGAGAAGTCATTGAGGGGAAGGTTCGAAAGATGTGACCTTGATGATTGCTAAAACCCCCAACAAGTCTCTTGTCACGGTGATATTATCGAAAACTCCCATGACTCTGCCACTCCAACACTCTGTTGTACCAATGGTCAAAAGAGAAAGACATTGAAGCGAGGGATGAAGGAAGTGGAAGGAAGGATGAATGCCCGAGTTATGGATATTCGAAACAACATGGAGGCATTCCAATAGACGAGACACACCTATGCCATTTCGATGCGAATCGAGCGAAGATCTGTTGATGAATTCAAGACGCTCGCATCTCGAAGGTTATTTCGCAAACATGTCCATGGCTCAAGCACGGGATTTGTCTTGGGAAAAAGGTCTCACACTATGTGAAGAAAGCGACGAGACAACAAACCACGATCGCTCTGCTGGTCACTCTGTCACTCACTTTCAGGGAAAAAGAAGGCCCCAAGATAATACACGCCCGAGGGAGGAGGAAGAAGCGAGTGGTGGAGGAAGAGGTTTGAGACCTGAGATCTCTGCCCAAAAAACATTGAGTACATAGATCCGAGGCAAGAAAAGAGGGATCTATTGGGTTGGATTTGTGAAGTAGCCAATCGCAAGTGGCTAAAAACAATCTTGCCGAGTATGTGAAGAGAATTGAAGAGGAAAATAAAAGACAAACTCAGCTATGGGAGGAAAGACAAAAAAGACTAAGAAGAGATGAAGTTGCCGGATGGCGTATGAAAAAAAAAGCGGTGACGATGAGAAGGAAAGGAAAAGGTCAAGATGACAGAGATGAAGAAGATAAAAGAAGGAGGGGCGAAGGAGATGAAGTGTTCTTTGTCCACCCCTTCATGTATTTTACTATGTAAATACACTTTATGTAAGTCTTCGTACATTGAATAAAATTATGCAATATCTATACGTGAGTAGATATAGAACATCATGGTTAGTCTAAGCCCGTTTAAGCTCGATACATTTTTTTTTGGCTTAAGCTCGATACACTCATGAAACTTGACTATGTAAAGAACAAGGATGTTATGATCAATAAAAGATCGATTCTAAACATACATTCCGTGGTTCTACATTTGTCTGTATGTATCTTTCTTTGCTAAATGATTGTATGAATGTTTTAAGTTTTGGCATCATCAAAAAGGGGGAAATTGTTGGGAAATTATTTTGTAGATTTTGATGAATGCCATGTAAAACTTAGAATAGGAAGTTGGCACCCCCATTTTTGTTGTAAAATCGCATTGTAATAGATAGGGCTGGTCGAGTGAGTTAAGTCGGCTATGCCTAAACATGCAAGAAGACAACCGAGACTAGAAGGAAGACTCATTGCAAGGCGATTGAGTATGGCAAAGAAGAGAAGACGGGAACTCGATGAAGGTGCGGTGAGATGCACGGTGAGTGAAGTATCGATCAAGTTAACTCAAGACACCAAGTCTCAAGGTTGAAGTGACGAAGAGTCATCAAATGATTGGAAGGTGACTCGAAGTCACCTGGGGATGTTAAGAAAATGCGGTCAAGTCAAGACAATCGAAAGAGATCCGTTGCCTGCCGTAAATCAAGAGAATTACTAAACAAGTAATACCTCCATCTGCCTTTCTTGAAGTGCTCGATTCGAGGAAGCGTGCAAAAGGAATAAACCAAATGAAGCATGCGCACCATGTCGAACTACGAAAAAGTCAAGAATCATCATACGAGGAAATGGCAATTCCAAGAAGCGCAACAAGACAAGCCAACGACCACAAGTGACTTTCAAAAATAAGTCTATCTCTTCAACGGGATTTTTGAAAGATCACTATAAAAGGCCGAGGAATTTATTTGAGAAGAGGTGACCTTGATTACCTGAACCACGGACATTCAAGCAAAAATTTGAACTGTAACCTAAGATATTCTAAAATCATTCAAGATCAATCCTCAAGCCTACAACACGAAGGAAATCAATCCAACACTCACCTGTGAAGGAAAGATAACTTCAATCGAGTTGAAGAGGAAATTTTTGAAGAATCAAGGGGTCTACATTCCACGGAGGATTGTAGGAAGGTTCAAGGTCGAACCGAGTCTCAAGTTTTTGGAGGGCTTCGTGATCAAATCCAAGAAGCTTGAGCAAGTGGGTCATAGTAGCAAAGCGCACTACCCCTGTGAAGAAGGTGAGTCGTCACGAGAAGCCAACCTGCGTGACCAAGGCATCTCCGGATCGAGTCCCAAAGGATCAAGTCACCGTGTGATCAAGACTTGTATCTGGGTATTAACCACTCGTATATTGATCAATACTTAGTGGATTCCTCCGGGAGTTGGAGAAGAGAGGAGTAGAAGAATTACCCCATCTCCGAACCTCTATAAAAACTTATTGTGTCATTTACATTTCAAAGACTTTAATTTACGCATCTTATTTTTATATCTCATTGATTAATTTGCAAACCAATTGATAATCAATCGAGTGCTAAAACCGAGTATTAAAACAAACTTAACCAAATTCAAGGGTGTTAAGTCTTCCAAAAACAAATCACAATCGAATTAAGTCTTTAGTCAAAAAACAATGAGTTATTCTATCAACGGCTCGATCAGTCATTGAGTGACTAACTCTGATTAACTAACTTAGATGTCCATCAAGGACACGGTGTGAAGTATTAACTCGAATATTTAAAAGGACTAAATCGAAAAGTTGGTAAGGTTTGTTCAACCCCCTTCTAAACCTTACACTCACACCCCTTGGGACCTATGATGGCTCAAAAGCTAGTCTAGAAAACCATAGGCAAGTGCACCTATCGTTTTGTAGTAAATATTATTAGTCTGCAAGTGTCATTCCCACGAGGATTGTAAGTACTAATAATTACCGTCTTTTTGTTATTTAATCTAGCAATTTTCGAGTTTTGTTTGTTTAATGAAAATGAAAAATAGAGAATTTTAAAATAATTGCAACTTACAAAAGATCAAATAAAAATAGATTGTAGAATTAAGAAATCAAGAGCTAGAAATGTGTTTGAATGTAAATCCCTCTAGAATGTTTTTGTGATTTAACAAGATAAAAATACAACCATAATCCCTAAGCAAAAACCAACCTCTTTTAGTAAAATCTCATGTTTCATGGACCGTAGAAATTCGATTTAAGTTAAACCCTCTATCGAGCGAATAACTTCTAATCTCAAGTTGATTAATCAAATCTCTTTCTAGTTAAAACCACCAAGACAAAGATTATAACGATTTGTGAATTCCCATATTAGGTTTGACCCTAATCCGGAAAGATTTATGTCGTCCTATATCTAGGATTGCATGCAACTCTTTTCACTTATATAGATTTTATTTCACCATGAATCTCTCGATTTCCGGATGAAAAATAAACTTCAAATCAATATTGCATATACCAACTTGAATGAATAAAGCATAATATAAGTGAATCACACAAAACATGAAGATTTTATTAAAAACATACAAACCTTAATCACAAATTCATTCTAGAGTTCATTACATTCAAACACTAGAAATTTAGCTACACATGGCTTTGTCAAAAGAGTATACTACACAAGAAGATATGAATAAAATGAACATGGTGTACTTAGCTCTTATTCAAGACCAATACAAGACTTCCTCCTTGGTTGATTGCAATGATGTTGAGCTCAAAGCCTTCTCCTCTATTGCTCTTCAACTTCCAACTCTACCTCTCTTTTATTCTCTCAATATATTTTGCTTTGAAACTTAGAATATACAATGAATATACAATGAATCTCTCTATCAATGAATACTACATGAATTATATCTTTTTCCCAACTCAAACTCTTGGCTTTTTTAGGCACCATCTTTGTGAAAGAACACATCAATAATGCTAACAAATGCTCCACTTCCATGGTTGTTGGTTGAATCATTGTGTGCACATTCATGGTTGAGTTGGTTGAATCATTGTGTCCACGTGACAATTGAGGGAATAATAGAGTTTGGTGCATCAAAATGAGGTGTAAAAGTTGCTCAAAGGTTGTCAAAAAGCAAGAAGGAAAGTCTCCATAATTTCCGCCAAAGAAAAACCAAGTCGATCAAAAAGCACGCCCGTGCTTTAAAAGCACGGGCGGGCCGTGTTTTCGATTTTCCCGAACACGATCGTGCTTGAAAAGCACGGCCTGGCCGTGTTTGGTACGTCGGGGTCGAAAAATTGCTCGTTTTTACTTCTAAAAGCACGGCCGTGCTTAAAAACACACCGCCCTTGTTTGACTGAAAAGGCCCCGAAATGACGCGTTTAGCTTGGGATTTTGAGTGTTTTTGCATCCGAAAACCCCAGGTATGTTTTGACATGAAACCATGGCCCAAATTTCACCAAAAACAACTCCAAATCATCAATCTACACCAATAAAAGCACCTCGGAGTAATGTGAACTATGTACAATCAAAAATTTATGAAACTAACAATAAAATAACTCAAATCATACTTAAATATACACATAAAACATGCATAAAAAGACCCTTATCAAACCACCTCCAACTTTGAACTTTGCTTGTCCTCAAGCAAAACATTAAATCAAAAAAAAAAATGATTCAATAAATTACAATACACAAGGATTTTTTTTTTTCAACACATTGAACACAAGCAGTCAAGTTCTTAGCCTTCTCAACCCGAATTAACCATTCAGTAAAAACACAATTTTTGCAAAGCGATCGATGTCAAAAGAAAGATCAGAACATCACTCCACAAATATTGATAGTTATGAATAACTTCAATTCAATAATGTCATGAAAATACAAGAATTCAATGGATCATTGTAGTTAGCCTACTAGTCATATAACCAAGCTTTTTGAACTTTTATTGGAATGAGAATTCAAGGAATATACATTCTCCTTTTCGATTTTTTTTTTTTTTTGTAGGTCCTTTCGAGGCATTCTTCCACTAGGTTTATATTTTGAATTTTCGTTCAAACACTCCTAGGGTGGTTTCCCATACTCATATTTGTGTCGCCGTTTTACGTAAAAGACAAACATGGGGCTCATGAATGCTCCTAGTTACTAAGCAACAACAAATAGAGAGTATAACCTCGATTGGATTCCCCTTTTTTCTTCTTCTTTTTTTTTTTTTTCCATTTGTTTTTTTTTTTCACAAGCTTGGTATAACAACTAGTTAACCACCACTAAATCATGAATTCTCATACGTTCATAACACTAAGCTTTGTCGTAAATGCCTTAACAAATCAAGTATTATGGAGTTGGAAATCTCGTCAAAATTTAGCACACATCTACATCAATCTATCCTAGACAATCAATTGCTTCACATTAAAAACATAAATCAAAAAGTTAATTTTGGTGTAATTGGGCTAAGTTATTGACTAGCAAACACTCAATTTGTTAAAAAAATACCTCTTGTCGACAAACTAAAAATAAAAGCAAGCACACACAAACTAAGAATGTAATTGCACCCACCTCCAACTTTAAAGGTTTACATTGTCCTCAATGTGAAAGAAAGAGATGAATGAACACAAACAAAACACTCAAAAATCAACCACACTAGAAGAAAAAAATAAAAGAGGTAGAAAAGAAAAATACGACCTTACTAGAAGAGTGAAATCGGTATTGAGCGACCATTGTATTGTTTAGTACGGGATCTTCATCGGCATCTTCATACCTAATCAAGGATACACAACTCGAATACCGTGAAATCATCAAATATAATTTTTTTTTTGAGTTTTTTTGTTGAAATTTTTTTAATAATAAAAACACGGCCGTGTTCGATCGATTTTTTTTTCGGCCAAAAAAAAAATTTTTTAATTTTTTTCTAAAAACACGGTCGTGCTTGAAAAGCACGGCCTGGCGTGTTTGGTACGACTTTTTCTACAAAACCTTGGATTTTTTGAACACGGCCAGTGTGTTCACGGTGGGTCAGGAACACGGCCGTGCTTTTTAAGCACGGCGGACCGTGTTTTTTTTTTTTAATTTTTTTAATTTTTTTTTTTTAATCCCCAAGCAATAAAAAAAATATAAGTAAAAGAAAATGCACACAAAATGCCGGGTTGCCTCCCGGTTAGCGCTTCTTTAAAGTCGTATAGCTGGACCGTTTACCCAAATGTGGAGATTAGTCGGGTGGAGCTTTGGACTTATGAAAATCCCTTAGGTATTTAGTAGTATTACCTCCAACTTTATGCTTCAAAATGTGCTCTTTGAACTTTTCGGTCCCCTTTTCGGGCATAAGCTTCCAACATGGACTTTGAACAACACTTTTCTCCAAGAGATTTTTAGATTTCTCATCGTGCAACGAAATTGAATCGGCAAAAGAACAAGTAGTATCCTTTTCAATATCAATATGAATTTTAAAAATTACTTGTTCATCCCCCACTCTCAAAGTTAATTTTCCCTCATGCACATCAATGATTGATTTTGCCGTAGCCAAGAAAGAACGCCCAAGAATTAGAGGAACCTCAATATCATTATGCATGCCAAGAATAACAAAATCAACTGGGAATATGAATTTATCGATCTTGACTAACACATCATTAATAATACCTCTAGGATGTTTAATCGATTTATCGGCTAAGTGTATGTCCATCCTAGTAGGTTTCAGTTCACTTAATCCCATATGCTTGAATGTTTCATAAGACATCACATTGATACTAGCTCCTAAGTCAGCTAGTGCTCTATCAATAGGTAAACCATCAATTGTACAAGGGATAATAAAACTTCCTGGATCATTACATTTTTGTGGTAGATTATTGGAAGAACATTTATCATTCAATTGCACATTTGATAGTTCGTTAAGCTTATTTTCATTAGAAATGATGTCATTTAGATCCTTAGCATGCTTTGAAAGAGGTTGAACAAATGGAATATTAGTATGTAGTTGCTTTAATGACTCAAGGTACTTACCAAATTTGTCCTCCCTTCTATCTTCTTCGGTTAGACTCCGGTAAGGGATCTTGGGTTTGTATTCGGCGACCTCCTTTTTCATGAACTTTTCTTTGGGTATGTCATCCTCCACGTATTTCTGCATGGCGGTATTGGCATAATCATGCTCATGTGGAAAACTGATGGTAATTGCCTTTACGTGCTCCCTTGGGTTTGGCTCAGTATTACCCGGTAAACTACCTTGTGGCCTTTCATAAATCATCTTCGCAATCGCCTATTTGGTTTTCCGTTATGGATAGATGCCTCTTGATTTCTCAAGGATGTTTCCACCGCCTGAATCGGAGTATCTGTTGATTGCACAAACTTTGTTATAAGATCTTCCAAGTTAGGCTTACCTTGATTTGGGTGAAATCCGGAGACGTGTGTAGATCGGGATTGGGATTGGGTTGTGGTTGGCCTTGGTTTCCCCAACCGAAATTAGGATGTTGTCGCCACCCAGGATTGTATGTGTTCTTTGTAAGGATTACTTGGGTAATTTCCTTGATTCCCACGTAATTAGCCTTGTTCGGCGTGAGGTATTGTGTGTGGGCGATCCCGATTATTATGCAATCCCCGCAAGTTTCACAAGATAAAACGTGCGGTGGTGGTGGTTTAGGAGCGCTAGATCGTCGATCTTTTTGGTCAAAGCTTCGACTTGTGCGCTAGTGTAACCACCATCCAGCATCCGCATTATAAACACCCACTGTTCTATTAGGTTTACCTCGACGGGATTGCCATTGATAGCCATTCATGGCCATTCCCTCTATCGGATCTTGGGCGCTTCCGGTGTTTTATTGTTCAAAGTTCCCCACCACCGCGCGATCGATCATTTGCCTTGTTGACGAGAGTAGCCTGTTGTAAAACGTTTGGACTTGCATCCAAATAGGAGGCCATGATGTGGGCATTTTCGCAAAGCAATTCTTTGAATCTCTCCCAAGTGTCGTACAAAGTCTCATCGTCCTCTTGAGTGAATGAAGAGATTTCATTCCTCAATCGTGCGGTTTTGGCGGGTGGAAAATACTTCAAAAGAAACTTTTCCGCCATAATGCTCCATGTTGTGATTGTTCCCTTTGGTAAAGTGTTTAGCCATTGTTTAGCCCGTCCCCGAAGAGTAAATGGGAACAGGCGTAAACGGATGGCATCGTCGGAGACTCCATTTATTTTAAAGGTATCGCAAATTTCGAGGAAATTCGCGATATGATTATTTGGATCTTCGTCCGGTAGGCCGTCGAATTGAACAAATTGTTGCACCATTTGAATGACATTCAGTTTGATTTCAAATTATTGGTCATAATAATGGGCCTTACGATACTAGATGACGTGCCGTCCATGGATGGTTCGGCATAGTCATACATAGTTCTTTGTTCATCCGCCATGACGAAATCTTTACTTTCGTTAGTATCCTCTTCGTGGTCCGTGTTTAGTACTTTCCTCGTGTTTGCTGCCGCGGTGTCGCGCTTCCAAATTCGGCGACGAGTAGGCATACACTGCGGTAAACAAAAAGGATAAGTATAAACCAAGACTTACTAAGATAGATAAAAAGAAAGATAATGGTAAAATAAAATAAAAAAAATAAAAAAAAATGATTAAATTAACAAAAATAAAGCGTTCTTAATATTACAATCCCCGACAAAAATGCAAAAAACTTGATGGCTCAAAAAGCTACTCTAGAAAACCATAGGCAAGTGCACCTATCGTTTTGTAGTATAGATTATTGAGTACCGAGTGTCATTCCCACGAGGATTGTAAGTACTAATAATTACCGTCTTTTTTGTTATTTAATCTAGCAATTTTCGAGTTTTGTTTGTTTAATGAAAATGAAAAATAGAGAATTTTAAAATAATTGCAACTTACAAAAGATCAAATAAAAATAGATTGTAGAATTAAGAAATCAAGAGCTAGAAATGTGTTTGAATGTAAATCCCTCTAGAATGTTTTTGTGATTTAACAAGATAAAAATACAACCATAATCCCTTAAGCAAAAACCAACCTCTTTTAGTAAAATCTCATGTTTCATGGACCGTAAAAATTCGATTTAAGTTAAACCCTCTATCGAGCGCGAATAACTTCTAATCTCAAGTTGATTAATCAAATCTCTTTCTAGTTAAAACCCCAAAGACAAAGATTATAACGATTTGTGAATTCCCATATTAGGTTTGACCCTAATCCGAGAAGATTTATGTCGTCCTATATCTAGGATTGCATGCAACTCTTTTCACTTATATAGATTTTATTTCACCATGAATCTCTCGATTTCCCGGATGAAAAATAAACTTCAAATCAATATTGCGCATATACCAACTTGAATGAATAAAGCATAATATAAGTGAATCACACAAAACATGAAGATTTTATTAAAAACATACAAACCTTAATCACAAATTCATTCTAGAGTTCATTACATTCAAACACTAGAAATTTAGCTACACATGGCTTTGTCAAAAAGAGTATACTACACAAGAAGATATGAATAAAATGAACATGGTGTATTTAGCTCTTATTCAAGACCAATACAAGACTTCCTCCTTGGTTGATTGTAATGATGTTGAGCTCCAAGCCTTCTCCTCTATTGCTCTTCAACTTCCAACTCTACCTCTCTTTTATTCTCTCAATGTATTTTGCTTTGAAACTTAGAATATACAATGAATATACAATGAATCTCTCTATCAATGAATAATACATGAATTATATCTTTTTCCCACCTCAAACTCTTGGCTTTTATAGGCACCATCTTTGTGAAAGAACACATCAATAATGCTAACAAATGCTCCACTTCCATGGTTGTTGGTTCAATCATTGTGTGCACATTCATGGTTGAGTTGGTTGAATCATTGTGTCCACATGACAATTGAGGGAATAATAGAGTTTGGTGCATCAAAATGAGGTGTAAAAGTTGCTCAAAGGTTGTCAAAAAGCAAGAAGGAAAGTCTCCATAATTTCCGCCAAAGAAAAACCAAGTCGGGCGAAAAGCACGGGCAAGCCGTGTTTTCGGATTTTCCCGAACACGGCCGTGTTTGGTACGTCGGGTCGAAAAATTGCTCGTTTTTACTTCTAAAAAGCACGGTCGTGCTTAAAAACACACCCTGCCCGTGTTTGACTGAAAAGGCCCCGAAATGACGCATTTAGCTTGGGATTTTGAGTGTTTTTGCATCCAGAAACCCCCGGGTATGTTTTGACATGAAACCATGGCCCAAAATTCACCAAAAACAGCTCCAAATCATCAATCTACACCAATAAAAGCACCTCGGAGTAATGTGAACTATGTACAATCAAAAATTTATGAAACTAACAATAAAATAACTCAAATCATACTTAAATATACACATAAAACATGCATAAAAAGACCCTTATCAACCTACGATGTTGAAGACCGGTTCTTTGGACTTTGAGTGCGAGAATGCGAAATATGGCTTTGTGTATGAATTTTTGATGTGTATTCTACTGCAATGCACTAAAATGAATATATATAGCCAACCAACACCTGCATGAGATAACAAAAGTAGTGGGCATTAATCCAATTGTAACATCCCATATGTTACACCCTACTACTCCATAACAGACAAGTAGTGGGCTCTCTTCAGATGACCACAACTGTAGGAGTTACTAACTCCAACAGTCACACGAATCTGGATACCTACAATGTCCAGATTCATTGGGCTCCAACAAATTCAACAAATATCACTTGAATCTAGGCCAAGCCCATTTTTTAGTGGCAAAACTTTAGTGGACTGGACCGGGCGCCCAGCCCAGCCGAGACACCGGCCGTGTGGGCGCGTCTTGCGTGTGTGGCCCACTTGTAGTCATCCACTTGTGTTATAGTTTATACAACATATAACACCTTCTAGTAAATAAACTAGGATAAACTATGATTTGTATTCCATGTGAGATAAGGCAAAAGCCTTTCATCTCCCTTTGCATAATCTTTACATAATGCCCATTTATGTGGCTACCTTCGTGTATTAATTTCTCACTCACCAAAATTTGGTTTTGAGAAATAAAAAATACTACAAAAATCTACTTGGAACGTAGATTAATAATATATAATTTAATTCCTCCACAATTAAATATTTAGCCACCGAAAATTGGTCAAAGTCGGGTCGACACCCATTTTATCAAAACCAAAATATCCAACAATCCCCCACATGAGTGGAAATTAATGTATGCATTAATGCAGACACGCAAACCAGTCCTCAGGAGACAATATTGCATGCGGAAAGGTAGCTTATGGCTTTGAACCTTCCATAGTCAATACCATCGGGTACACTGGCGGCTTAGTGGACGCAATGCCTTGAACTATTCCTCCACGGTGTATACCGAGTCAAAAGTATTAACACAATAAGGTCTCAACACCTTCTGTTCTCACGTTTTGTGTCTGTTTCGGCCATGGACACCACTTTGGATTCATAAGTGTTACTTTGAAGCGGCCCGCACTTCTCACTTATATGGGTGATCTCCTATCCGAGTATCCTGCCATACTCAACCTCAACGAGGTGTAGGAATCATTAAAAGTCAAATGACTTAGCCTCACCACAACTTTGCAGGTGTTTCAACACTTTGTATTGCTTTCAGGGATGGGTTATAACATTGTATCCAAGTGTTACAACATAACCTTCATAGTTTAGTTTTCCCAATGATCCAAGTTCTTGGGATCTTGATCATCATGGTTGGGTTACCACTATGATAGTTATTTTTACTTTGTGGACTTCAAGCCCATTCCCTCTAGCAATTTACCCAATTGATCTCGATTCAGATCCTTTTGTCAAAGGATCTCGCCAAAATTTTCTTTTGACTTTACGTAGTCAATTGACATCACACCATTTGAGATCAATTGTCTAACGGTATTGTGTCTCCGACGAATATGTCTAGACTTACCGTTATACATATTGCTATGTGCCCTTCCTATAGCCGCTTGGCTATCACAGTGAATCATCACAGACGGCACAGGCTTCCTCCAACATGGAATATCTTCCAGAAAGTTTCGAAGCCACTCTGCTTCTTCAGCAACTTTATCCAAAGCTATAAACTTAGATTTCATGGTGGACTGAGTTATACACGTTTGCTTTGTGGACTTCCACGATACCGCACCACCTCCAATGGTGAATATGTATCCACTAGTTGAATAAGAATCTTTCGAATCAGAAATCCAACTAGCATCAGTATATCCTTCAAGTACAAATTGATATCTTGAGTAGTATAGCCCATAATCCAAGTATACTTCGGTATTTTAACACCCTGTTAACGCTTTCCAATGCTCATAGCTTGGATTGCTCGTGAACCTACTCAACATATTTACTGAGGGTAGGCTAAGTCCGGACATGTACAATTTGTGATGTACATCGATCGCCTATTATACGTGAGTATTCCATCCGAGCCACTAGTTACGCTTTATTAGAAACCGGTTTATACTTAAATCAATGGGCGTCTTTTGACGGTGAATCATCAAAATCATTGAATTTCTTGAGCACTTTCTCCACATAGTGGGATTGTGACAAGATAATTCCATCGGAGTTCTCACGATTTTTATCCCAAGAATTACATCAGATCCCCATATCCTTCATGTCAAAGTTCCTCTTTAACATTCTTTTAGTCTCCATGATAGTATCATGATTCTCGCCCATGATTAACAAATCGTCTACGTATAGACAAACTATGACAAATGTTCCGATGTCCCTTTGACATATACGCATTTATCACACTCGTTTATTTTAAATCCATTTGACAACATCGTATTGTCAAACTTAAGATGCCATTGTTTTGGAGCTTGTTTGATCTGTACAAGGATCTTATTAACTTGCATTTTCTTGACCGGTGCAACAAACCCTTTAGGTTGTTCCATGTATATTTCAAAGATCAATCTTTCCATTCGAAACGCCGTCTTGACATCCTCTCGATGAATCTCTAGATTGTGCAAAGCGAATCGCGAGAAGCACTGAATAGATGCAATCCTCAAGTTCGAGAATAGGTATCAAAGAAGTCATATCATTCTTTTTGTTTAAAGCCTTTGGCTACAAGCCGTGCTTTATACTTATCAATAGTTCCATCTGCTTTATACTTCTTCTTTAGGATCCATTTACATCCTAAAGGTTTATGACCATCAGGGTGATCAACCAACTCCCAAGTATGGTTCTGCAGAATGGACTCGATTTCACTATTGATAGCTTCTTGCCATAGCGGAGCATCTGGACTACTTAGAGCCTCTTTAATCGAGTTTGGCTCGCCGTCTAACATAAATGTTATGTAATCTGGCCCAAAAGACTTAGCCGTCTTAGACCTCTTACCGCGTCTTGGTTCTTCACTAATTGGTGTTGAACCACTTGGAGTTTCGTGAGTTCTTTTATTAGTACTCACTTCTAACTTTTCTCTACAAGGGTAGACATCCTCAAAGAATACATCATTCCTTGATTCGATTATGGTACCTTCAGTCATTTTCGGATTTTCTGACTTATGTATCATAAACCTATATGCACTACTTTGTTATGCATATCCCACAAAGACACAATCAACTGTCTTTGGTCCAATTTTAACTTGTTTTGGTTCAGGTATTGCTACCTTAGTGAAGGTGACTTATCTTTCCCTTTAAAAGGTATTTTATTCAATATGTGGTTAGCTGTTAAAACAACTTCCCCCCACATATTCTGGGGTAATCCGAAACTTATCAACATGGCATTCATCATCTCTTTTAGAGTCCGGTTTTTTATGTTCAAAGAACACCATTGGGATCGCGTGGTGAATATGACGTTGTTGTTTGATGAATTATGCCTGACTGGGTACATAGTTCTTCAAATGGTGCAACATATTCGCCACCTCTATCACTCCGAATTATTTTAATCCGGCTGCCAAGTTGATTTTTAACTTCATTTTTATAATTCTTAAAAGCTTCTAATGCTTCATCTTTGCTTCTTAACAAGTATAAGTAGCAAAACCTTGTGCAATCATCAATAAATGTGATGAAATATTTTTTACCACCTTTAGTTTGCACAAATTTTAGATCACACACATCAGTGTGTATCAACTCTAAAGGTGAAGTGCTCCTTTCAATCGAATGAAACGGTAATTTAGCCATTTTAGCTTCAACACAAACTTCACATTTTCTTTGTGAGTTTACTTCAGGTAAATTAATTAATTCTAAATTTACCAATCTTTTTATAGCATTAGATTTACATGTCCTAATCTAATATGTCATAAATTAGAGCACTCAAAGAATATAAAATGTAAGATTCATTCTTATTCATATTCTCGCCAAAACGGCGATCATTACATTCATTTTGAATAGTCCTTTATCTAGATAACCCCTACCAAGGAACTGTCCAAATTTGCTAAGTACAAACTTTTCGGACTCAAAACTAGTCTAAACCCATGGTTGACCAAAGAGCGAACCCGAAACTGATTTTTGCGGATGTCCGGGACATGCAAAGACATCCTTCATCTTCAACTCCTTTCCCGAAGTAAGCTTTAGCACCACCATTCCAACGCCAAATATCGTAAGAGGCGTGATTCCCCATATGGAGCTTCCTTCCTGGTCGATGGGATGTAAGAAGAGAATGCATCCCCGATCAAAATAGACATAGCAAGTGGCACCGTATCCACAAACCATTCTTTCAAAGTTATCCACCAAATTGGCTTCAAACACCACCGACATGTCAACGTCGTCGGCTCCCTTTCTTCAACCACATTAGCATTGGGTCCGTGGTTTTGTTTTCTTTTTCTTTGATAGCGGTAGTCCTTTGCCATATGGTTCGATTTGCCCACGATTGTAGCAAGGTCCCTAGAATTTTCCAACTGTCGGTTTCTTGCCTTTATCGTTAGGCCTTTTCTTCGAGTTACTTGACGAGCCGTGCTCCATGAAGTTGGCTTTTGACTCCATAGGGACAAGCTTGGACTTAGAGTCAATCCTCCTATTGTCTTCCTCACCGAGTTTGACAATTAGATCCTCTAGTCCCATCTCCTTTCGCTTATGTTTGAGATAATTCTTGAAATCCCTCCAACTTGAGGGCAATTTCTCAATCAAGGTGGCCACTTGGAATGCTTCCTAAAAGCCATTCCCTCGGCAGAGATTTCATGTAGGATCAATGGAACTTCTGAACTTGTTCCATCATGGTTTTAAAATCAACCATCACAAAATCCAAGAACTTACCGACAACAAATTTCTTTGTGCCGGCATCCTCGGTTTTGTACTTCTTTTCCAAAGAATCCCACAATTCTTTGGAGGATTTCACAAAGACAATACACATCAAAAGTGCATCACTAAGTCCGTTTAAGACATAGTTACGGCACAGAAATCACCCTGCCCCATGCATCAAATGCAAATGCGCGTTTTTCAAAGATTCGTTCGTTTTTCAAAGCAACAACAGGAGCGTCTTCTGTCAGATATTTCGCCAGACTCAGGGTAGTCAGGTAGAACAACATTTTTTGCTGCCACCTCTTGAAGTCGAAACCCATGAATATTTTGGGTTTCTCAGCTTGAGCAGGAGGGATGATCGGGGTTCTACTTGTGCTTGCCATCGTGAAGTTCGATAATTGTCTTGCGATTGTTATTACAGTGTAGTGGTTACAACGGGAAAGCCTTCACAATGGCTCAATTACAAACTAGAAATGAACTATTCTATTACAAATAGAAAACAGGAACTTCAGGAACTGAACTGTAAGCCGAGTCAAGATACTATCTCTATCCGCAAGACAATTATGTCCCAGCTAGTGCTCACGGTTTGACGTATTGCCTCCAAAGATAAAATGGCTTCATCTTTTGTGTAGTAGCACCACTAACACAGAAGCACCTTCGAACAGGTCTTACATGATACAGATCCTCTCTCTACGAAAATTCTCTCTCTACAAAAATTCTTGTCGTGCACGACCGTCGACCTGCCCTTGTGAAACTTCTCCGGTCGTCTCCTCCGGCCGCTCCATGGCGGAGCCGCTCTTTTTGGGCTGCACATCAAACTTCGATCCACCACCGTGCACAACACGAGAGGGGCGGTACCGACGTCGTGCGAGTCCATGATCGTCCGCGTCGCCACGACCGGATCTCTCTCTCTCCTTTCATCCTGCCGGACTTTCTCCCCTCCAAAAACCCCCCACGCTCGTCTACAACCCACCATCCTCTCGCCGCTGGACTCGTCCTGTCGGACTCCTACTGCCGCGCAAGCTTTCTCCTCCTGTGCACGAGGAGGAAGGCAAAGGGGTGCGTCCCCAAGATACGGTATAGCGAAAGATATGTTCTACCTTTACCCCCATGGCCGCCTATTGCCATGGGGGGCCGTCCCTCTAAGGGCCTCATGAGGGGCGGTACATCCTTCCTTCTAAGACCCTCTCCCGGGGTGATGTCCCCTGGGCCAATCTTTGCCATCCTCAGCGCCAAACAACAGACTGCCCTCCCACAGATTCTTCTCAACATGCTGGAAGCTCTGCCATCATGGGCCCTCGCCAAGTATCAAAACCTCGACATTCGGCTCATGATAATAATGCTCAATCCAATTTTGGCCACTCTTTTGCTAAAATTGTTTCAGGTACCCATCACGACATGGATTCAAATACGCATGCGCAAGGTAATCTCAAAACATTTTCCCATGCGGTTTCTGGTAAATCCAATCCTATCTCAAAACCGGTTAGAAAGGGTGATTATTACTCAGTCACTATTGATGAAAACGTGTATCAACAACGTCTCGCTGAATTCTCATATTCGTTAATTGGTAGGGTTATTTTGGGAAAAGGAAACAAACCATGGGCGACAATGCTTTTGCATAAACGCTTTTCTCGAATTATGGGATATTAACATCGATCGAAACTAATCCCCTTAGGTAAGGGAATTTTTGTGTTAAGTTTTCTAATGCGCGAGGATCGTGCTCGAGCTCATGCTCGTGTCAATCAAGGCGCTCAATCCAGTACTATCCGTCTCTCTCCATGGGTCCCTGGATATCAATCCCTACAAAGTGCACACGTCGATAGCAAGTGTTTGGGTTTGCATCTACGAGCTTGGTTTGGAATACTTGGATCCTAATACCATCTTGGGGATAGCCGTCACGATTGGGAACCCGATTCAAATAGACCATCGATCTTTAGGGTCCTCGGTCATTTCATCCGGTCTTAGTAGATATCGATATGTCTAAGCCCTTAGAGAATCACATTATGGTTGAACGGGTGGGTCGGTGCTCATTTTGTGTCGATTCGCGTATGAAAAATTGCGAATTTTGTTCAAAGTGTGGTATTACGGGACACTTGACGGCTTCTTGCCATTTCATCCAAAGCCAGATAAACCTACTCTGAAGAAAGGCGAAGTTTCTCGGATCGGGGGCGTGCGCTGGGCGTGGACGCGTCGGACTCGGCAGATGGGGGACGCTCACGGGTTCGTAAAATTTATCGTCTGTGCACAGACAAGGGCAAACCGTTGATGACTCAATGGTAAATACGGCCTCTACTACGCGCGCTGGATCTCTTCCCCGCACAATTGTCACTAGCACCATGGATATCCGCCTTGGTAACACATTTGAGGCGCTTGGCTCAGACGACTCCCAGGATCCGCATTCCACAGATTTTCAGCCCGATTATCCAGCCAGAGAGTCCTCTCCCAAGGCCACGACTTCCAACACCTGAACGGTTTCCACCATTATGCCTATTATGGTTCAGTATCCTTTGGGAAAGCCAATTCGAGCTCTTAGCCGTGCCTTCCGGGATAGCTCCTTGGACTCGGCGAAATCCAGAATTCTTCGGAGTATGGCGTCGGGCTCGTCGCCGCAGGTCCATGACATAACTATCGAACAGGAGCATACAGAGACACATGAAATGAATATTGCAGCATCCAAGAGATGGGCAGATTATGCAAAAGAAGTTGGTAATTCTCAATCGTCAGGCTCCACAACACACCACACGCCTATTTTTACCGTGCGATCGACACGGGCGCCACCTCCACCGTCTTCTCAATGAATTGCATCTTCTGGAATATCCGGGGGATTGGGAACATTGCATCTCGTAATGTTCTTAAGGCTTTATGTCACAAACATAAACCCTCTATTTTAGCCATTTGTGAACCTAAGGTGGACATTTCATCCATTTCGGATTCTTACTAGAGTAGCTTGGGGCTCAGCTTTGCTGCTCAGAGCTTCCGGGCGAACGGTCGCCCAGATATTTGGGTCCTATACGACACGACCATTTTATTTCTTCGTCCTTAATCGGGTTTGGTCTTCTTCTCGATTGTATTATTTTGCAAATTCAATTTGGTTCTATGGTTTTATGTTGGTTTTGCTCATGGTTTGTGTGATCATGTTGCACGTCATGCCCTTTGGTTGGAGCTGAGGAATTTGGGTCTTACTGATCTGCTGCTGATTGGGGATTTCAATGTTGTGTTGGGACATCATGAGCGTTCTGGCATGGGTACTTTATCCCAGGCTTCTTGTAAGGACTTCAGGGACTTCTTGGAGGATGCAGGGTTATTTGTTGTGCCGACTTCGGGGAATTTGTTTACTTGGTGCTCCCCTCGTAGGCTTCTAGCTCTTCTTGGGCGAAATCGGATCGAGCCACGGCAATCGGTCAATTCTTCGCTCTTTGGCAGTTGCTAATGATTTAGTCCTTCCGCGCATTGTTGAGATCACCATCCCATTCTTGTCTTTTGTTCTTCTTCCATTATCAAGGGCCCGTCACCTTTTCGGTTCAAAGATATGTGGATTCATCATGCTTCATTCCGGTATTGTCACTACCTCTTGGCACTCCCGTGCGCGTCGTCTAGCCCGTTGCAGCGTGTCATGTGGAAGCTCAAAAGGTTGAGACAGACGATTAAGGTATGGAATAAGGAGGTATTTAGGGATGTTAATCGTCAGGTGGATCATCAAATGGAAAGGGTCCAGTGATTCAATCGATATCGAATCAGGGTTTCACGGAGGAACTCGGAAAAGAGAACCGGAGGCACGAGTGTAATACCCGGCATATAATTTGATAAATTATCATCTTCTATATTATTGTTAGTAATATTATAACATGTACTATTATTAGTCTTAATAATATTTCTCTTATTATATTAACATAATAGTATTGGGCTACCATGAATCCAATTTAATTCAAACTTATTTAATGGTTCGGTCATATATTTTGATTTATCAAAACTCAAAATCCATTTAAATAAGCTCGAGTTCCACTAAATCTGTATATATGTTAATGTTATTGCTATTATTATTAAATCGTATTAATTATTTTATCCATTTTGAATAAATAATAAAAAATAATAGTTGATCTATATTTATATATATATAGTATAATAATTTATTTTAAGTTGAGAGGTGATTTTTATCTGAATTTTTAAATACAAATAGGCTATAGCTAATAATTTCACCTACGTAGTTGGCATTTATGATAATATTTCCTTAATATTTTATCACACAGAGGAGCAACTATAGATTTAACACCCCGTAATCTTTTATATTTAGGATTTTAAATCTTGGCCCGATATAAGAGAATTTTCAAGTTTAATTATGTTTTCAGCTGGTGGCCTGGCCCAATGACTAATTTATAAAAGTCCTTTTTATTAAGCTCATATATGTATTTTATTTG
The DNA here is from genome assembly GCA_016081115.2 of Rehmannia glutinosa. NCBI lineage: Eukaryota > Viridiplantae > Streptophyta > Magnoliopsida > Lamiales > Orobanchaceae > Rehmannia > Rehmannia glutinosa. The sequence goes on from CM071926.1 coordinate 38,000,030, forward strand.
GTTTAAAAATTATGTAGTATTTTTATCAGAGTAGAAGTCTTTTGTTTATTGAGATAAATCGTTTTCAGATAAGATCAAAATATTTTACATGTATATCTATTTGAAACCTAATACATGGCAATTAGGATTTTTAAGCCTACAACTAGATAAGCATTCACATATTTACAGATATATCAAATTTTATTTTCTCAAAATTCGATTTTCTCACTCTTTCAAGCTTATATTAGTACATATTTACAAATATTATAGGAATTCGATTTTATCCGCACACATAGTCTACTCATCACGTTCCTTCACACACGTAAAAATCTCAACTCCTACATAAACTCAATTTCTCTCGGTTTCTCTCAAGCTTCTATATATTAAGCCTATATATTAAGATATCTATATTCTTAGCAATCTCACGTGTTTTCAAAAATCAATCTCAAAATTCTTATGTTCTCAAGCTCTCTACAATATCACAATCTCACATCCAAAGTTAAACATTCATGATTTTTTTCAAATTTCTATCAAAACTCATACCATTTATTCAACAATGAGATACCAAATCGAAACTCCAAGCCGCCGAAATAGAAACCCAAACCCCATCGGAGATCACCTCAAGCCCCAAAAAGAACCCAACCACCATACCGGTCCCGCTGAAAATCCGTAACCTTCGAAAAGCCCAAATCACCCACTGCCACTCGCCGTCGAAAAACCTATCTAATCCGCCAATTGAACCTACCAAAATTGCACATTGATAATCGTGAAAGAACCCGTCCCCAAGAATCCAAAGTCCGGAAACTCAGGAACAATTACGCCGAAAGTTCTCGAATCGAAACCCACCGGAAATCCAAAACCAGTCCCAACGCTGTCGCCCGTTGCTACCTCTGTCGGCCGCCGCGCTCTACTGCTTGTCATCGGGCCTCCTCCTGGCGTGTGTGGTTGCGGCAGGACAGAAAAGAGAGAGTCAGAGAGTGAGATGGGAGACAGGCAGGGAGAGTTACAGAGAGAGATAGGAATAGAGTTGGAAAAAGAAAAGAAAAAAAAAAGATATGGGCGAGAAGGCAGACGGGAAGAAGAAGGGATTGCTGATTTGAGAGATTTATTTGTGACGAAGAACTAGACGTTTAGGCTTTCTAGTTCACGCTTCGTACGACTATCAACTACGTTTGAGGTAGGGGTTTTTCTTTACACTTTTATGTACGAAGTTTAATTGTCTTTATTAAATATGTACTTGTATGATTTTATGAATTTTATACTTGACAATGTGATTATAATTGTTGAACTTGATGTGCCTATTATATGTGAATAATCTGTATTTATTTATGTGAAATGGCAAAGTATGGCTTCGGCCAATGGCAAAGTAGGCTTCGGCCAATGGCAAAGTATATGTGTGGCTTCGGCCAATGGCAAAGTATGGCTTCGGCCAATGGCAAAGTAGGCTTCGGCCAATGGCAAAGTATATGTGTGGCTTCGGCCAATGGCAAAGTATATGTGTGGCTTCGGCCAATGGCAAAGTATATGTGAGGCTTCGGCCAATGGCAAAGTATATGTGTGGCTTCGGCCAATGGCAAAGTATATGTGATGACAAAGTATATGTGCTCGAATTCATTAAATTATGCTATTTTATATTTAATTTGGACAATTAGAATCACTACTTGAGTATGTGTTACTCACTTTATCATTTTAACTATTTTCGGATGAAATGGGTGGATGCGCTGCCGATGTTGGGGATAGCCAAAGACTTTACACTTTAGTTATTTAACTTTTGAAATGGTGACTGTTTTCAAATTCAAACAAATGCGACGTACTATCTCGTAATTTATTATAATATTATTAATATTTATTTTTAACCTTAGATAATATTCTAAGTTTGCTTATTTCATAATTATTTTTGTTATAATTTATTTTAAACTTCATTATTGTTTCGCCCAGGTTATCTATTTTATTTTAAAATATAAAAAAAAGGTAAGTGGTACAGTGAAACCTTTATAATTAGACTATGTTTTATAAACTCAGAGTAGCGCAGCGAAATTGTGATGGATTTTTGGATTTATTAATAAAATAGTTTCATTTATAAAAAAATACATTCTTTATTTTAGTAACGCTCAAAAACCCTTTAACAAAAGCGGGCGTTACGGGTGGTATCGGAGCAGTCTATCTTCCCGTAGACTTGGAATTTCTTTTATTTAGAAAAAAAAATGGCTATCCCTCCATCGCGCGACATCCAATCAGGTAATATTTACTTATTGCAATAACTTGTAAAATCTTGAAAAAAGTGCAATGTTATATGAACTTGTTTGTATTTTGTGATTGTTTTTCATAAATATTATCTATGTGCTAAATTTACTGTTAATTTTATTTCTCGCAATTATTTGCTTATTTTGGCATGATACAAATAAATAATCTTATAAATGGCGAATTATAATTGATTATAGGAGTTAACCGTGCATAGTTTATTTAAATGATATGTGATAGAGTTAATACAATTACTTATATGATTAGTGTGTAAATTTTCTAGCACGACTCGTTTGATTAAAATGGATAGGATATTTAACACATTTGGTATTATACTGCAATCTGAGTTTAACTTAAGTATTCCATCATCACCACAAATATGGCACCGCGAATGGGTGATTCCGACTCATCATTTAATTCAACCCAAGTATTCGAATTTTTCTCCTTGACGTAAAAACTCAATTTCGAGGACGAATTTTTTTTTTTTAGTGGGGTAGATTGTAATACCCTATATATAATTTGATAAATTATCATCTTCTATATTATAACATGTACTATTATTAATCTTAATAATATTTCTCTTATTATATTAATATAATAGTATTGGGCTACCATGAATCCAATTTAATTCAAACTTATTTAATGGTTCGGTCATATATTTTGATTTATCAAAACTCAAAATCCATTTAAATAAGCTCGAGTTCCACTAAATCTGTATATATGTTAATGTTATTGCTATTATTATTAAATCGTATTAATTATTTTTGTGACGCCCCAACCCGCTTAGCTCTCGGAATGACACTAAACTTGCTTGTCATATCGGGATTATATTATTGCGGAAGCTTTCTTGAAATAGATAAATTAATAAAATATTTAAAATGGGTAAGATTCTTTTTGTTTTTCCAATAACGTAATATTTATATATATTATTACAAAAAAAACAGCCAAGCAAAGGATTTGTACAAAAGTACTACATTTTATTACAAACCCATATTTTAGCAAAATATTAACAAAAGGTGGAGGAGACCCGTTCATCACACACGTCATCGGCCAGTTGCCTATTCTCACTTTGTAATAAAAACATAGCACATATGGCGTGAGTATAAAAAAAAAAATCGATGGGGAACACCGTAGCGATTATAACCAATTGTCACACGCATCGATTTATAAGAACAATTCATTCTTTATTGACGGACCCACTCGTGAGACGGTCCATTAGCTAGCATTAATCCCGAAGGATTCATTTCATTTGGATTACCCGAAGGTGAATCCCTTTCATTCATTACTTGACTTCCCGAAGGAGAGTACGACACATGGAACAACAATGATTATAACAGTACGACATACTTACGGATCAAGAGTTACCCCACCTTTATACAGCTTCCGATAAAATACGAGTGATCGATGATGTTGATATAAAAGTCGTACGACTCAACTATGCTGCACTGCTAATTAGCTATTCTATTGTTTTAATTATACTCTATTTTTATTAACTTCAGATGTGATGGGTGCTTTGATTTAAGCTAGTCATCCGTCAAATGAATAGGGTAACCTAACATATATATAGGCTTACTTAATTAGATGAACTTAAGTTGGAAATTGGTGAGTCAAGCTGAAACATAATCATACGTGGCTATGTTTGGTGTGTATGTGTGTTACTAATCTAACACAAAAGTGCTTACTAGGATCACTTGTAACTTATCTACTATTTTAACTTGATAACTTTCATAATATAAAACTATGTATAATTGCATGCCTCACCACGTGTGTGTATATGTGGTAATGGATTAACTTCATCTGCTACCTTACTAAATGACTTAGGCACTAGGAATTAGTAATTGAATGCCACGTAACTAAAGTAATTTCATGCATGCAGAAGTTTAGTTACATTAGTATAAATAACTTAAAGTGTGTGTATATTTGCATGCAATAGTAACATACATAATATATATTTCATGATTAACCTATTGCTATTTGCATGCACGTAGATATATGTGTATATATATTAAACCTAACCATTTCAGTGAGTACACATATCACATGCATATATATATATATATATATATATATATATATATATATATGTATGTATAATATATATATATATATATATCATACCTTATTTTATATATAGAAAAACATTTTATATAATACTTTTTAGGTTTTATGTTATTCCTTTTAACAATAATATTATTCTTAGGCATTATTTAATGAACACCATATATGTAGTACTTATTAATTAATAAACCTATTTATGAATTATTTATTGAAATTAATTGGAAAAATAACATGAAAGGTAAAACTCTAACGAATGCGACTTTTGAAAAAAAATTGAGTCGCTACACTTTTATCCATTTTGAATAAATAATAAAAAATAATAGTTGATCTATATTTATATATATATATATATATATATATAGTATAATAATTTATTTTAAGTTGAGAGGTGATTTTTATCTGAATTTTTAAATACAAATAGGCTATAGCTAATAATTTCACCTACGTAGTTGGCATTTATGATAATATTTCCTTAATATTTTATCACACAGAGGAGCAACTATAGATGTAACACCCCGTAATCTTTTATATTTAGGATTTTAAATCTTGGCCCGATATAAGATAATTTTCAAGTTTAATTATGTTTTCAGCTGGTGGCCTGGCCCAATGACTAATTTATAAAAGTTCTTTTTATTAAGCTCATATATGTATTTTATTTGGTTTAAAAATTATGTAGTATTTTTATCAGAGTAGAAGTCTTTTGTTTATTGAGATAAATCGTTTTCAGATAAGATCAAAATATTTTACATGTATATCTATTTGAACCTAATACATGGCAATTAGGATTTTTAAGCCTACAACTAGATAAGCATTCACATATTTACAGATATATCAAATTTTATTTTCTCAAAAATCGATTTTCTCACTCTTTCAAGCTTATAATAGTACATATTTACAGATATTATAGGAATTCGAGTTTTATCTCGCACACATAGTATACTCCTCACGTTCCTTCACACGTAAAAATCTCAACTCCCACATAAACTCAATTTCTCTCGGTTTCTCTCAAGCCATATATTAAGCTTTATATATTAACAGAGATATCTATATTCTTAGCAATCTCACGTGTTTTTAAAAATCAATCTCAAAATTCTTATGTTCTCAAGCTCTCTACAATATCACAATCTCACATCCAAAGTTAAACATTCAGGTGATTTTTTCAAATTTCTATCAAAACTCATACCATTTATTCAACAACGAGATACCAAATCGAAACTCCAAGCCGCCTAAATAGAAACCCAAACCCCATCGGAGATCACCTCAAGCCCCAAAAAGAACCCAACCACCATACCGGTCCCCGCCGAAAAATCAGTAACCTTGAAAAGCCCAAATCACCCACCGCCACTCGCCACATCAAAAACCTATCTAATCCGCCATTGAACCTACCAAAATTGCATTGATCGTCGCCGAGGAACCCGTCCCCAAGAATCCAAAGTCCTAAACTCAGAACAATTACGCCGAAAGTTCTCGAATCGAAACCCACCGAAAATCCAAAACTGCCAGTCCCTAACGCTGCCGCTCGTTGCTACTACTCTCGTCGGCCGCACTCTCTCTGCTTGTCATCGGGCCTCCTCCTAGCGTGTGTGGTTGCGGCAGGACAGAAAGAGAGAGTCAGAGAGTGAGATGGGAGACAGGCAGGGAGAGTTACAGAGAGAGATAGGAATAGAGTTGGAAAAAGAAAAGAAAAAAAGATATGGGCGAGAAGGCGGACGGGAAGAAGAAGGGATTGCTAATTTGAGAGATTTATTTGTGACGAAGAACTAGGCGTTTAGGCTTTCTAGTTCACGCTTATTTACTATCAACTATGTTTGAGGTAGGGGTTTTCTTTACACTTTTATGTACGAAGTTTAATTGTCTTTATTAAATATGTACTTGTATGATTTTATGAATTTTATACTTGACAATGTGATTATAATTGTTGAACTTGATGTGCCTATTATATGTGAATAATCTGTATTTATTTATGTGAAATGGCAAAGTATGGCTTGACGAATGGCAAAGTAGGCTTGACCAATGGCAAAGTATATGTGTGGCTTGACCAATGGCAAAGTATGGCTTGCCAATGGCAAAGTAGGCTTGACCAATGGCAAAGTATATGTGTGGCTTCGCAAAAATGGCAAAGTATATGTGTGGCTTGGCCAATGGCAAAGTATATGTGTGGCTTCGGCCAATGGCAAAGTATATGTGAGGCTTCGACCAATGGCAAAGTATATGTGTGGCTTCGGCCAATGGCAAAGTATATGTGAGGCTTCGGCCAATGGCAAAGTATATGTGAGGCTTGACCATGACAAAGTATATGTGTGGCTTGACCAATGGCAAAGTATATGTGATGACAAAGTATATGTGCTCGAATTCATTAAATTATGCTATTTTATATTTAATTTGGACAATTAGAATCCCTACTGAGTATGTGTTACTCACCCCTATCATTTTAACTATTTTCGGATGAAATGGGTGGATCTTATTTACGATGTTGGGGATAATAGCAAAAGACTTTACACTTTAGTTATTTAACTTTTGAAATGGTGATTGTTTTCAAATTCAAACAAATGCGACGTACTATCTCGTAATTTATTATAATATTATTAATATTTATTTTTAACCTTAGATAATATTCTAAGTTTGCTTATTTCATAATTATTTTTGTTATAATTTATTTTAAACTTCATTATTGTTTACTCGCTCGAGTTATCTATTTTATTTTAAAATATAAAAAAAAAGGTAAGTGGTACAAGAAAAACCTTTATAATTAGACTATGTTTTATAAACTCGAGTAAGCGCTTGAAATTGTGATGGATTTTTGGATTTATTAATAAAATAGTTTCATTTATAAAAAAATACATTCTTTATTTTAGTAACGCTCAAAAACACTTTAACAAAAGCGGGCGTTACACGAGGAACTTTCTCACGTTACTCATGTAGTCCGATTTTCTTCAACCAAGGCTCATTCAGCTTGGTTAAAAGATGGGTACCGCAACACGGCATTCTTTCATCGCCACGCGCCATTAGAAATGGGCGTTCGAGGATTCGAGGGACTCGATGGTTGATGGTACATTCACGGAAGATTTGGTGGTCCTTGAAACCATATTATTTCATTTTATACGGATCTTTTCGCAAATACAGGGCATACCAAATTCGGATTACACCTTGGTTGACCGATTGATTTCACCTATGGTTACCACAATCGATAATGCGCTCTTGTGACCATTCCTTTGGAGTCCGGGTTAAAGAGCGGTGTTTGATATGGGTTTGGATAGTGCTCCGGGGGCGGTTTCATGGGAGATTTTATCGGCATTTTTGGGACGTGGTGTCGAGATGATGTGTTGGCGATTATCTGTTATTTCTTTGTCACGGCCTCTCTTTCCTGTAGGGATCAACGCCGATTTTATGGCACTCATCCCAAAGACCAAGAAAAAATGCAGGTGGAGGATTTTCGACCGATTATCATGAGTAATTTTCTTTTTATGATTATCACAAAGATTTTGGCTACTCGTTTGGGCTCCATCATTTCTTCTTACTTGTCTCCGACTCAGTTTGGATTTATCCCGGGGCAGGCAAATTCATGACTGCATCGCGTTGGTTTCGGAAGGGTTTAATATTTTGCAGGGGCGGAATGATACCAACATGATATTAAAAATTGATATTCGCAAGGCTTTCAATACGATTAATTGGGGATTTCTGATTCACGTGTTGCGTCGCTTTGGTTTCTCCGAAGTGTTCATCCACTGGATAGAGATTATCCTTCACTCATCCAGAATTTCGGTCCTTCTAAATGGGTCGCCTGTGGGTTATTTCTCTTGTTTTCGAGGGGTTAGGCAGGGGGATCAGTTATCACCCCTGCTCTTTTGCATCGCAGAAGACGTTCTGAGTAGATTAGTGGAGGAGGCGGTGAAAAGGAACCACATTCAGGCATTTATGGCGCCTAAGCAGGTGATCTTCCCTTCGTCAATTATGTATGCGGATGATATTGTGATTATGTGTGGGGCCTCCACGAGCAATGCACGTTCCATTATTCAGGTGCTCAATCTTTATGCGGACATTTCAGGGCATATTTTCAATCCGAATAAATCTAAAGTTTATTTTGGAAGCCGGGTTTCTAATTATGTACGAGGGTGTATCCAGACGATGACAGGGATGCATATGGGCACCTTTCCTACAGTCTATCTAGGCGCCCCAATCTTCAAGGGTGCGCCTAAAGTGGCGGATCTTCAACCAGTGTTCGATAAGATTATCTTTAAATTCAGGAGGTGGAAAGGGTCCTCGTTATCTATTGCTGGTCGCATTTGTTTGGTGAATTCGGTGATTACCAGCTCCTTCGTGCATACTATGATGGTTTACAAGTGGCCTAGAACATTGCTTCGGCAAATGGAAAAGGCCGTGCGTAATTTCATCTGGATTGGGAATGTGAAGTCTAAGGGTTCAGTAGCGATTAACTGGAGTCGTTGTTGTATGCCACGGGCGAAAGGAGGCTTGGGCGTCCGTTCCATAGTTATTGCCAATAATGCCTTCCTTATGAAGATGGGTTGGAAGATTATGACTTCAAACTCTTTGGTTTACAGCACCCTCAGAAAGCGCTTTTTCACTTCGGAGGGTTTTCCTAGCCGTTCGCACATCCCCTTTTCCATATGGAGGGGGGTTTGGCCTAGGATCTCGGGATTCTTGGAGGACTGCCGCTTGATTCCCTGATGCAACTCTGGCATTTTATTCTGGCTGGATAATTGGTTGGGTTACACCATTGCAGATAGGATTGGTATCCCGCAGGAGTACAGATATTTATTTCGACAGCGCATCTCGGATTATTTTTACGATGGGACTTGGCACTTCACTCTATCATTTATAGAGGCATACTTGGATATGGTTCGAGATATTGTTAGAATCCCCATTGCCCCATTCGACGGATGCGCGGGCATGGATACATTCTGATGATGGGACAGTTTCCTCGAAGGCGGCTTACTCATATATGTGCCCTCACTCCCCGGTGGTTCAATGGGGTTCCTGGATTTGGTCACCTCACATTCCAGAAAGACGTTTGATTGTGACTTGGCGCGCCATTCACAATCGACTAGCGGTTTTGGATGTTCTACGACCACGGGGTTCTTTTACAGGCCCCTCGGTTTGTGTTCTTTGTTGTACCGACGTGGAATTTGTTGATCATTTATTTATCTCATGTGCTTTTGCAGGGGCCCTATGGAAGTGGATTTTCGACACTTTTGATATCCATCACTTTAGGGCTTATAACTTTAATGAATTCCTGGTGCGTTTAATGAGTTTTCATTTCAGTGAGCAGGTTTCTTTTCTTTGGCGGGTTGCTGTGTTATCCTGTATTTGGCTCATCTGGTAAATCAGAAATGACTTGACCTTCCATGACAAGATCTGGACACTAGAGGCGGACATCCTGCGCCTTCGTGTTCTTGTTCTTGAGTCATCTTTCTTGGACAGAGGTTGCATGCATAACGACCAAAGGGACCTTCTCATTCTCCATCGGCTACGGGTCCCTAGGTGCCCAAGACAGGCCCCGAAGATCGTTCAGGTTAATTGGCAGAAACCCTTGCCAGGATGGATTAAAGTGAACACCGACGGCAGTGCTTCTGGCTCGCCCGGGCGACTCACTACTTCCGGAGTTTTTTGCAATTGCAGAGGGTTCTTTCGTGGATGTTTTGTGGACAGATGTGGATCGGGTTTCGCTTTTGAGGCAGAGTTGATGGCAGCAGTGGGGGCCATCCATTACGCTTCTGCAAGGGGCTGGAATCACTTATGGTTGGAGTCGGACTCGATTTATGTGGTGGAATTACTGCGGAAGAGATCCATAGAGGTTCCTTGGCGACATCTGAGCATGTGGTGATACACTCTGCACCTCCTTTCTCAGATGAACTTGGTGGTTTCGCACATCTTCAGGGAAGGCAACCGGGCAGCGGATATTCTTAGCAAGACTTCGCACGAGGATACGTGGTGGGGGGCGCCCCCAGCGGCCATTATCTCGTCCCTCACTCAGGATTATGTTAGCCAAGCCAATTATAGGTTTGTTAGCTAGTGCGATTGGTCTTCTAGTTTCTCTGTTTTGGACGCTTTTTATCATGGGGGGTACTCTTTTTCCTTCCAAGGGTTTTTCCCACAAGGGTGGGTTTTACCTTGGAAGGTTTTAACGAGGCCCCAACCATTCAGCCATCTGGTCAGCTTGTGACCATTTCGTTAGTTTCTTTGACTTTGTTCCCAGGTTTTACTTCTTTGGTTACCTGATCAGCCTGTGATCAGGACTACTCTTTTTCATTTATATATATATTCGTATTTATTCAAAAAACAGAAGCACCTTCGAACGAAAAAGTGTTGAAGACTGGTTGCTGGACTTTGAGTGCAGAATGCAGAAATATGGCTTTGTGTATGAATATTTGTTGTGTATTCTCTTTTGCAATGCACTAAAATGAATATATATAGCCAACCAACACCACAGGGAGATAACAAAAGTAGTGGGCATTAATCCAATTGTAACATCCCAGATGTTACACTCCACTACTCCATAACAGACAAGTAGTGGGCTCTCTTCAGATGACCACTACTGTAGGAGTTACTAACTCCAACAGTCACACGAATCTGGGCCAAGCCCATTTTCGAGTGGCAAAACTTTAGTGGACCTGGACCGGGCCCAATAGGTCCAGGCCAAGGCCTAGGCCCAGGCCAAGCCGAGCGGGCGCGCGCGTGTGGCCCACTTGTGATCATCCACTTGTGTTATAGTTTATACAACATATAACACCTTCTAGTAAATAAACTAGGATAAACTATGATTTGTATTCCATGTGGGATAAGGCAAAAGCCTTTCATCTCCCTTTACATAATCTTTACATAATGCCCATTTATGTGGCTACCTTCGTGTATTAATTTCTCACTCACCGAAATTCAATTTTGAGAAATAAAAAATACTACGAACATTTACTCAGAGCGTAGATTAATAATATATAATTTAATTCCTCCAGAATTAAATATTTAGCCACCGAAAATTTGGTCAAAGTCGGGTCGACACCTACTTTATCAAAACCAAAATTTCCAACAGTTCTTTTGCAAACAACATGTCCATCCACTAAGCAGTAAGCACCCATTTGAGAAATTGCAATCAGTGATAATGATCCAATTGAATAACACGTCCGGTTGTGACATTGCATAATAATGATGTCTCCATTTTCTTTTTTAATATATTACAAACTAATTTGTAACATTCCCCCACTTAGTTTGTAATATAATTTCAAACTAACACTTAAATATCATGCATAAGAAAAGTAACTTTCGTTTTAAACTTTTCCTTAGTGTAAATAATTCACAAATCTAAATTAAGTAATTGGGGGCTAGGTTGCTTAAACCAACACTCAAAATAGGTTAGAAATATTCCACGCATGAACCATCAATAGCATTCTTTTATTCACAAATACTTTTAGCACTATCATCGGCATGTGCTCATCCTAGTTCATGATCATGCACAAAAGATCACCCAAAACTTTTGCTAGAAAAGGCACCACTTCTTATGATCATATAGGTGGAAGTTACTTCAAGTTTTATTTAATTGAACATAAATAAAACACTATGGAATAATTCCATTAAGAATTAACTATCAACCTGTTCACTTAAGAGTAACAAATTATGCACCTTACACTTGGAATGGTATACACTTACTTAGGTGCTCACAATCACTTAGCAACTTGTTTTACCCTTTAAACCTTTCAGTCTAGGGGTAGTACTAGAAGAAGGTTGGGTTACCATCACTAGTGATTATACATCACGGGTTTTAATCATATCCCTGATGTCGTCGAATTCACCAAATCCCTAGCTAAAGGTTTGGTCAACGGATCCGCCAAATTATTATAAGTTCTAACGAACACAATAGTGACAACATCATTATTAAGCATTTCTCTAATAAATGCGTGCCTTAGGCTTATATGTCTAGATTTACCATTGTACACTTTATTCAATGCTCTAGACATAGTAGCCTCACTATCACAATATAAAGTTGTTGGTGGCATTGGACTAGGCCACAGATCTATATCAAGCAATAAATCTCTAAGCCATTCTGTCTCCTTACAAGCTGAAGATAAAGCAATAAATTCAGCTTCCGTGGTGGAGTGTGTAATTACTGTGTGTTTCTTTGAAGCCCAAAAAACTACACCACCACCAAGCATAAACACCCAACCACTAGTAGGTTTTTGATCACTTATGCTTGTAATCCAACTGGCATCAAAATAACCTTCTAGTACATTTGGAAAGTTATTATAGTAGAGTCCTAAATCTTTAGTCTTTTTAAGATATCCAAGAACTCTTGTCACAACTTTCCAATGATCCTTACCAGGATTTTTATTATATCTGGCAAGTCTACAAACAGAATATGAAATATCTGGCCTTGTGCAACTCATTGCATACATCAGACTTCCAATTACACTAGCATACTAGAGCTGAGCTATTGGATTGCCAGAATTTTCATATAACTTAACGTTAGGATCAAAAGGAGTACTAACTTCTTTCACATTCAAATGTTGATACTTCTTTAAGATTTTATCAACATAATGTGCTTGTGAAAGAGTGAAACCCCCACTATGTTTCTTAACTTTAATACCTAAGATTGTATCAACTTCACCAAGATCTTTCATCTTGAACTTAGAAGAAAGATACTTCTTAGTATCTACTAAATCTTTAAAAGTAGTACTAATAATAAGCATGCCATCTACATAAAGGCAAATAATCACACCACACTCTTCATTGGATTTAGAATAAATGCACTTATCAGCATTATTATACCTAAATCCACTTGAGAGTATCTGATTCAAATTTTTCATGCCCATTTGTTTAGGAGCTTGTTTTAGTCCATACAAAGACTTAACTAGCTTGCACACTTTATGTTCATTACCAGGAAGCACAAAGCCTTCTGGTTGTTCCATGTACATCTCCTCATCTAAATTACTATTTAGAAAGACTGTTTTTACATCCATTTGATGTACATGCAGGGGGGCTGGTGGTTGCAACCGCCCCCCTCGTCTTGCGATTGAACCCCTATAATATATTATTTAATAAATTAATATAGTATATATAAATATAAACCAACATATCTTGCCCCCTTCCCCCAATTTCCATGTAATTTAGTTATAAAAGCTTCTATATTTTGTTTTTATTTATATTAGATTTGATTTTGCCAGAGCCGGTCTAAGGTTTCGAGGGACCTAGAACAATGAATAATATATATACAATCGCGGAGATAAGGGGAGGCCAACCCGGGCCCTGACACCCTCTTTTTTTAAAAAAATTAAGGTAATTTTTTTAAAAAAAAAATTAGTTAATATTTATGTTTATTTTTTTAGTTTTTTTTTATCTGGCCCACCCCAATTTCGTGTATCGGCCTACCCATAATAATTCCTAGCTACGCCATTATATACAATGTCGTAGCTAGGAATTATTACGGGGTGGGCCAATATAAGAAAATGGGGTGGGCCAGATAAAAAAATTAAAAAAATACAAATAAATATTAACTTTTTGAAAAAATTTACCTAGTAAATTTTTTTTTAAAGGAAAAGAAAAGGAGGGGGGCCGGGGCCCAGGTTGGCCCCTATCTCCGCCATTGATTGTATATATACATATATAAAAAAAAACCTTGGGGATCCTCGCCGGAGGGCCTCCTGTCTTGGCGGCACTATCTATCAGCACCGCCCCAAGGCCGTCTCTGACTTTCGCCCCAAGAACAAATTTACGCGTCCGTCCCTGTACATGCATATTATATATAGAAGCTAAAGCGAAGTACTCTAACGAGGTAATCCTAGCAACCGCGCATAAGTGTCAAAAAGTAATCGACTCTTTTTTTGTCTTTGCGCCAGAAACGAGAAGAAGTCAAGTCGATCCCGCACTCATAGGCCGACATATCTAGTACTACGTGAGCTGTCAACGATCCCCTACCTGGAGAACGTGTGACGCTGGGTCGAGCTCTTCCTCAATCTTTCCAACCAACAAAGCAACTCTATTCGCTCGGCCACCGGGTTGCCATATTATTATTGAATAAGCCATCTTCCTATCAAGGTTAAGGAGTCAACTGAGCATCTCGGCGGGAAAAGGAAATCCTACGGGTTGGATTGCTCGTGTGTCCACGGACAAATCCTATTTGAAATGGATGGTGTGAGTTTGTCAAATGCTCGACAAGCCGCTACATAAATCCCTTAGCTACTAGTCTTGCTTTATAAATTAAAATAGTTCCATTTGTGGCGTACTTCTTACGAAATACCCATTTACATCCTATTGGTTTTGAACCTTGAGGTCATTCAACTAGAATCGAAGTATTGTTAGACAATATTGAATCCATTTCATCATTTACCACTTCTTTCCAAAATGCAGCATCTCTAGACTTCATAGCCTCACTAAATGTTTTAGGATCATCCTCTACACTAAATAAAACTGGTGTTTTATTAAGTAGAGAGTTCCTATTACCTTCCACAAGAAAGACAATAGCTTGAGAGGATATAAAATCGGAAGAAAGTTCATTTTCCTTCCTTTATCTTTGACTTCTCCTGGGTTCAATAGGAGTGTCAATTTCTTTTCTTTTAAGTTCACTAGAAGCTGCAGTTTGAGATGAACTAGACACTTGTGATGGATTCACATTCACCATTGAATCTTTGAGAAACGTATCCTCAAAGAACTCAACATCCATTGATTCAACTATTACTTTAGAATCAAGATCTAGCAATCTATAAGCTTTAGAATTTTCAGCATAGCCAACAAAAACACTTTTGAGTGCTTTAAGTCCCAAGTTGGTTCTTTTATTGTCTGGAACTCTATTATAGGCTATACAACCCCAAACTTTAAAGTAAGACAAGTTTGATTTTCTTCCTTTCCATAACTCATATGGGAACACTTTAGTCCTTAATGAAGGAATCCGATTATGAACATAACAGGCGGCCAACAAAGCTTCACCCCACAAATTGTTTGGCAAACCTGAACTTAAGAGCATGGAATTCACCATGTCTTGTAACGTTCTATTCTTTCTTTCAGCCAAACCATTTTGTTGTGGTGTAAATGGAGCACTATATTGGTGTATAATACCATTATCTTTACATAATTTAGAAAATTCACCAGATAAGTATTCACTACCTCTATCACTCCTAAAAATTTCGATTTTTCTACTTAATTGATTTCTACAAGAGACTTGTAAGCTTTAAACATACCAAATACTTCATCCTTAGATTTCATCAAATAAACATACACAAATATAGAGCAATCATCAATGAAAGTAATAAAGTATTTATTTCCGCCCCTTGTTAGAAAACCAATAAGTTCACACACATCTGAATGCACAAGATCAAGCAATTGTGTGTTTCTTTCAACTTTAGGAAAAGGTCATCTTGTAATTTTTGCTTGAACACAAGTTTCACACTTCTTATTCACATAGTCATTATAGGAGATAAATCCTTTTTTAGACATGTAATTCAAAATTCTATGACTAACATGTGCTAATCTACCATGCCACAAAGAATAAGAAGAATCAATCAAATAAAGAGAAACATTATTAACTTTATTGATACTTAGTTTAAACAGTCCATTACAAGAATATCCCTGTCCAACAAATACACCATTCTTAGACAATATTACATTATTAGACTCTAGTACAGCCTTTAAACCCTTCTTATTAAGAATGTCCGCAGAGACAAGATTCTTCACAACATCCGGAACATGAAGCACATTAGTGAGTACCATCTTTTTGCCAGAGGTGAAGTCCAAATGAACATCTCCTCTACCAAGCACCTTGGCCCTCGCACCATTTGCCATAACTACTTGTTGTCCATCCAGAATTTCATGGTTTTTGAATTGTTCCTTGTCATTGCAAACATGAATGGCTGCACCAGAATCATACAACCAATCCTTAGAAGAGGTTGGTGTAGCCAAGGGAGTTCAGTCACAGTACCAAGAGATAACATTACTATAATTTCTGTAGCATCTTCAACAAGATTAGCACTAGAAGCATTAGTAAAATCAATTTTTGCTTCTTGTTGGATTTGCACTCAGGCCTTATTGTGGTCTTTCTTACCACAATTATAGAAAACTCGTTTTTCTTTTTCTTGTCTGAGAATCAGCATTTTCAGAATTCTTTCTTTTATTCTTAAACTTCTTCTCATGAACCATATCCACTCTAGGATCACTATCAAATTCTTTCTTATGAAGAATCCTAACACCTTCTTCAATTCTTAGATGTTTCAAAATACTAGATATGGTCAAAAATTCAGAAGTATGAAGTAATTTCTTTTGATAATCATTCCAAGAAGAAGGTAATTTAGCAATTATCGCACCTACTTGCATAGATTCTGAAATTTCCACCCCATAATCTTTAAGTTTTGAAACTATCACTTGCAGATTATGAATTTGATCCATGAGAGAAGAAGAATCATCAAGCTTGAATTCAAAATACGTTTTAGTTAAAAACTTATCTGCTCCTTACTTTTGTGATGCATATTCACGTTCAAGTGTTGCCCAGATTTCCCTTGGACTCTTCACAGCGGTGAATAAATCGTAAAGGGTGTCTGACAAGGTATTGAGAATATGACCCCTACACATCACTTCGTCAAGATGAGAATATGACCCCTACACATCACTTCATCCTCTTGACGCTTCTCCCTTTGTTTCTTCACTTTGTCAGATTCGTCATTTTTTGGTGGAGGGATTTCTGGAAGATCCGGGTTGAGAACATAGGCAACCTTCAAAGCAGTTAAAAAGAATATTAATTTGTCCTTCCAATGGTTAAAGTTGGTGCCTGTGTCATCCAACCTGTCCAACTTCACAAAGTCTTGATTCATCACTTTGATTGCAGATTATTGAGTGGACTCCATGGAAACTCAAATAACACTTTAATATTAATGAATAAATTGATATAACCGGGTATGGACCAGACACGAAATAGAAATTGGAGGAAAGCAAAAGATACGAGATTTTTTGTATTACACCACGAAGGGAATGAACAAGTCTAAGGCGTGTTGGACACTTTCCTTAAAGTGTTATTTTCCCCACTACTTGTTAACCGAGTTTTGTGGCAAGTTACTTCTAGGATACAATAGACTAATGAAATAACCAAATAGCAAGTTTTTGGATTGTTTCTACAAGAAAATAAGAATGCTAAAAGTTAGTACAAAATCTGGAAATTGATCACATATTTATACAAATAATTAAACCAACCGTTAATGGCTCAAAATACATGAAATGAAATTGCATCTCTTCACCAAATGATGTGACTGTCTTAAAAGTCATCACATGAACTTGAATCTATTCACCAAAGAATGTAGCTCTTGGCTCTTGCATTGTAACTGGAAGTTCTTTTGCAAACAACATGTCCATCCATTAAGCAGTAAGCACCCATTTGAGAAATTGCAATTAGTGACAATGATCCATTTGAATAACACGTCCGGTTGTGACATTGCATAATAATGATGTCTTCATTTTGTTTTTTAATATATTACAAACTAATTTGTAACATCATTTACCCTCCTAAACTTGTCAATGTAGCACTTACCCCCTCAATAAAAATAGAATTTAATGTATGGACAAAATTGCCCTTAATGACAATTGTTTTTAGCATGTTTTGATAATTGTACCTCAATTTTGATTTTATGTTCTTTACTTAAGTCAATTTTTTTTTGAAAAAGCAATTAGTAACTTACCTAGTTCAAATATTAAAAATATTTTAATAATAGATGAGTATAACAAACATACAAAAACATTGAATTATTTTGATAATTTGTTTCAATTTTAAACTTTTTCAAGTAATACGAATAAATATATTTTTGTATAATGAATATACACACAAAAAATTAATTATTGATAATTTATATTTTCAATATAATACATGTAATAGTTTAGCAAGAAAGAAAAACTAATACATATTATTTTGGTAATTTTTAAATATTTTGAACAATCTTTACTCAAATAACATGATTATATTTCAATAGAACTAATTGGGTGTGCTATGGATTCGCTTCATTGATAGTGTCGATTATTCATTACAGATGCAATTTATTATTGATGTTTTTGGGACTATGAATCATATTAAATAAACAAGAAATAAATGAAGAAGTGTAAAATATATAACCAAGTTAGGTTTAAGAAAATATATTCATTCATAATTTTTCTAGTATTGAAAGTTTATTTAAATTAAACAGTTAATACGTTATTTTTCATTCATCATTCATATTTAAGTTTTTTGTGTAATTATTTTACATTACTTTTTAGTTTTTTTAAGGTTTAAAATTTAAATTACTTAATGTATACTTTAAAAAATCAATTTTTGAATTTAATAAGAATATAAATTAAATAGGGTACAAAATATTCAAAATTTACAGAAAATAATGTAGATTCGTTTTTATTAAGGGTAGTTTTGTCCATACATTATATTTTAATTTAGTTGAGGGTGGTAAGTATTACATTTGCAAATTTTGGGGGGTAAATGAGATTAGGGCCAAGTCAGAGCTGTTATTGTATTTTGCCCAAAATAAAATGTTGATAACTTGATTTTACCCTGTCCTATCTAATTGTTCAGAATACATACACGATTTCAAAAATTCAAATTTAACGTTACTTGCAATTTTTCCGTATCTATAGCTCATTGTTCACTTTTCTAATATAATTACTCATATCTCATCAACAAAAAAGTTTAACCATTTACTTAAAAAAGAATCATTTGGCCAAATTTTACACAATAAAAAGGTATCATTTACATTGGTTTGACCAAATCCAAATAATTCCTGATTCCACCAATCCAACCATAAAAAAAAATCCAATCCGGTCAAAATCCTCAATTATGGTTTTTCCACTTATTACTCATTTCAAAATTTCAAAGGATAAACTATAAAGATTAACAAAATGACATAATTTACAATACTCTTATTAGTATCAAGTGTCAACCTCACATTTTTAACACGTGAGCTTTTGAAGATTTTTATTAGTATCAACCTCACGTAAGATCATCTGAGATTTTGAGCACATGAAATTTTGAAGTCTTTACCGGAGCTTATGATATGAAAAATTGGTATTCATATTTTTTATGGACGATAATGTTATTAACATAAATTAAAATAAAATAAAATAATAGATAAAACAACAACAGTACAACACACGTCGATAATGTTATTAACAAATTAAAATAAAACAAAATAATAGACGGCTTAAACTACAACAGATAGAAGGAAAGGAGATCTTTAGAAAACAATGTTTCTTTTTATTATTGATCATTCTAAAATTTGGCTTAGTACAAAATGAACAAAATCATTCTATTTATAGTAGGACACCTTCATAACTAATGACTATATTTATATCATTCCAATGGCTACAAGTCATCTACTAGATTCATCCATTAAAATATTTACCTCATTAGAATATGATACAAATATTGTTCAAGTAATATCTAAAATATATTTTATATACCATTTTTAAAAGTAACTAACATAGATATATTTAAAGTTTTATGTTTTTCTCGTGCCACTACACTCAATCCGTCTTGGAGAATAAATTCAGTAATGAGTAATAGAAGATAGTCATAATATATTTTTAGTGTGTCAACTTGTTGTTAAGTGTATAATAATATTGACATCCAATCTGTCTTCAAAATAAATTTAATAACAAGCCTCAATAGAACATAAGATGTCACATTATATTTGTTATTGTCTTTCGCTGGAAACTGCTTGTTCAAATAGTATAACTTTATCTTACCTTTAACATGCAAGAATATTAATCGGGATTCAAAACGAGTTTATTTGAGATTTATTCTATTTTCTCCACTCATCCCAACTATTAAATTGTGTTCACATTCAGGCCCTCTCTATTGGTGGACCAAAAAATTTGTGGTAATTTTTTTAAAATAAATAAATATATATTCATACACAATATTTTTATTTTTCAGTTTGTCAAGTTTGACCAGCAATTTCTAACCTCTCATTTATGCCAAAATGCGAGAAATAAGGTTTGCCCCTACTAGGGTAAATGTTTTCCTTGTAATTTTCCGTTTCAACTCCCGCCGCCACTTTCCACCCGACAACACCGGCAAAATAGTTTCGCCTCCCCCACACGTGTCAAACACCCTTAAATTTCACAATTTTCCCCTCTCTCTCCAGTTCCCTCCCCCCCACAATTTTCCTTCCTTCCTTCCACATTCACCACTCTAGTATGGTATTTCCTTTCCTTTGAAAATTCTATCGGCAGATTTTATTTTCCATATTCCATTTCAGTTTCCTTATTAAATTCCCGTTCACGCTATCAAGGACTCAATATCACTCTCGATCGATTGTGGCCAAAAAAAGAAAAAAAAACATAGGGTTTGGGTTTTGAAGAAAGAGATCAGGTTTTTTTTTCTCGCTGTTTCCTTTAATTTGATTAATTCTTTCATTAAGTATATATAGGGTTGATAGATTAGGCTCTTCTTGTGTAAATTGGTTTTAAGTATAGGATATGTATGATTCGTTCAAACCCTAGGTTCGGTAGTTTTGTTTTTGTTTTTTTTCCTTTTTTGATTAGCTGCATTGGGAATTCTTTGATTCTTTTTGTATATAAGGGAAGTTTCATCTCATTGATTGATTTGATTAATTGTAGCTGAAAATATTATAGGTTCGTTACAAGGAAAACTCTGTGAAGTTTTTGGTGCTTCGTTTTAGTCTGTCATTGAAAATTGAGGGTTTTCTTGTTCGAATAAAAATTCCCTTCTCCACTTCCTTTTTTTTCGGAAAATATAATAGTTGTAAAAAAAAACCATAAAAAGCGAAAAAGAAAAAAGGAAAAATGAAAATAGTTCTGGGTTGGAGTTTAGTAGTTTGCCTATGTATTTTTGTTATTTAGGATAGGAAAAAAGAAAAAAGAAACTGATCTAGTGATTGAGAGATATTGAGATGGCCTTGAATTATTCACATCGACCAGTGTTTCCGGCACATATTTCTGAAGATAATTTGGTATCACCTGTGAGGATCGTGAATGGGTATTTTGTGGAGGGTGTTCCTGAGAGGAATGGGGAAGGTTACTCGAGGCCATGGCATGTGAGCCGTTGGGAAGCCGAGGAACTGAATATCAGTCGCGGGAGGGATATAGTTGACCATTGCAACTCATCAGAGTCAACGTCCAAGGACATTGTTGACCTTTTGCCCTCTGATCCATTTCGGATGGATATACAGACTACTGTCACAGCCATCACGGGATGGCTCGAGGACTTAGAGGTTGATTGTGGAGGGTGTGTGGGGAGCAATAATGGCAGGGGCAGTCAAGAAGGTTATGGTTTATTCGCTGGATGGAATTTGATTTGGAATAATTCTTTAAAGTTCCAACCATTTCCTAGCTCTATTCAGTTGTACGAGAAAACGAATACGAGTATGCAGTCCTTTCCAAGCAATCATCACGTTAATGAGAAACCAAATATGGGTAACAGTTATTTCTCGGGCAGATTTCAGTTTGATGAGAAATTGAATGCGGCCAGTTCAGTAAATACATATCGGGAGGAGAGAGGTATGGGGACTGGGTTGGCCCCATTCAACACTGGATTACAACCGACCCACAATATGGGGGATATGAATTTCAGCAATGGGAGTGCTTGCTGCAGTTCCGAGCTGCTAGATGGAGATAAAGTGGAGGGTGCTGCCAATTTTGAAGGAGTGCCTCATGAAGCTTTAGATTTTGCTCTTAGGTATCTGGGAGTAAAGGACCTTTTGTCTGTGGAAAGGGTTTGCAAGTCCTTATTTTCTACTGTCCGAGATGATCCGTTGTTATGGAGGACTATCCACATTGATCAGCCTCTTAATGAAAGGATCACAGATGATGTTCTTGTGCAATTGGCTACCAGAGCTAAAGGCGAGCTTCGATGCCTGAGCTTAGTGGAGTGCCCCAAAGTCACTGATCATGGTCTGAGGCACATACTTGAAACAAATCCACGTTTAATTAAGGTCAGTGGTTCAAACAGGTGATATTAATTAGTTTTAAATGGTTTTGTTTTTTTCAGCCATTCGTGTCCATGTTTGGTTTAAGTTTTACCCAGTGCTTGCAAGGTTCTATATTGTTGATATTGTGCGTGTTAGCATAAATGTCGCAGTTTGTTCTTGAATTTTCTGAAGTGGTGCAAACATGTTATTTGCTCATGATGTATGATTCTGTTGAATCTGATAACACTTTTAAACTGGTGTCTGTTAGAGTCTATCAGTAACTAGGTCACACTCAGGTGGAGAATTTTCTAAACTAACTCGTAATACCCATACAAGTACTTTACGTATTATTATTGTGTTATCAGAAAATTAATGCCTTTTTCTCTTTATATGTTGGTTGACTGAGTGGTCTTTCTGTTACATTATTGGATTAGAAATGAATTTTTCCAATCACATGAATATCAAAATTTGTTTTCTAAATGTTTGAAGTGAGTTTCAGTATCTCTCTCTATTTGTATAATGTAATTCTTAATTGTTTGATGAGCATGCCATATTTATTACTTAACATTTAGAAAGGACCATTATCATCATCATTTAGTCCCATGTGATTCTGTTGCTTGTATTTGAATGAAAAGGTTGTAACTGGAAGATATGTAGGCTGATTAAGATTAAACACTTGGAAAAATATAGTTGAGGGTGATTATTTGCTGTACATAGTGTTTTATGTGAGAAGTCCCACAGCTAACTGTTTGTAAATCTTGTATTGAGATCTGAATTTGTGTCTACTGCTATTTGGTCAAGATGGGAAATAATTGGAAGTAGGATTTTCTCATGTATTGTTATAAGGTTTTGGGCAATTGAATTATAATTGAGAAACTGTTGGAAGCACAAAGTGGTCTGATGCTGCTATGTTAAGGTGGCTTCTCTTCTGCATGCCATTTAGATCGTGATGAAGATAAAGGACATTTTTAGTAGTTAGCTATATTTTCCAATCAATTATTCCTTTCTCTTTTTAAGATTCTTCCTTCAGAATGTAAGGCTTTCAACTGTATAGAAGTATGTTAACAATAAAATAGTCTTAAGTGAATATGGAATTGATGCGCTTCATTACACTGTAGCATATGTTGCAGTGGAGAAATTTTGGTGCCTGATATATGTTTACTGCTTCTGTAGTAATCTCTGATAATGTTTCTCTTATTTTCTGATGAAACAAAATTCTTTTCTTTGTTATACGGCACAGCCTTTGACTTTAAAAGGTGATTGAGTTGGATTTCTTGTTTGGTATGGTTGAAAGCTATAAATTTACTTTCTGGCATTGGTTTTGCTGTGATCAAATTTGGTCTTGGTGGTGCACCCGCGACCTAACACTTGTTAAAAGTTTCTCATCTCGTGAGCGGTTATGGTTTAGTCAACTGCAGCTGAGGCTGCAGTCAATATTCTTTTTTTCTTCTTCTTTACGTGAACTCTTATGCCGTTCTGATATTTCGACATTCTAAACCATGTTATTGTTATACAGCTGTGTGTTCCTGGATGTACGAGGATCAATATTGAATTCATAGTAAGTAGTATCAGGGCATTCAACTCTAATAAAGATGTTGGAGGTATAAAGCAAATAAGAATTGGTGGGCTCTTCGGTGTGAATCACGAACATTTTCAAGAGTTGAAGTTATTACTGGGTGCTGGCGACAAGAAGATTGAGAGTTATCACAAGCCACATTTCTATCATCGAGGTAATTTTTATCTACCATATGATGATGATCGTGCAATAGATATTGAAATGTGCCCAAGATGTGAGAAATTCAGGTTGGTTTATGATTGTCCAGCTGAGGGTTGTAAGGTTACAGATAAGTCCCCCCAGGTCTGCAGGGCATGTACTCTCTGTATAGCGAGGTGTGCAGAGTGTGGCCGGTGTATTAATGACACTGAATTTGAAGAAACGTTCTGTTTGGAATTGCTATGTTCAGACTGTTTTAAGCAGCTGATCAAGTACCAAGACAAGCTGGATAAGAAGGTCGACCCATGCGGAGCTCCACATGGTCTCAGTTATCAGTTCAGTCTTCACGGGTAAGGAACATTTTCGACCTGCCTTAAAGTCTCAAAGTAAGATGTAACTGGAAAGCCATTCGAGCTTCTAGCTTCACTTTTGTGGGCCCCTACAACATAGGGGATGTTTATCTTGGTGTGGCTTTCAGATATCTGGTGTTTGCAGAGCCCGTATGTAATGCATGGGCAAAGAAAAGAAAGTATTAAAAAAAAGGAAAACGGACCAAAAAATGCCAAAAAAAAAAAAAAAATAAAAAATAAAAAAATGTGTGGCAAGGGAATCCATAAAAAAGAAAAAGGAGGAAGAAGAATTAGGAATTGATTTGTCAGGGTGGAGAATTGCACGAGAAGGTAGAAATTGTTCGGTTTGTAAATTTGGTTTTTTCAAGCCTTGAATTTCCTTCGTTGAAGTCCAATTATCCTCCTGTTTTGAGGAGAATGCCGTGCGGAAGGTGTCCTTTGTTATCTTCCTGGTGCAGTCGATCTATTTATTTGGCGCAATTCAAGGACGACACAGATTTCAAATCTGTGCTTAGGCAATGATCGTTGTGAAGTTATCATGGTTGCTTTTCCTGGGATTTATCCTGCTTCGTTCTTGAATATCGTTCTGTTTACTCTCTAATTCAATTGCATTTTGGTGCATATTATGCTTCATTGCATATCATTCGGATTGTGAGGTGACGATGTTCGTAATTTCCTTTTTGTTATTAACAAAGTTTTCTAATGTTAGACTTGAATGATGCTAAATCTCCTTTGAAAACTAGTACTAATCAGAGTATCCCATCATTCTGTGTCAATCATAAATTTTAATGTATATTGGTGCAATTGTAGTTCTCTTTTCTGAGTTTTGGGTTTGGTATTCATGTTTTAACCGTCTGGCTGTTGAACTTGAATCTTTTGCCTCTGTTAATAAATAAAGTGGTACAATTACAAAATATGCTTCAGCAGAAAAAGAGAAGGGATATAATATGCAATCTTAAGATTGATTGCAGGAATAGTTTCTTTTGTGATATGCTTAATACATTTTATACAAATGAGAATAGAGGTTGCAATGATACAAGAGGAAAACAAACATGAACCTAACACCTTATAAAGTGGTTACGATTGATGCTTGGTGGGTTAGGGACCTTATTAGGGGGTTATGGTTGATGCTTGGTGGGTTAGGGTCAGAATTGGGTCGGATCTGAATAACACGAATAATATACATGTTGTGTTAGACTTAACTTGAAATAACACATTAACTTGTTTGACCAGATTGCGGTATTGTTACGTTGTTTTTTGACAATATTTTTGATCAATTGAATATATTGGTATAATGATTGAAGTTTGAAAGATTATCGAGAATATATATATGTAAGAGAGATTATTCTCAAAATAGTAACCATAAAATTCCCCCCCCCAATTTTTCATTGCTATAAAAAGTAATAAAAGTCTAGAAAAAATAAATTTTTGTAATTTTATCCAAATAAAAACATATAATTTTCTTAGTTTTAGACAACTCAACAAATGTTTTTCAAAAGGTGTATAAACTTGCTTCAAATATATAATTAATTTGTTTTCGTTATTTTTTTTATTTTTCTAAAGTTTTAATCTATTGTTGGATATTTAACATAATATATTTTGAAATTGTATTAAGCTAGTATAATAATACTAATAATTTAATAAATTTCTTAAATTATTTTATTTGGGTCAAGACATCATCCTGCAACCATTCCCCAGTTTAATGGACATGGTCGGGATGGGCCTTGAGATACCCCGATTTGTCCCGCTCCATTACCATTCATATATATATATATATATCAAGTTTTAATATCAAAATTATACAATATTTTATAATATGACTCTCCGTGCATCGCATTTGAGCGATATAATAGTATATATAAAAAGAGTCACTTATAAATAGTAGCACATAAATTTTCCCGCCTAAACCATCCCCCAAAATAGTAAAATATTATTACAATATGTAACATTAATTTTGGTAATTCATGAATTAATTCTGAAAAATCTATATATATATAATAACAAAATACTATAAAAATGCTTTCCAAAAACTGTGTGTATAATGCATTAATCATTATATTTGTTGTTTTGTTTTGTTTCTTTAAATTTAATATTTTTTTCATTTTTTTATCAATTATTGATGTATAATATATCAAATTAATCGTTTTTTTTTTTTTACGATCTTCAGTTTGACGTCCATATTGTATATATAAAATAATATAAATGTATTTACTCAATGTTTATTTTGTAATTGGCTTTAAATATTGTGCATTCGGGTATATTCATGTATTTTGGGTATTTGTAATACATGTTTAGTTGTTATTTGGGTTTAGCTCATTTGTTCACAATTATATAAAATTGTATTTAAGTGAGTACATACAATTAAAAAAATACTTATTTAATTGAATATCAATTTACAGAAAAGAATAGTTTTCCAATATAAAATCGCATCTGAAATTACTTCTACAACCTTGAAAAATAATATGACACCAATCTTCACACTTATTAATGATCTAAACATGAGTAAAATACAATGGGCAACGAAGTTGCGCCTTGAGCGGTTTTATGAAAAATTAGCTTTAGAAAATCGAACACAAACACATAGTTTTGAATGTATTTTTTATGCTTCTGAAGTATGATATATTTTCTTTTTTGACTTCATCAATAAAAAAATATTAAATAGTAGCTCCCGCATATTGTCTAATGCTATTTTAAAATTATTACAATTTCGGGAGATATAATTAATAGAATTATCAGGAAAATGCATGTATCACATTTATTACAAAACAAAGACATTACAGATATACCCATGCATTAACACGACATAAATTGGCACCCCTAAATTGGATTCCCATTTACTGATTGCAGGGATTTTTTGAACGAAAGAAATGTTGGTATGGTCTTTTATCACACATTTTCAATCATTTCCATGCAGTTTTGTTGGGATTTTGGGAAATTGATGGCTATTAATTTTATGGAGAATAAATAGTTCTATGTACGAGATTTGAGTGAAAAAACAGTGGACAAATTAAAGGTGTAATGCATGAAAGATGACCAGTCTTCCTCCATTAATTTTCTTGTCTATAAAACCATAGTCTTCGTACATTAAATAATTACGAGTAGGCTGCAGTTTTTTACGAAAAGATAAAGGTTTTTTTGAATTTTTTTTTCAAAAACATGCATTTTTATACAAAAAGATAATTAATATTTGATACTTTTCGTCGCATTAACTGCTACAAGTTTTAATCACAATTTGATATCATAAAATATTGTTGAGTTGTGTCGTTCGAAAAATAATAAGGCCTTGTTTGTTTATGTTTCCAATTGTCTCTTTCCAGTTTCCAACTATAAATAAAAGTGGAATCATGTTTGTTCATAAAATTTCCAATGGAAATCATCATTTTCATTTTCTATTTTTCACATAAAACAACATCTCAAACCTATAATTTATATTCTCAAACCTATACACTACCCCACATCACTCATCATTACTTATCAATCACTATTTTCATATTTTAACCCAATTATATATATGTGGGACCCACCATTATCAACTTTATCTACTTAAAATATTACTCTTTTTATATTATAACTATCTAATGGGACTCACCAACTATAATCTTATAAATATAATATTATATATTCAAATTAAAATATTGAAGTGGACCCCACCACAACTACCAACTTTTCAATTATTATATACATAAAATAATATTTCAAAACTACTCAAAAAGAAACACAATCTCATTTTATTATATATTAAAGGACAAACCAAAAATATGTAAAATAAATTTATCATAAAACAATCATTTCAAAAATTCATTCATCCAAACACAATCCCAATTTCTACACGAAAACCAATAAAAAATTCTCAAAATTTATTCCAACTTTAAAAAACAAACCTGAAATGGACCAAATAAATTGGAAACATAAACAAACAAAAGTGCCCTAATACTTCTAGTCATCCAAAATGTCGAGATATATTTTCCATTATTTGTCAAAAAAAAAAAAATTACAATATATCGACAAATTTTCATAACCAATTGTTTTAATTAATAATTGTTAATGAGTATCAATTTTGTGCTTGATGGTAGAAACTTGTGTTGTAAGGGCGATTTCAATTCATTTATCCAAACACAGTTCGATTTTCTATACTTAAATGGGATACAAATTTGAGAAATTCCCATAAATACCTCAAAAAAAAAAAAAAATTTTGAAAAATACCACCAAATTTTGTCGTTCTTATTACTTTTGTACCTATTTTTTTTTCCTTTTTTGCGCTCCAAAGATTTTTTTTTTTTTTTTTTTCCTTTTTATTTTTTTTTTTGTTTTTTTTCGTTTTTTTTTTCGTTTTTTCTTGTTCATGTATTGTTTTATATGTTATATATGTTGTTTCGATGTTATTTTAAATTTGTTTATTTGTTGTTTCAATGTTTCAAAACAACTTTTATCTCTTTTTATGTTACTTTTTGTTCATGTATTGTTTTATACATCGTTTCTGTGTTCTATAATATTTTTAATGTTGTTCGAATAATTTTTTTGTTGTTTCCATGTAGCTTTCAATGTGTAGATACATTTATTTTATCTATGTTTAAGCTTTTTTTTTTTAGAGAAAATGTTTAAGCTCTTTTTATTCATGTGGTGTTTACAATATTTTTTACGTTATTTCTAGGTTGTTTCCATACCATTTTTAATGTTGTAATTATGTTTCTTTATCGTTTCCACGTAGTTTTCGATATTTAAATATAATTTTTACCTATTTTTAAGCTCTTTTTGCTAATATAGTGTTTTCTATATTGTTTCTGGTTTGTTTCTATATTGTTTCTTGGTTGTTTCCATGTTTTTTATGTTTTCATGCATTGGATTAAAAATTGAATTGTGTTTTTTTACTCATGTTGTTTCTATATTATTTTCAATTTGTTTGGTTTTAATATGTGTTGTTTTATGTGTATATTTCTTGTTTTTTTATAAGATTTTGAGTATAAAATGGATTATTTAATGGGGGCAAAATTTATTTTTTTACTGAAATTTGATTAGAAGAAACATGTTTGAAACAACAAAGAAACAACGTAAAAAAGTCCGGGAATTTTGGCAGGAGCGTATTTTTATCCAAAAAAAATGCGTAATCTTCTGTCTTTTATCCAGAAAAGTGGGGTAATTGTGTCCTTATCTATAAATTTTCTTAAGTTTTCATTTTGGATCCCTTTTGACTTTTCATATCCCCATCACTTTTCTCTCTAAAACACAATTCTATTTTCCCAAATTATTTTCAAAATCCTTTCAAATAAAAAATTATTTTCAAAATAGCTTTATAATTAATCTACTAATATGCATAGTTATACACATACTTCAATTATTATATGTTTTATACACATCTTTTTTATATGTATAGAAGATTTCAAAAATAAAAAGTACATTAATTTACTCTTCTAATCAACTTCGATTATTATATATATATATATATACATATTCACTTAAATGTTAAATATAACAGAACGAAATAATGATAAACAGAAAATATACGAAAATTGATCACCAAATTAATCATTATAATAAAATTTTCCTGATATATTTCCACAAAATATTTTACACCTGAAGCAAAGTTCATTATAACCTGTGTTCTTGATAATATGTTCTTGATCATAAAAATTGATTGTACCACTAATCAAAGTCCCAAAAGGCAATCATTTGTCTAATGAATTATTTTCCCATTCTTCTGCAAATAATCATTGATATTGCCAAGACATAAATACAAATTCATATATCTGAGGATGCATTTTTAAGAGGTTGGAATCGATTTTAATATATATTTTTATATAATACGGTAGAATAATAATTTAAGTGGTTATCTACTTTTGCTCAGACGGTAAATTTGAGATTCAATATTTTAGATATTTTGAATCAAGTCCCATAAAATGTACGAGGTAATTAAACAATTTGAGTATTGGTCGTTGTTGACATGAACGCAATATGAATGAGGTAATAAATCGCTCTCCATAATAAAACAAAATTAAAAGAAAAATATAATGAAACACTAGAAAACAACACTCATTTCATAGTCATACCTTTTCCAAAAAAAAAAAAAATCGTAGTCAATAATTTTTAAATGAAAAACGAATAACGTAATAAATGTAACGATTTTCAACTGCTGGATGAATCAATCTCCTTAATATTCAAATCCACATTCCACCTTACAACTATAAATCATGATAATTGAAATCAGCTCCACTCTCAACAAATTGAACATGTAATTGCCATTTATATTCATGCCACACAATTTACACAATACTGATTAAAAAGAAAAATAAATAACCATGCAACACAAACCGAATCAATAAGCAAAACAACACACAAATTCAGGATTGTCTCCAAACAGACAGATATATCAGTGTCTGCTAAAATCACATACACAAGATGAACAATACATGGGAATAAAAAACCTACATCATATGTAAACAACCTTAAACACAAATGAAAATCACCATATACACAGATGCAATCAACCTGCAAAGGCTTATTGATGAGAAATTAACAATAATTTAGAAAAACCATGTCTTGAAATCTAAACCTTGTGAGGGTCATTCTTTGATTTCTTGCAGATGTTCTTCATCCATTTGAGGTTCAGTAATTTCTTCCCTTTGCTCTTATCAGAACCATTTTTCTCCTTCCTCTCATTGTGTGTCTCTGATGGCAGAGGTTCAGGGTCCCATTGATCCGCCCACGACAGCCCGTTCGAGTTGTATATATCCATTTTCTCCTCTTCTTTTTTTTTTTTTTTTTCCTTCTGTTGATTTTCTACCTTCTTTTCTTCCTCAAACTCCCCAGATTGTCCAGACAGAATCACAGGAAGAAGATTTTCAATGAGTTTTGATGATGTAGGTTATTTTCCAATGTGAACCAAGGGATTTAGGTCCATTGGTCATCAAGCTACTATTTTAGGAAAGTGAGGAATTTGCTCTCATCCTATTGTTGTAACTTGGGCTCAATCAGCTATAAGGTCCTTATGAGTCCACTTCTTGGACCTCAATATATTCCTGATTTCATAAAAATGGATTTGACTGGGAAACCCTTCTGCCTTCAACAAAATCCAATATCAACACATGAAATAGGGAAATCAAAAAGAACAACGGAGAATAGTCGACAACAAGGGTAATTCCAAAAACTGCCCCCGAGGTTTAATCTAATTACAAAATGCTCCAGTTATATTACAAACACCCCTTGAGGTTTGCATTAGCTTAACAAATACCCTTCTTGAGGGTGCAATTTGTGAAAAATAAACAAATGTCAAGGAGGTATTTGTAATTTCCAGAGATACCCAAGTTTTTTTGTAATTCGACTGAACCTCAGAGGTATTTTTCGCAATTAATCCCAACAACAATGCTGAAAAGTGCAAGAAGAAATTTCTTTAATATATAGAAATGGACATTTAACCATTATAGTTTATCAGCATATAGATATTGAAACTACATAAAGATAGACGAACATGGGCAAGAACTCAAACCAGATTCATCATCTACCCAAAAGGGATTGAATCTTCTTGTGGTACCTAACGCCAATAAATTAACGAAAAAATTCAACATGGCCAGCAATCTCCCTGCAAAGCAACTTTGCTTCTTCAGCCAACCTCAAGCTTTTAAATATAACAAGCCCTGTTTGTTTGTGTGTCGATGTCGGTTTGAATGATTTTGCATCTTCCTCTTTCCCCAAGAGAAGAGCTTCTCTGGCCGGAACGACATTCTCCCACCAAAACTCTCGCAAAATCCCATGTATTAATCCCCAATAACTACGATCTCTCCAAACACGAAATATAGTGCTTCCATTAGGAGTCCAGCAGTACAAATCTACCCAATCTCTGTCCATTACCTCCATTTGACCTTGCACCTGGGGCATGTAATAAAACGGCATAGTCGACCACGGCAACATCGTCTCTGGCTTTCCTTTGTTGAAAGGACATTTTACTTCCAGAATTCCACCTTCTGGAAAACATCCGAGTAGCCCGTCCGGAGAAGCTCCGATCCAATCGAATCGTTCCTCCGAGTGGACGGCAAACCCTAACGTACTCACATCACGGCCCGTAATGCTTTTGTATCGCTCTATAGCAACGGCTTCGTTTAGAACTCCCCATTCCATAGCACCCTTCTTAGCGCCCTCCGATAATTGTACAGTAGGAGCATACACTTTCTCGTGCCACAGCTCGTACCGACGGTTGCCTTTCCACATTCCAAGTGCGGTGCTGAAGGTACTAGTCGTTAGCCTGTCCTTGCGAAGTGCGAACCATTCGTCTGAGCGTTGGAGCATCTGATGCCGCAAGGTGGGCGTTCAACACAAAAGAAGAGGCGGGATAAATGAGGGGTGTGGATGAAGAGAGAAATGGTGACGCGCAGGTTGAAAAGTTTCTTATAAATACTGCTCTAAACTTCCTTCTCCCAGGAAGTGGAAGTGCTGCTTTATGAGCGCCCGCTGAGTCGAGCAACACAGGCATTAGTCATATTCAGATACCAGCTGCAAACATAGAAAATCACTGCAACAAGTTAGGCAATTTGAATACCGGAGTAACAATAAGGTCACGGTACGGCAAATGATCAAGAGAAATGCAGAAAACTTAAACAACAATATCTTTACAGACAAACTACACATTTAGTAGCTACAGTGGAATCATAGCCATGATCTTGAAACAGAAAAGCTGAATACTGCACCATATGCAGGCAAGTAATATATAAATCTCCCTATTTGTATCAAAAAAATATTTTTGTAATTCATAAATTGTGCAACTGAAAATGGTCAGGTTCAATTAATAGAAAACCTCAGACTCTAATTTTAGTAATAAAGAACAACAATTTACCCCGGTTGAAACCTAAAATGAGGTATGAAAAAAAATCTTTGTCTGATTTTTTGTCAATGGTTCCAGACAAACTTGGGAACAATATATATCATCCCAAAAACAAAAGAATGAAACATCAACAGCAAATGAGAAGAACTAAAATTTCATTTTCTACCCTGGTAAAGTCTTTACTTAAAAGCTCAGGAGTAGTAGAAACAGCATAAATATTAAGGACCCTGCAAGCATCTTTATTGACCAATTTATTCGAAAACTACCAAATGCTACGGTTCATAGGCAGAAAAATTAACAGCCAATAATTCTTTATCCCCGACCCAGACAAAACCTAATTTTTCCCTGATACTTTTGATGAAAAACACAACCTTTAAACAAGATAAGATCAATCAAGTGATTTCACAAACGTTAAGAGCTGAATTGCTGAGAGCGGTGCACAAAAATAGCCAGCCAGAGCCAGAGAGGTACCAACATAAGAAAACACAGAGAAAATAAAAAAAGTGTGTGCAGAGAAAAAAAACAAACCTTCATAAATAGAAAAACAAGGATGCCAAATGCTCTTGAATGGGATATAAAGACAAGGATTTTTTAAACCCAAGAAAAATAATGAACACAAGGTGCTTGCATAAATGTACCTTAGAGATGAATTGCCAGTTTTGCTAAAAGGAAAGTATGGGCCTTCAAATTTGAAGGAAAGCGAGCAGGAAATGGATAAAAAAATTGTATCTGAGTAAAATTTACAGTGGGTTCAGCGGTTTTGGGCGGGATTGTGGGGCGATGTAAGGGGGTTATGCTATGGGGTAGAGAGATAGAGAGACTGTGAAGCAAAGCTTCGAGTTTGGCTCACCTGTCGTTACCGTGTAGCCTGAGACTATTGTTCTGTTTGGTTGTGACGATGGAGAGGATAATTAGCAGCTTCTACTCTCCACTGGGACTTGTGTTGTAATACTAATTATTTAATTTAATAATAACTAGAGAAAATTAATTATTTTGGCAAGACAACACGACTAATTAAAAAAAATTATATCGTAAATAGAATTTATATTTCCCTATTTTCAACATAAACCAATCTGGGAAAAAAATTAGACAACAACAAAAACAAATTTCAGCTGCACAAATTACTACATGACCCTCAAATTAATCCAACACTCGCGAATCATTAAAAAACAAAATAAATCGCTCAGATACGAAATCATACTCCCAACTAAATCAATTAACTTGAAGGACAAGCAAATAATTTAGCAAAATGAAGAATATTAACACAACGAAAAAAATAGGAATATTAACTTAGAATATGTAAGAAGAATATTCCTAAAAACTTTTTGTTTAGAAGGATTTCCTAAAAGTGTTTAGAAAGTTTAATGCTAATTGTCAACTAAAGTTGTCATTGTTAATATTCTCCGTTAGGATTCATCTATATATAATACATCATATTCGATTGAATTTTTATCATTTTTCACAATGTTAAGCTTCTTGCTGAAATTCCGCTTTTGTGTTGTGTACATGAAGGGTAAATGTTTGCATACTTAACCGCAAAAAAAGGAAGAAAAAAAAATGGGGCCCAAAGTATTTTTATACTTAACTATTAAAAAAAGGGCCCTAGACTCCAACTTGTTGGTCACACAAAGATAACGACATGTGTGTATTTTAATTTGTCTAATTACCCAAAATCTATACATGTAAGAGTAACAAAGTTTATAGAATGTAAAACTATATAATACACAATTCAAAGATATCAAAGTTAAATAACTCTATCATTAAAATTACAAATTATGGAATTATTTTTTTTGTGTACAACACTATTTGTCTATTTGTTTTTTGATTTATAACCGCCACAAACTATTTAAAACTTTTGAATGTATACAAAAATCTTGGGAATCTGCTATCAATTTATAATACATGTGTCTTTCCATAGAATGTAATTTTATATTCTGTAATGGTCGTCTTGTATTCGTCTGTTGATTTATCACGATGAAATATATGAGGTCACAAACGTGTCCCTCTTATATCATGTTTTTTAATTTGCATTATGCCTTTTTCTTATAGAAACACTATTAATATTTTAATTAAAAAGACAACAAAAACATAAATTATAAATTTAGAATCATAAAAACACACTCCAACTCTGTCTCTTCGGCCGATCATTGTAAGCATGCTTCTCGTACTGTTGCATAAGGCGAAGTTTCATCGTCCACTAGGTTTTGATCATATTTAAATTTTTAATTAGTGTCAGCATAGGTGCTCTAGCTTTTTAAAGCTTGGAAGAAGAGAAAGCTGATTTCTTTTTATGTATTGTAAGTATGGCAGTAAATGAGCCGAGCCGAGCTGAGCTTTAACTTGTTTGACATATGTTCGTTTAATTTTATACATATTCAAGTTTGGCTTGAGCTTGATGTACATTTTAAAAAAACTTGTTCGTGTTCGGCTTGATAAACTTTTTTTTCTTTTTTTGAGGTAGGGTTTGATAAACTAATGCTTGAATGTGTTTGTGAACATATTCATGAACGTGTTCATTTCGAGTTCATGTTTATTATGTTCGTGAACAATTAATAATTTTGACGCGAACAACAAGTAAAAAAAATTAACTCTTTCATGAAAAGTAAATAAGCAAAAATTTGTTCAAACTTATAGATGAGAATACACATAAACTGTTATAAAAAAAAAAAAACACATAAGTTGACTAAACAAGTGACAAGCCTGCCAAACTAGATTAGAAATAGTTGGAAAAATATTCCAAAGACAAATATGAATTAATAGTACTGCTACTCATTGCAAGATTGGATCATATTAAGAAATCATATTTTCCAACATATGTAGAAGGAAACCCAAAAAAGTCTCAGTATGATGTAATGAGATAAGCCAGTAACCAAATCTGAGAAATGTTGGGTAAAATTTCTGGTGAAGGTTTTTGTTTGAAGAAAATGGCTGGAATAGTGTTTAGGCAAAAGGCAAAGTCGATGCCTGTATTCAATACAGTCTCCGCAAGATGAAAACGCCCGTGCACCGAGTGCTTACGATTCCGCGCTCGTCTCTAAGATACAACAACTTTTACGTCTCGAGTTTACAACACTTGCAAACTCGAAACACAGCGAACAACGAAGTGTTTAGACTTTCAGGCTTTTCAAGGGAGGAAATGATCAATATGCTTTGATGCAGAATGACCGATTATTATCTGAGTTTTTCGTGTTCAAAATCATCTGCAGGGGCTTCAATAATATAAGCAATGAAGTGCCCGTGACGGAAAATCGCGTGACGCTCGAAAAGGCACATTTGACCGAATGACACACTACGAGGGAAGCACGATCCAGACCGCACGGCCGTGTTTCCCGCTCTGCCTTGCGTCTTGCAGCGCGAAAGGTTCGGACCCAAAGACGACCCAAATGCACGGGCGTGCTCGGCCCGTGCACAAACTTTTCGAGATAAGACGACCCGACCGCACGGTCGTGCTCCCGCCCGTCTTGTGGCCGAACCTTTTCCCAGTTGAACTCGATTTAATTAATTACAAAAATTAATTAAATCCATTTAATTTAATTAATTAAAAAATTAATTAATTATTTTAAAGGTTTTTGGTCCAAAAGAATAAGGGCCTTGAAGCCCAAGCCCAGGCCCACGACCCCGACCCACGACCCACGACCCGGACACTCCGAGCCGCCGCTTGCCGAGCCGGCGGCGGCGGTGGCGGCGGAGTACGTGTGTGCTTTGAACCAAACCCACAAGCATGTATGTCCTCACCCCTTTAAAAACTTGGGTGCCCCCAAGGGCCCAAACCCATATGTCCAACTTGAGATATATTAAGTGTGCAACTTTGCCTCCTTTTCCTATGTGGGATTGAGCATCTCTCCTCCCCCACATTTTCCATTTTCCATACCATTTATTTGTATTAAGTGGCTAACTTCTAGCATTAATTTCTCATTCACCCAGAATCGGGTTTGAGAAATTCCAAATGTTATTCTCATCTACTCTCTTAGTAGAATTTTTACAAATAATTTAATTCTATTTTTCACAAATGGAAACCACTTAATTAATTGTTCGAAATCGGGTCAACACCCCATTTATCAAAGACCAATTCCAACAATCCCCCACATGAATGAAATTAATGCATGCGTGTATGCAGATTAAGCAGAAAGTCTCGGCTGAATCGTTATTGCATCGAGGATAGGTAGCTTGTGGCTTTGAACCTTCCTTAGTAAAATACTATCGGATTTACTAGCTGCTTAGTGACGCGATGTCTTGAACTACTCAGCCGTTCGTGTAAACTAAGACAACAATACTTACACAATAACAACTCTAACATTTGTTGTTCTCACGTTGTGTTCATTTCGGCCCTGGACCATATCTTAGGTTCATAAGTGTTTCTTTTGAAGCGGCCATTACTTCTCACTTATATATGTGATCTCCTATTGAAGAGTATCTGCGCAATACTCCACCTTTCGGTATAGGAATCATTAAAAGTCTTAAACTTAACCTCACCACATTCAGCAGGTTTAAATACACTGGATGTATCGAGAATGAGCTAACACATTTTCCAAGTGTTCAACTGAACATTCATAACTTAATTGTCCCATTGAACCAAGGTCTTGGGATCTCCAATTCACAAGGTTGGGTTACCGCTATGAACATTCTTTAAGTTGTGGATTTTAAACCCATTCCCCTTAACAGTTTATACAGCTGATCTCGATTTATGCCTTTTGTAAGCGGATCCGCAAGGTTTTTCTTTGACTTCACGTAGTCAACCGAAATAACCCCATTCGAAATCAACTGTCTAATGGTATTGTGTCTCCGACGATATATCTCAGACTTACCATTATACATCTTTGCTTTGTGCCCTTCCGATTCTTTGATTGACTATCACAACGATTAGTATCATAACAAAGGCCTGACAAGCTTATTCCAACAAGGAATATCCTCTAAGAAGTTTCTAAGCCATTCGCTTCTTCTCCACTTTATCCAAAACAATGAACTCGGATTCCATAGTGGATCGAGCTATGCATGTTTGCTTAGAAGACTTCCACGACACCGCTCCTCCACCTATTATGAAAACGAATCCACTTGTGGACTTGGAGTCTTTTGTGTCTGATATCCAATTGGCATCACAATATCCTTCTAATACTGCTGGATATCTCGTATAAAGTATTCCATAGTTCATGGTATACTTTAAATATCTAAGTACCCTTGTCACGGCTTTCCAGTGATCCGTACTCAGGTTACTTGTGAACCTACTCAGTTTACTCACTGAATATGCAATGTTTGTTCGTGTACAATTCGTTAAGTACATCAGAATGCCAATTACCCTTGCATATTCCAGCTGAGAAACTGGTTCGCCTCTATTCTTGGCCAAGTGTAGACTTAGATCTATAGGTGTCTTAGCCGGAGGATTATCAAAAGCATTAAACCTTCTGAGTATGCTTTCGACATAATGGGATTGTGACAAGACAATTCCATCTGAAGTTCTAGAGATTTTAATCCCTAAAATAACATCAGATAATCCCATATCCTTCATGTCAAAGTTCTTCTTCAACATATTCTTAGTATTCATGATTAAATCATGACTACTACCCATGATCAGCATATCATCCACATAAAGGCATACTATGACGTAATCATTTGTAGTACCTTTAATGTAGACACACTTGTCACATTCGTTGATCTTGAAACCGCATAGTCGAATCAAACTTTTCATGCCATTGCTTAGGTGCTTATTTTAGTCCATAAAGTGACTTAACAAGTTTACACACCTTTCGCTCTTGACCGGGTGCAACGTACCCCTCGGGTTGTTCCATATAAATCTCATCTTCAAGCTCTCCATTCAAGAAGGCAGTCTTAACGTCCATTTGATGTATCTCAAGGTTATGCAAAGCTGCAATAGCAATGAGAACACGAATGGACGTAATTGTTAGAGAATTTTTCTAACCGCAAGTCTACGGTGTCAAGTTTTAATATAGAGTAGTAAGGTTGTCGAATCCACAGGGAATAATTATCGAATTATTGCTAAGTACTATAATATAGTAGTCTAACTTTATTTAGAAACTCAATATATGATGGAGTTGATTATACTAAAAATACTAAAAATAAATCAAGAATATGAAAATATCAATGAGTTTATCCAAATGATTAAATGAATTCTAGAGGTATGATGAATCTAGTTATCCCTTATGTTGTCAATATGGTTTATCAATCATCAATTACCAATATATAAGTCAAGATTTCTACAATAATCATTCCCTCTCTCAAGTGCCAAATGATTTTAGATTCAATTGGGAAATCAATATCTCTATAAAAATCACCAATTAAAATCTCAATAAAAGCTATGAATCTTGATAAAAGACTTCAAAGGATTCACAAATATCTCAATTCTATGAAATCCTAGGTTATGCTATTCCAAGGTCATGTATTCAATTACCTTTCTCAAGTGTCAAATCAAATACACCAAACAATCTAAATTATTGATCAAGTAATTTAGAAGCAATAGATCCAAATAGCACAAATAAATTGATAGATCTAGATTGACAAACCACAATCTCAAAACATAAGTTCAAACATAGATTACATCATTCCTCTAGAATTATAGAGTTTAGCTCATGATTAAAGAAAATGAATCCATGAAAATACAACAATACATCTTACAAGATATGAAGAAAGCAACAAAATAAGAACAAGAGTAGAGGATCTTCTCTATTTCTCGATGATATAGAAGCCTCCAATCTTCTTCTCCAAATTCTTCTCAAGATGCTCCAATCCTTCTTCCTTGTCTTGTAGTCAAGTTTTCTTGTCTTCCCAAGGGTTCCAAGATACCCTAATTTCAAGCCCCAAGGCCGATATATATAGTCCACAAAAATCCAAGAAAGGGGTAGGTGAGCACAGGGAAATTCCGCCCAGGCGGCTGCGGCGCCAAAGCAATCACGTAGGCAACTTATCGCCCGGTCTTTGCAGAATGCGGGGCGTTGGCCGCTAGCGCGCCACCCGCAACATCAACAATTTCCGCCCGGCGCGGCACGGTGTTGGTGTTGCAGCACCCACACACGCATGCTCCCCACCTGCATGCCCCTGTCGCAGCGGTGTGGCGCCAGGCGCAGCCAGCAGCTCCCGCCCTGGCCAAAGTGCGATTTTTTCCTTCTTTATACGGGATTTCTTCTTTCTTCGAGCCGTTTTTCATCGTTTTCTTCATTTCTCGGCTACCAAATCTGTATTGACTCTACATTGACACTAATTGAAATAAATTGGACTCTAACGACACTAAAAACACCCAAAATAAAACCAAATTCTAATCTAAAATACTCAAATAAGTTGGTAAAATACCAACTTAACAAATACCCCCAAACTTAAGCTATTGTTTGTCCTCAAACAATTATAACTCCAAAATGAAAGACAAACAATACAACAACACAAGCAACTACAAAACTCCATAAACCAATAAAATTTGTCTAAAAACTCATTTCACTATCAATCAAGCATGCATTTTAACATTGTGATCAAAAGTGTTGAGTATTCATGAAAATTCCGTATACATTATTCAAATTGATTTACGCAATCAAACGTTATCAAGATGATCCACTTCTAAGTATCAAGAGATAATGACTACCGGATTCCATAGGCTTGTTATTCACACTAATCTCCACTAATGTAGGCTAATATAACACAAGGATCAATAGGACTTTCAAAGCTTGTAATGTGGCTTAAGGTCGGGTAGGAAAATTTAGGATTAAGTGTCTCAACTCACCTAAACACACAATTATCTCTTCAACTCCAATTGCCAAACAAAATGACTACCTTCACTTTTGTTGAATTTTCAATTATTCTCCCTTTACGAACCTCTATTTTCAACACATTTTTTTTTCGAAACCCCCAAACTTGATCTTTTGTATATTTGAACACATGGGTTTCATATTTTCTTTTTCTCGGCAACTTCATGCGAGTGAACATCTACCTTACTTATCACATCTTCCTCAACCTTCAATCATTTTGTGTGTATGAGTGATGGGTAATTAGGATTTTCACATGTAAGCTCAAGGTAAAAGATTGGTTGCCAAAGAACAGGTTTAATAGGCTCAAAAGGGGACACTAGTGAAATTATATCGTACAAAGGTAGTCATTTTGGCTCTAGCTTATTCAAAGATGGCTTAAATCATTTCCTTATGTTATTTCACCTAAGATTTCGCCTCAATTAATGATCAAACAAGTTCTAGAATCCGGTGGGATCATACAAGCAACATTCAACTTCATTAATCATTTTCAAATAAGTTAACAGAATTATGCATGAATATGAAATCAATGAAATAAAATATAGATCACCACTTAAAAGCATGCTCTCGTGATGCCAACTCGTGATCAACAAATCTACTTAGTCATGCGTTCTATAGTTCAACAAACTACCCGACTCGACTCAACTCGATTTTTTTGACACGACTCGACACGACTCAAAAGACACAAATACATCTGATTACAACCCCCAAACTTAAATTGAACATTGTCCTCAATGGAGAGTGAGAAAACTTTCCGATAAATGCCGGAGCGCCTAGGACTCCTCATCGAGTCGTGTGGTGAAAAATGAGCAATAGGACCTGGTGGTGGTGGTATTGGGAACTGAACTACGGGTGTGTCAGCTATATATCCGGCAAGTACTCGGTTGTGCTCATTCTCATATTCTTCTCGTGCCGCTCTGTGGCGTTGCTAAGCTACAAAAGCCCTTCTCAATTCTCGTTTCTTGCGAACTAGTGCGTCTCGAAGGGTTGTTATCGTGATGTGAGCGTCTAGAACGAGAACGCTTTGCCGCTGAACCGGATGGAGCGTCGATATTCGTGGGTTGGGCATGAGTATCG
Organism: Rehmannia glutinosa; assembly: GCA_016081115.2. Classification (NCBI taxonomy): domain Eukaryota; kingdom Viridiplantae; phylum Streptophyta; class Magnoliopsida; order Lamiales; family Orobanchaceae; genus Rehmannia; species Rehmannia glutinosa. The sequence continues at coordinate 38,041,891 of CM071926.1, forward strand.
GCTCAATAGCCGGTAGAGCAAATTCGGGATCAAGAATATATCCCGCACCCTTCGGATTAGGCACACCGCCCCGCCCACTCGTCATAAGAAGCAATAGTAGCCGAATCTATAGGTCCCTTAGGATTTTCCAACGCCTCGGAGCTATCCCACTTAACACCGCTCTTTTTGCATAACCCACAAATTAAACTCGGTAAGATTAGTCCCCCTGTTTTGGGGTGTAGCATTTTGTGATAAAGGGACGTTGCAATAATTACCGGGTCGGTCGTATATCAAGAACTATTGCATATAGAAGATGGGCTCGTTCCTTAGTTACATCACTGACATGCTTGGTTGGTATCAAATTGTTGCATATGAAGTGGTACCAAGCTCGCCCATATCGACTAAGACTCGTGTGCGGAAAAGCAGTAGCACCTCCCACAACTTTTATATGACGTACCACAGTTCCAGGCCGACATAAGGTATTACAAATCTCCTCCATACTCGGTGGTTGCGAGATAAATTCGACATACGGTGAGTGATCCACCTCTGGGAGTCCATAATATTCTCTTATCGCTCTTGTATGAGTGTATACCTTGTCTACTCCACGTATGAAAACCTCTGAGTTATAGCCATTTTTGGTCTTCGCATTCACATAAAACTCTCGGACTATATTCGGTGCGAATGGTCTAGGTTGTGCACAAAGTTTTTTCCATTGCTTCTGATGTATCATTTGTGCAAGTTCACCATCATTCGGCCCCGGTTGTAATCCCTGTTCCGCCGTTATACTCTTCGAGCATAATGTGTCATAATACAACTGTTGTGCTTCCAAGTTACGAAAACAGTCTTCAACATTTTCCTCGGACGTACTTGCCACCTTTTTGCCCTTGCTTGGGTTCTTGGTTCTTGGCATTGTAATTGATTTGAAAATCACCTGGAAAATAACACAAGCAAAATAACACGTAGAACGCACAATACGAGTTAGGGGTTAGGAATTTTGCAACTACTCAAGAATTATGCATCCTTATCATCAATTCATGATCAAATAACCTTTAGTACACAATGATGACAATAATCAAATGCCTAGGTGTAATATTTTTCACTAAGACATTTTAACAAACACCTTGTAGGCATATATGCAAAGAAGAGAGGAACACCAAATTTGAAATTCAATTCATGCCCATTTTTCAACACTAACCAATTCAAGCACAATATTATTCATATATCATCACAATTTATCAAGAATTTATCAAGAATTTCGAAATTATAATGATAATGAAAATTCCCACATTTTTAACCTAAGCTTGAAAATTTGAAGAAAATTGGTGTACAATTGAAGCTCACTTACCCAATTGATGAAGAAGATGAATTTGATGATCAACTTGTTCAATTGCCCACTTGAATGATGTTAAAGTGAATGCTAGGTGGGATTTTTGTAGAAGAAAGCAAGATGAGGCGTGAGGGTATGTGTGTGTTGTGTTTTAAAACACAAGGCTGCAGCAACCTTAATTAGCTCCACCGGGACCAGGACTGCGCAGTATTTAACGCAACGCCCGTCCCCAATTTTTTTTTTTTTTGTCGCCTGTCACGGTGACTGGCGCAAATTCGACACATTCTTTCTAATTTTTTTTTATCTAAAATTTAAAATCACAATCTAATTAAAAATTTAGAATCACACACAAATTAATTCACACAAAAATCACACCAAAATTCAAATAAATACACACCAAACAAAAAAAAAAATAAAATCACACAAAAAATTCGATCACACGAAAAACACTTGGGTTGCCTCCCAAGAAGCGCTAAATTTATAGTCGTTAGCCAGACTCAACTATTCGGGCTTAAGAAATTTCATCACCAAGTGGAAGATTTAAAACCTTCCTTACTTCGTTCCCGAAATAATGTTTCAATCGTTGTCCATTCACTTGGAACGAATTCCCATCGTTCCCTCTTAACTCGACGACACCATAAGGAAACACAAGTTCAACCACAAATGGTCCGGACCATCGCGACTTGAGTTTACCTGGAAAGAGTTTCAATCGAGAATTGAACAATATAACACCTTTTGGCCAGGTAAGAATTCACGTCGCAAAATCATTTGATCATGCCATTTTTTCGTTTTTTCTTTATACATTTTGGCATTTTCATATGATTCTTGACGAAATTCTTCCATTTCGTTTAATTGAAGTAATCGATTTTCACCGGCCTCTTTTAAGTTAAAATTCAATTTCTTAATTGCCCAATAAGCTCGATGCTCAAGTTCAACCGGCAAATGGCACGCTTTACCAAACACCAATCGATATGGTGACATACCAATGGGTGTTTTATAAGCCGTGCGATAAGCCCACAAAGCATCATCGAGCTTTTGTGCCCAATCCTTTCGATTAAAACTCACCGTTTTTTCAAGAATTTGTTTCACTTCACGATTGGAAATTTCGGCTTGACCATTGGATTGAGGATGGTAACCAAGCGCAATTTTTATAAAAATTTAGCAAGAAGGTTATTAAATAATTTATTATAAAAATGCGTACCTTCATCACTTACAATAGCTCGAGGAGTACCAAACCGGGTGAAAATATGCTTGTGCAAGAACTTGAGTACTACCTTAGCATCATTCGTTGGTGTAGCAATCGCCTCAACCCACTTGAAGACGTAATCAACCGCAAGCAAAATGTACAAATTTCCATGGGGCGGGAAATGGCCCCATAAAGTCAATACCCCATACATCAAACAACTCCACCTCCATTATGTTTGTCAAAGGAAGCTCATGACGCCGTGAAATATTACCAACCCTTTGGCATCGATCACAAGTCTTCACAAAAGCATAACAATCCTTGAATAATGTTGGCCAATAAAAACCAGATTGTAGTACCTTTGCAGTTGTTCGGGTTGGCCCGAAATGTCCCCCATAAGATGAGGAATGACAATGTTGAAGAATCTCTCCAATTTCTTCCTTAGGAACACAACGGCGAATGATAGAGTCGGGCGCATCTTTTGAACGATGAACGGATCATCCCACAAATAAGACTTAACATCATGTAGAAATTTTTTCTTTTGGTGTGAAGTCAAGTCCCGTGGCAAAACTCCTCCTCATGAGGTAATTAACAAAATCTGCGTACCAAGGTAATGATGTTTGACGACGCATAATTTGTTCATCGAAAATGATTCTTTTATTGGGCTTTCAATTACCTCGTAGCGGTTGCTCAAGGCGGGATAGATGGTCGGCAACTACATTTTCACTTCTTTTTTTATCTCGAATCTCGATATCAAATTATTGCAAGAGCAAAATCCATCGAATTAACCGAGGTTTTGCATCCTTTTTGGAGAAAAGATATCGGATTGCCGCATGATCCGTATAAACAATCACCTTTATACCCACCAAGTAAGCTCGGAATTTATCGAATGCAAAAACTACCGCCAACATCTCTTTTTCCGTGGTGGTGTAGTTTTGTTGGGCATTGTCCATGGTCCTGCTTGCATAGTAAATTGCTTTAAAAATTCTGTCTCACCTCTGCCCAAGAACGGCACCCACTGCATAATCACTTGCATCGCACATAAGCTCAAATGGTTGAGCCCAATCCGACACTATCATAATCGGAGCTGAAACGAGTGCCTTTTTTATCTGTTCAAATGCCTGTAAACACGACTCATCAAAGCAAAAGATAGCATCTTTTTCAAGGAGATTACAAAGTGGTTTAACAATTTTTGAAAAATCTTTTATAAATTTCCTATAAAATCCTGCATGCCCTAAAAAGCTTCTTATGCCTTTCACATTTGAAGGTGGGGGTAGCTTTTCAATAGCCACAACTTTCGCCCTGTCAACTTCCAAACTTGTACAAGAAATACGATGCCCAAGTACAATCCCTTCTTTGACCATAAAGTGACATTTTTCCCAATTAAGTACAATATTAGTTTCCTCACAACGTTGCAAAACAAGAGATAAGTTATGCAAACAATGGTCAAAAGAAGTACCAAAAACAGAAAAATCGTCCATAAAAATCTCCATGATTTCCTCAACCATACCATGAAAAATCGCCTTCATACACCTTTGAAAAGTAGCAGGTGCGTTACATAATCCAAATGGCATCCTGCGAAATGCAAAAGTACCATATGGACATGTAAAAGTGGTCTTTTCTTGATCCTCAGGAGCAATGGCGATTTGATTGTACCCTGAATAGCCATCAAGAAAACAATAGTATTCGTAACCTGCCAACCTATCCAACATTTGATCAATAAAGGGGAGGGGAAAATGATCCTTACGAGTAGCTTTATTCAATTTCCTATAATCAATACATACTCGCCATCCTGTGATTTAGTGTAGAAATTAATTCATTGTTATCATTTTTCACAACTGTCATACCTCCCTTTTTAGGAACAACCTGTACCGGACTCACCCATGAACTATCAGAAATGGCATAAATGATACCTGCTTTTAGCCACTTTAAAACCTCATTTCTCACAACTTCTTTCATTGCGGGATTAAGTCGTCTTTGATGCTCAATAGATGGTTTATAAGATTCTTCCATTAAAATTTTGTGCATTACAATGGAAGGACTTATACCTTTCAAATCAGAAATATACCAACCCAAAGCCGACTTATGTTCACGAAGCACACGCAACAACTTATCCAATTCGGGTGAAGATAATGAAGCAGAAACAATTACCGGGTAAGTTTTATCTTTTCCCAAAAATGCATATTGAAGATGTTCCGGAAGTTCCTTTAGTTCTAAAGTACCTTTCGGAATATTTTCAATATTGACATTTTCTAATGCTTCTTTTTGTTTTTCTTTTACAATTTCTTTAGCCCCAAGGGAAAGAATAAACTCAAGCAAGTCAATATCATCATTATCTTCCTCATCACATTTCATTATTGAATTAATCAAACAATGTTCTAACGGATCTTTTAAATCTTGTTTTATAACTTCCGTTTGATCACATTGTTCGATCGTATCAATAAAATGACATGTGTGAGGTTCTTCTTGAAATTTCATTGCTTTATAAATGTTAAACAGTACCTCATCATCATTTACCCGTAATGTTAACTCTCCTCGTTGCACATCAATTAGAGCTCGTCCCGTTGCTAGAAAAGGTCTTCCAAGAATCAATGGCATTTCATGATCTTCTTCCATATCCAACACCACAAAGTCCGCCGGAAATATGAATTTATCCACTTTGATCAACACATCTTCAATCACTCCTCTTGGGTAGGTGAGTGATCTATCGGCTAATTGCAATGTGATGGTGGATGGCGTTATTTCTCCAAGGCCAAGTTTCTGAAACAGGATAACGGCATAAGATTAATGCTAGCACCTAAATCACAAAGAGCCTTATTAAAATAAGAATCACCAATAGTGCAAGGGATAGTGAAACTCCCCGGATCTCTTAATTTTTGTGGTAGCTTTCTTTGTAAAATGGCGCTACATTCTTCTGTGAGATTGACCGTCTCGTATGCCTCCAACCTTCTCTTTCTCGACATCACATCCTTCATGAATTTTGCATAGTTTGGCATTTTTTCGAGTGCATCGGCAAAAAGGATGTTGATGTGAATTTTCTTGAATATTTCCAAAAACTTGGAAAATTGCGCGTCCAACTTTTTCTTCTGAAATTTCTGTGGAAAAGGAAGAGAATTTGGTAACACATTATCAGAATTGGAAATTGGTTTTACCTCATTTTTCGCACTTTCTGATGGCTTGTCCATGCCCTCTTCATTGTGGAGTGTTTCAGTGCTTGCTTCTGGTTCATTGGTGGCGTGAGTAGGCATCTTTGGTTCATCATATTCCGTTCCACTTCTCAACTTAATGGCCTTGCAATGCTCACGTGGGTTCACCTCGGTGTTACTTGGAAACATATCAACTTTCTGTTGTGAATTAATAGCCGTGGCCAATTGACCCACATGTGTTCCCAAAGATTTGAGATGACTTTCAATTGTTGTAACCCTTGAACCCAAATTTTCTATGTTAGAATCGGCCTTGTTCATCCTTGCTCTTGATTCTACAAGGAATGAACTAAGTAATTCTTCCAAAGACGGCTTTTGTTCTCCCACATGTGTACTCGTACTTGCTTGGTTTTGAAACCCCGGAGGTGGTTGCAACACATTTCTCGTATTGCTATACGAGAAATTTTCATGATTGCGAAGTCCCGGATGATAATGCGTCGGCAATTGATTCCCTCGATTGTTGAAACCCCGATTGTTCACATAATTCGCTTGTTCCGTATCGGGATTCACAATTTCTTGACTTATCTCCATGACTGCCTCTGGTTGTTGTTTTCCACCCGAATTTAGTGTAGCAATTTGCTTTGACAAGGTGGAAATTTTAGAGGCCAATGCAGACATAGTATCAAGTTCAAGAACACCGACAACTTTTCTTGGCGTAGATCTCTCAGAAGGCCATTGATAACTATTGGCAGCCATTTCTTCTAGTAAAAGCATGGCTTCACTTGGAGTTTTAGCCATTAATGTACCTCTCGCTGCAGCATCTATAATAGTTCTCGAATGCCCATTCATACCATTGTAGAAATACTGAACTTTTTGCCAATCTGCGTACCCGTGTTGTGGACACCTCCTCAATAATTCTTTGAATCGCTCCCAAGCTTCGTAGAGTGGCTCAAAGTCGAGTTGATGAAATTGAGCAATCTCACTTTTCAGTTGAAGTGTCTTGCTAGGTGGAAAGAATTTTGCCATGAATTTTTCAGTGAGATCATTCCAACTAGTGATACTTCCAGGTGGGAAGGTTTGAAGCCACTGTCTAGCTTTATCACGAAGTGAAAACGGAAATAACCTCAACCTAATAGCTTCATCGGGGACCCCATTCATTTTGATAGTGTCACATATCTCGAGAAAAATAGCCAAATGAGCATTCGGTCGTCTCTACTTACACTACCCCAAACTATTTTGTTGCACCATGTTTATTAGGGCGGTTTCAATTCAAAATTATTCGCATTGATAGGTTGGCGAACAATGCCCGAATAGTTTGATTCGTGGTTGGTCGAAAATAGTCCCGAATGGCCCTTTCCGGTGGTGCAACAATAGGTATGCGTTCTTCATCATCACCGATTCCTGCCATTTTTGTGAATTCGATTCTTCGTGCGACTCTAATCTTTCGAAGCGTTCTTTCAATTTCTGGATCAAATAAGATTAAATTAGTACTTTTATTTTTTTGCATCAACAAGAAAACACAAAAATGACAATGACCCTATTGTAACAAAAAAAACCAATCTAAATTAAAGTAAAACTACTAAGTAATAATATTAGCGCAAATAAGATGAATTATTCCCCGGCAACGGCGCCAAAAACTTGTTAGAGAATTTTTCTAACCGCAAGTCTACGGTGTCAAGTTTTAATATAGAGTAGTAAGGTTGTCGAATCCACAGAGAATAATTATCGAATTATTGCTAAGTACTATAATATAGTAGTCTAACTTTATTTAGAAATTCAATATATGATGGAATTGATTATACTAAAAATACTAAAAATAAATCAAGAATATGAAAATATCAATGAGTTTATCCAAATGATTAAATGAATTCTAGAGGTATGATGAATCTAGTTATCTCTTATGTTGTCAATATGGTTTATCAATCATCAATTACCAATTTATAAGTCAAGATTTCTACAATAATCATTCCCTCTCTCAAGTGCCAAATGATTTTAGATTCAATTGGGAAATCAATATCTCTATAAAAATCACCAATTAAAATCTCAATAAAAGCTATGAATCTTGATTAAAGACTTCAAAAGATTCACAAATATCTCAATTCTATGAAATCCTAGGTTATGCTATTCCAAGGTCATGTATTCAATTACCTTTCTCAAGTGTCAAATCAAATACACCAAACAATCTAAATTATTGATCAAGTAATTTAGAAGCAATAGATCCAAATAGCACAAATAAATTGATAGATCTAGATTGACAAACCACAATCTCAAAATATAAGTTCAAACATAGATTACATCATTCCTCTAGAATTATAGAGTTTAGCTCATGATTAAAGAAAATGAATCCATGAAAATACAACAATACATCTTACAAGATATGAAGAAAGCAACAAAATAAGAACAAGAGTAGAGGGGTCTTCTCTCTTTCTAGATGATAGAAGCCTCCAATCTTCTTCTCCAAATTCTTCTCAAGATGCTCCAATCCTTCTTCCTTGTCTTGTAGTGTTTATCTTGTCTTCCCAAGGGTTCCAAGATACCCTAATTTCAAGCCCCAATGCCGTATATATAGTCCACAAAAATCCAAGAAAGGGTAGGTGAGCACGGAAATTCCGCCCGGGCCTGGGCGCCAAAGAATCACGTAGGCAACTTACGCCGGGTCTTCTGCGCGTCGGGCGTTGGCGCGCAACGCCCACCCACAACATCAACAATTTTCCTGGTGCTACTGTTGCCGGTGTTGGGCGTGTCGCGCGCCACACGCATGCTCCCCACTGCATGCCCATGTCAGCGGCGTGCGCCAGTGGCGTGCGGCAGTCGCCGCCCGTCCTTGGCCAAAGTGCAATTTTTTCCTTCTTTATACGCGATTTCTTCTTTCTTCGAGCCATTTTTCATCGTTTTCTTCATTTCTCGGCTACCAAATCTGTATTGACTCTACATTGACACTAATTGAAATAAATTGGACTCTAACGACTCTAAAAACACCCAAAATAAAACCAAATTCTAATCTAAAATACTCAAATAAGTTGGTAAAATACCAACTTAACAGTAATCCTCGTGACAGGAGAATATGTATCAAAGAAGTCATATCCCTCCTTTTGTCTAAACCGTTTAGCTACCAAACGAGCTTTATACTTGTCAATAGATCCATCTGCTTTATACTTCCTTTTAAGGATCCACTTGCATCACAAAGGTTTGCAACCCAGTGGGAGATCAACCAACTCCCAAGTGTGATTTTGCATAATGGAATCTATCTCATTATTGATAGCTTCTTTCCAGAGAGGAGCTTCTGGACTAGACAATGCTTCTTGAATAGTTCGGAGTTCGTTTTCTAACATATAAGTTAGAAAATCAGGACCAAAAGACTTAGCTACTTTTGTCCTTTTACTGCGTCTTGGTTCCTCTTCATCATCACTTTGAGGTAACCTTGCAGTATCATAAGTCCGTTTACTCGAACTTTCTTCTTTCTGTTATTTGTTTGGAAAGATATTCTCGAAGAATACAACATTCCTTGATTCAATGATCATACCTTTATTTATATCAGGAATTGCTGACTTGTGCACTAAAAAGCGATATGCACTACTATTGTTTGCATATCCAATGAAAGCACAATCGATTGTCTTCGGACCGATTCTAACTTGTTTCGGCTTAGGTACTTCGACTTTAGCCAAACACCCCCACACTTTGAGGTATTTATATGACGGTTTACGTCCCTTCCATAACTCATATGGAGTTTCGTTTTTACCTTTGTGTGGGATCTTATTAAGAATGTAGTTTGCGAAAAGTATGGCTTCCCCCACAAGTTTTGGGGTAAGCGAGAACTTATCAACATCGCATTCATCATCTCCTTAAGAGTACGATTTTTGGTTACGCAATACCATTTGATTGAGGTGAGTAAGGTGCAGTCGTTTGATGAATTATACCCGCTTCCGAGCAAAATTCCTCAAATGGAGCAACATATTCTCCGCCTCTATCACTTCGAATCATCTTAATTTTCAGATTAAGCTGATTTTCAACTCATTCTTATAAGTTTTAAAAGCTACTAAAGCTTCATCTTTGCTTTTCAAGAGATACACATAACAATATCTTGTGCAATCGTCTATAAACGTTATGAAGTACTTTTTCCCACCTCGAGTTTGCACAAGTTTTAAATCAGACACATCTGTATGAATTAACTCGAGTGGTTTGGTACTTCTTGTTACCGAATGAAATGGTGCTTTGGCCAATTTTGCTTCAACACAAATTTCACATTTGTCTTGTGAATCGGTTTTAAACGTAGGTATTAATTCCAGATTCACTAACCTTTTAATTGTGTTGAAGTTTACGTGTCCTAATCTATCATGCCATAAATTAGAACAATCCAACAAGTAAACAGAAGTAATAGTTTTATTCTTCGCCTCTTGGCGGAAAAGCAGGACATTACATTACAGACATTTTGAAAAAAAGGCCCTTATCAAGGTAACCTTTACATAAAAACTGACCATTCTTGGTCATTACAAACTTTTCCATGTGAAAATTATGGAAAACTCACCTACCAAGCCTTTTGACTCAAACACTTTTTTGCAACATGTCCCCAACCCTCAATCATCATGTGCCTTGCAAAGCAAAGGACCGGAAACTAACAAGCATGGAAATTCTTTGTTAATATGGTATTTCGGATGTTTATAAAAGCGGGACATTCATGTAATATTCATTCATAGAGACATCCAGTGTTTAACATTTTGCGTAATTGCTCCTTCCTAAGCTTAGTCATCTTGAGCACCACTTTTTTTGGCCAAGCCCAACGATGTTGGAAGTCGAAGAGTTCCCCCAAAATTCACGAACAACTTCCTTCCATTAATCGTGCATAAAAAGGAGGAGGAAACATCTCCTTATCGGCACAAATGTGACGAGTAACATCTCCTTATCGGCACAAATGTGACGAGCCCTATCTATCCACCACTCTCTTGGGTTATCCACCATATTGGCTTCAAACACAACGGCGGAGAGATCGAGCTCCGACAAGTCTATTGGAACCGATTTGTCCTCCGTCACATTGGCTTGTTGGTTGCCACCTTGATTGCCCTTTTTCGGATGTCGGCAATCCTTAGCCATGTGGTTCGGTTTGCCATAATTGTAGCAATTCCCCTTAAACTTTTTGGCCTTGCCTTTTTCCTTCCCGGAGTGCTTGTGTTTCTTGCTAGTGCTTGATTCTGCAAGATTAGCCTTAGCCTCCATTCCAGACTTCTTTGGATTTCACGTCTGATTTTCGGTTGTCTTCTTCGATGCGGCCGAACAATCAGATCCTCAAACCCCATCTCTTTGCGCTTGTGCTTGAGGTAATTTTTGAAGTCCTTCCACAATGGCGGCAACTTTTCGATTATTGCAACCACTTGGAAGGATTCATTCAAAATCATCCCTTTAGACACTAAGTCGTGAAGGATGATTTGAATCTCCTGAACTTGGCTGATCACCGTCTTGGTGTCAACCATCTTGTACTCGAGGAATTTGCCGACAACAAATTTCTTTATGCCGGCATTTTCCGTCTTGTATTTCTTCTCCAAGGACTCCCACAGTTCCTTGGACGTCTTGAACATGCTATAGACGTTGTAGAGAGTGTCGTCTAGCCCGTTCAAGATGTAGTTGCGACATAGAAAATCACTGTTATGCCAAGCATCCACAGTGATTCTCCGGTTGTTGTCAACTTCGTCTTCTCCAACGGCAGTAGGGGGGTCGTCTTTCAGAAAACGAGCCAACCCCAAAGTGGTGAGGTAGAACAGCATCTTCTGTTGCCAACGTTTGAAGTTGACACTGGAAAACTTGGGCGGCTTTTCGCCATGAGCGGGAGCAGCAACCATAGGTGTGAAGGATATCGAACTGGATGCCATCGTCTTCAACAGAAACAGAATAAAATTTTCGTCTTGCGATTGTTGGGTAAAATTTCTGGTGAAGGTTTTACATTTGAAGAAAATGACCGGAATAGTGTTTAGTGCAAAAGGTGTCTTTTTGAGCCAAAAGACGTGTTCTTTCCATACGAGGCGCCTGAAGCCTATAATAGTCGATCCCTGGTGACTGAAAATCGATACGAAATTACCAGATAACATAAAACAAGCACTACATTTTGCATATTGTTCATCTTCTTCCTTGAAAAGCTTGAAAGTCGAAAAACACTTGATTCATTTGTTGTTCCGGTTTCTTTGTCTTGCTAATTGGGATCAGTAAAGACGTTGTATCTTAGGCGGCGCCGAAACCGTAAGCACTAGTATACGGGCGTTTTCATCTTGCGATGATTCCAAATCGGGCCTCGACTTAGCTAAACCATACACTATTTCCGGCCATTTTCTTCTAAACGAAACCTTTACCGAGAAATTTTACCCAACAAGAAAATACTCAAACTAAGCTTAGTTAGATTATTCAAAAAGATAAGTGTGGAATGGACATGATAAAACTTTCCATGATAGATGTTTTATTTTTTTGATACCCAAGAAACTACAAGATAGAAGTTTTCTTTTTGTGTCCTACATCAATCAAATTTAGATCGTTTCTCGAGCCCTTTGTAGCTCCAAATGTCTTTAACTTGTAGGGTCTTTAAGTCCTTTTAATGTTTTAAATAAAATCTTTTTAATTATATTTTTTTTAAATAATCGAGCTATTAGTCGAACCCTTAGCGAACTTGTTCGCGAATAAGTTAAAAAATATTATACGAGCTTGTTCATGAACATTTATAAACGCGAACACTAAACAAGCTTGTTCACGAGCTTTTAGTAAACGGTATGGAATTATACGAACATGAACAAAGATGTACGTCCAAGAAACCAATGGACGCAGAAACAACTCATTTATATAGGAGGAAAAATAAAACTAATTTAGAAAATAGGACAAAAAAACTAAACATACAGATTTAGAGAAAACAAAATTGAACAATTAAATCGTCTGTTATATTAAATCCAAATTTTGGTATGTTGTACTATTTTATATATAGTTATGATTATGATTTGATAATTAATGTTGAGAATTTGGGTGTATTTTGTGCCTTGATTCCATTTCGGTAGGTTCTTTATTTATTGACTTGTTTATTATTGTACCAAATTCTTATCTTTTTTATTTTTGGAAGTTTTATTCAAACTGAATCATGATTTTTTTTATAATACAGTTCAGTTTTAATTATCTATTGTTCTATTGTGTGAATTTCATAATATTATTTCACATTAAATTTGCACAAATATTGACTTTAACAAAATAAGATAGATGATTATGGGTGAATATTATTAATTTCTACATAAAAAACAATTTTATTATTGTCAAATCTTTGAGAAGTATTGAAAACTGATTTCCCAAATTACGATAAGTAAAATTCAAATATCCAACATAAGAATAATTTTGGTAAGTATAAATGAGATTTCCATAATTATTATTTAAATCAAGAAATTATATAATTATTGTCCGATTGACAAAAATTAAGGTGTAATTATTACGTTTAAATTAAAACTGTATAAAATCATGTGTGAAATCAGATCTACTTTAATCTTTTAAACTTGCCGAAATTATGATAGGGCACTAATAAGAATCATACTGTTTTTATAAGGGTAAAAACTCGATTTACTTAAAATAAGAAATTTGAAATTTTTTATATTCGGAAACTATAATTATAGTATGAAAAAAAATTCACCTTAATCACTAAATCTTACCAAACAAAATTTACTCCAAAAAAATTTAATAACATTTCAACAACTTCCAATTGTTTCACAGAAAAAATGATTTTTTTTTGGGAGGAACTAAGGGGTTATAAGCCACAGTTTAACCACAAGATCTATCGATGTGAGATGTATCTGTAACACAAATTTCTCGTCTGTAAATATTATAAACAAGAAAAAGTAATACAAATAAAATATATTTGAATCAAATGAAATAAAAGGATTACAATTCCTAATGATCCTCTGATTCTTCTCTTCAAGATGATATTTGAATATTCCAAGGTAGATTCGTCACTTGATCTCCTTCGAGCTTGAATTTGGCCGAAATAACGTTAATTCGAGGGCTTGACGGCTTAATCCCGAATTAAACGCCGGATTTGAGTCGAATCCGCGATGAATGCCTTGAATCGCTCTTTGAACACCGTGGACTTCCTCGGATTTGGGACTTCTTGATTTGAGAGAATTCGCCTCTTGCTTAGACTTCTTCTCTAGGATCTTTTTTTTTTGTGTCTATGAATTATGAAGAGGGCCTCTATTTATAGGTGTAGGATGAGAATTCTTGCCATAATTGTCGGATGAAACGGGGCGATTTGATTGGCCGATCATGATTTGTCTTGCATATCTTGCCATAATCAAAAGATTGTGATTTGATTTGATTTGACTTGATTTATTTACCAAAATATTGGTAAATCACTTCCTTATTTGTCTGATCTTGTCTTGATGGCCAAGATTGAAGATTGTGATACTTGACAATATTTGGTAATAAAATTTAGGTGTCTACAAATGCCCCCTCGCGATTTGTTCACGGACAACATGTCATAGAGTGAATGAATCGCGAAATCATTTCAGTTTGAAGCATATAGATAGTTTATACTCATATCAAGGAGCTCTTGAATTTGTAGATAGTTTATACTCATATCAAGGAGTTCTTGAACTTGAATTTGGATTTGCAAACAGTTTATACTCATGTCAAGGAGTCTTCATTTAAACTTGACATATATTGATAGTTTATACTCGTATCAAGGAGTCTTCACTTGAACTTGGATTTGTAAACAGTTTATACTCGTGTCAAGGAGTATTCGTTTGAATTTGAGATTTATAAACAGTTTATACTCGTGTTAAGGAGTTCTTGAATTTGTAGACATATTGATAGTTTATACTCGTATCAAGGAGTGATCATTTGAATTTAAGATATATTGATAGTTTATACTCGTATCAAGGAGTATTCACTTGAGTTTAATATATGTTGATAGTTTATACTCGTATCAAGGAGTGTTCATTCGGATTTGAGACATATTGATAGTTTATACTCGTATCAAGGAGTATTCACTTGAACTTGGGATATAGACCTTTTATACTCATGTCAATGAGTGTTGTTGATAGTTTAGGCTTTTATCAAGGAGCATTTGAGAAGAATTTATTTAACATATTTAGATAGTTTATGCTCGTATCTAGGAGCCATATGGACCGTTTTAGCTCTTGTCAAGGAGCTTTATTTGCCGAAATTTTAAGAGTCAACTTTCATTGCCCCCATGCTCAGCTTATTCACCTTCATCGTCGTTGATATTACTTGGGTATTCTTGATCATCGGCGTTCATGCTTATCTCGATGGCATATGCACGCGTGGCTAATTCTTCAAAAGTTTTTGGCTTGATCCCTTGAAGTATGTAGCATAGACCCCAATTCATTCCTTGGATGCACATCTCAATTGCAGAAGCTTCTGACAGTTGATCTTTGCAGTTGAGGCTTAAGTTTCTCCAACGATTGATGTAGTCGATGACAGACTCTTCATTCAACTGACGTGAATTTGTGAGTTCAATCATGCTAACGGTTCGCCGTGTGCTATAGAAACGGTTAAGAAACTCTCGTTCTAGCTTTTCCCAACTGTCAATTGAATTTGCCCCCAGGTCGGTATACCAATCAAATGCATGGCCCTTCAAAGATCGGACAAATTGCTTCACTAAGTGATCTCCATAAGTTCCAGCATCATTGCACGTCTCAATGAAGTGAGCCATATGTTGCTTTGGATTGCCCTTACCATCAAATTGTTGGAACTTCGGGGGTTGATAGCCAATAGGCATCTTCAAATTATCAATTCTCGAAGTGTATGGCTTGGCATAAGTTGAAGTTGACTTGGAGCTTCCATCAAATTTGTCATTAATAGTCCCCATAATGAACTCCTTGAGTTGATCAACTGGAATCAGGCCATCAGACGAGATTTGCAACTCCTTTGCGGGAGACTCCTCTTTTTCATTTGGTTGTTGCCTCATGGATGTCTCGACTTCATCATGTGTTTCAACTTGTTGGCCCATCACACGACTTGTATCAACATTATCTACTTTGTCCATCAACTTCATAATTTGGGAGTCTCGATCTTGAACATGCTTTGTGAGTCCCTCTATAGCCCTTGTCAAGCTTGCAATTTGCTCCTCCAGAGTTGTAGCATTTATCACCATGACGGACGCCACGTTTGAAGTGAATGAGTAACTTGACGCCGAGCGAGGAGTTGATGAAGCAGACGTATCCTTCAGACCTCCAACATCTTTGTTTGCATTGCCCTGAAGTGATTCATCCTCAGCAATTCCGAGCAAGGGAGTGATCTCCGAAGGTGCTTGCAATTTCTTGGATATGACGCCAAGACTTCCACTTGTGGCGTTTGAGGAGTTTGATGTAGCAGCTTTGACTATTGTCACCTTGCGATTGACCATGATACTTTGAGAATTTTAATGAAGAGAAGAGATGAGAGGTAGAAAGCTGTCCCACTGGCGTGCAAAATTTGTAACACAAATTTCTCGTCTAAATATTATAAACAAGAAAAAGTAATACAAATAAAATATATTTGAATCAAATGAAATAAAAGGATTACAATTCCTAATGATCCTCTGATTCTTCTCTTCAAGATGATATTTGAATATTCGAAGGTAGATTCGTCACTTGACCTCCTTCGAGCTTGAATTTGAGCCGGAATAACGTTAATTCGAGGGTTTGACAGCTTAATCCCGAATTAAACGCTGGATTTGAGTCGAATCCGCGATGAACGCCTTGAATCGCGCTTTGAACACCGTGGACTTCCTCGGATTTGGGACTTCTTGATTTGAGAGAATTCGCCTCTTGCTTAGACTTCTTCTCTAGGATCTTTTTTTGTGTCTATGAATTATGAAGAGGGCCTCTATTTATAGGTGTAGGATGAGAATTCTTGCCATAATTGTCGGATGAAACGGGGCGATTTGATTGGCCGATCATGATTTGTCTTGCATATCTTGCCATAATCAAAAGATTGTGATTTGATTTGATTTGACTTGATTTATTTACCAAAATATTGGTAAATCACTTCCTTATTTGTCTGATCTTGTCTTGATGGCCAAGATTGAAGATTGCGATACTTGACAATTTTTGGTAATAAAATTTAGGTGTCTACAATCATCCCGTGGGTACTTGTCTTATCAATCACGCTGATAGCTTCAATAGTTCACTGAAATTTTGTCTTTGGTATTTCACCGCTTACTAATTTAGTATTCCATCTATGTTATCTATTGAGCCTACCCTGAATAATCTTCCTTTTGCTGGATTACTGCTGATATAATCATAAAAAGCTAAATTTTCAGGAATTTTTGACCAGACTTCACGTTTGTCGTCAACTCGTGATGTAAGGTGTTGGGTTAAGTCCCGAAATGAGCGCAACCCTCGTGTTTAGTTGCCATCTTTAAATTTGGAACCCTCTAGAATAGTAAAATTTATAGTAATATTTGCATCTATTAATTTATTTTCGCACCTATTAATTTCTTTAACAAGATATTAATTTGAAATGTTAGATAAAAATTTATAACTAACCTATTTTTACCTTTTTTTTTTAAAACAACATATTTTACCTACATCTATTATAAATTGCAATTTAGACAAAAGACAATGTTTGATCATTCGAGGTAATCGATATCAAATTAGTAACTACAAGTGCAACCATTTTTCATCCCATATTTAATAGATGCGAAGGTTTATTTTTTCTCTATAGACAAAGTATATGATTCTGTTACTTTCTCCTTATCGAACTTTATATCCATATTCTATGGATGCGATAATATTGGTGTGACACATCTCCTTTCTAAATAAATGTTTAATTTCTTTGTTGTATGAAGCATATTGTCTTAAGATACCATTTTATTCATGATCAACTCTTGTGGTATCTCATGTCATCTTAACTGATACTCTTACAAAACCTCTTCACTACGCCTTCTTTCATTTTTTTAAGAATCAACATGAATTTGATTCATTAATTAGAAAAAAATTACAACTAATTACAACATCGACTGAAAAATGGTTGCAAGCCATACAAAATTATAATTCTATACAGATCTAAAATAAAAATTTTAAACCTAAATAGATTAACAGATCGTAGACTCAGAACAAGACGTTGGACAAAATACGTACCAAGGAAACTGATACGAAAAATATTACTATTGGGAATAAATAAAAGTAACATGATTGAGAAAATTTTATTAAAACTAAAAGCATTTGAAATTACTTCTCCATCCCCCATAGGAGAATGAGAAAAGGAAAAAAAAACAAGAAGATGGAGGAGCAAAAATGGCTATTATTTGAGAGAAATATTACTACACCTTCCATCTCAAACTAAAGATTGTACTCTCTTGAGTCTTGATTCTCATCATAAGGGGCATATATAAAGAAATAAATATTGTATTTATTTAGTCAAGTTTAAAATTATCGTTCACAATATGAAGATCCCTTAATTTACTTTAATTATATAATAGGGAGTTCTATTTAGATGAGGTTTATCTAGAAACAACTCCCATAAGGACTCTAACTGGATATGAGATTGATATATATATATATATATTGATATTGACATCTCTCCCTACAATACAATACGATTGAGAATGACGTCTCCTACAAGAAAAAATAATGTCTCCTAAAATTTCTCTCGATGGTTTTCTTCTTGGAGTATCACCAAAGTTCTCCAAGGGTTTAAGGTGTGCACATTTACACCAACGAGAAATACGGTTCTTGATCTTGTTCGTGATTTATTAATGGTTCAACCAATATATGGAGTTTGTTGGTTGTTCGTGGTTCCATCAAAAAGAGGCTTGTAGATGGGCTTAATCCTGGTTATGTGGATCAACAGTTCGCTTAAGGATGACAATGGGATGAGTTAAAACCGACTCCGCACCAAACCTGCCCCGTTAGGGGCGGTCTAAACCTGGACAAACGGGTCCTCGGGCGGGTTATGGACCCATTTTTTGAAAACTCACCGGTCCGGGGCCGGTAACGGGTCCAACTGGACCACCCCGTATATATATATATATGTATTTATATATTTATTTATCTTTATTCTAAAAAATTAGAAGTCTATGTTCAGAAACTCAACTTGGGTTTTCACTTTCTCGAGTCAACTTCAGGCCGCTCTCTATCTCACCACCTTTAGCCCGTAAGTCTTGTCCTCACCTAAGATTCCACTCACGCTGACAGCTCTTGTCCACAAGAGGACCTCTTTTTCACAAAAAATGGTGGGTGACCAGTCGAAGTCGGCGATTTTTCTGCCTCTGCGGCGCCTCTCGAACTGACCATTTGTATCTTGTTAAATCTAATTTTTTTCCTTGAGTTTTTGTTGCTCTAGTTTATTCAACTCAATTTTGTTGGGCCTTTAACGTTTGGAGTCCATTGAATTCCTGAACATGATGAGTATAATTGCATGACTCATGAAGTTGTGAATCTGCCAAGCTACTGACAATTCAGAACTAACAAAATTTTGGCGGGTTCAGCGGGTTGAACCTACCGCGTTAAACACATAAATACACATGCTTGATCATATTCTTTTACTTCACTGGACATATGTCAACAGTTGTATATCACTGTATATGGAAAAAATGTGATGACTGGAAAGAACAGAGAGTTATTGCCACTAAGTGGTGGCGGTCTTTACACTCCATCATCAAAGATCATGTTCTTAGTCAAGAAACAATGTCTTAGGATGAAAAAAAGAAATGGTAACTAGTTTATGTAAGCACTATCGAATGTTTGATGTCCGCTATGTGTGTACTCAATAAGTCATGTACTTAGCAATGAGATTGGTGAGTGGATATCGAAGTGATCCATGCCTTTGCAGATGATGCTTAGGCATGTGGATACTTAGATATCTTAATAGATTGTTTTGTAATTTTCTAAAGGCAAATTTGGTATGTGTGCGCATATTCATGAGATACTTTGTTGTCTTTGTGATAGTAA
Source organism: Rehmannia glutinosa (assembly GCA_016081115.2). Taxonomy (NCBI): domain Eukaryota; kingdom Viridiplantae; phylum Streptophyta; class Magnoliopsida; order Lamiales; family Orobanchaceae; genus Rehmannia; species Rehmannia glutinosa. The sequence continues at coordinate 38,061,427 of CM071926.1, forward strand.
AACCACTTTGGTGTATGGTTTGGGTGCTGAACATTTTTGGTAGAATAAACATACTTACTCGAGGCATTACTCTTAAGAGTTTTGCGCATAATTAAATTGTTCTCAAGCATCTACGAGCGGTGTAGAGGCTGATCCCTTTTACGAGCCTTTGTTTGGAGATATGCTCCAAAGGCATGTGAGCCATTAGGGATTAAGTAGAATCAATGTGGCCTACAAGAACATATTGTTATTAATGAGATATGTTGGATTCTCATTATGTGTTTGATATTAAATTTGTGAGTTGTCACCAGGCTTTGATTGGCCCTCTCACACGGTCAATCGCCCTAATGCTAAGAGAGAGAGCATGATGAGACTTAAAAGATTATGTCGCACAAGGATGTTTGTGAATGACCGCCTTCGTGCTAGAGTAGTGAAGAAGGTTAATAAGTACAATTAACAGTCGCCTTAGCTAGAGGCTAAGATGAGATCCGAGTTGATCGATTATGAAGTGTGTCCAAACTTCATTATAAGCTGATTTGTAGCTGAATGTGTGAACTGCTAAAAGGCATTTTGGAATTGGTAGTACGCATGTCAGATGCTTGGGGAGTGATTGGAATTAAGTTCCTATGGGAAAGTCACTGAATGGGTCCCTACTTCGTCACTGTGTGAATCCATATTATTTTCTTGTACCCTTCGGGACTATCGAACATGCCATAAGCTGTAAGCTTGATGACGCTATTTTAGCACATATCCAATGGCCATGCGTGATACGGTATGTCGGAGCATGCCTAAGAAAGTTGTCAAGGACAAGCTAATAGGCATGTGGGGCCAAGGAAGAACTGAATTGGTAACCACTTATTGTTAGTCCAAGTGGCTACGAAAATTTAGAGAGGGTTGAGTTGATTTTCCTGATTTTTCATAATTTTCTTCTCTTTTTCGAATATGTGAAAAATTCTCAAGAATAAAGAAAAATGAACACAATGATATATAGTGGTTCAAATCACCTAGAGCCTAATCCACTACCACCCTGGTAAGTCCGAGTGGATTTCAAAAAGAAAAAGTTTATTAATTGATACCAAACAATTGCAACTTCACCTCGAAGAGCACCAAACTCTTCTTACACCAACACTTTTGAAGAACATCAAACTCTTCTTACAACTTTGAAGAGCACCAAACTCTTCAACACTTAATAAAGCAACCAAGCATGTTCTTGCCAAAAGAACACTCAACAAGTATGTCTTGTTTTGGACGATTTGATCAATCAAGATTACATCTTCAAATGAAAGTTATACAACTTTGAAAGTGCAGTGTAATCAAGAAAGAAAGCCTAATAAGCAAGATGTGAAAATGTAGTGCTTAGGCTATTACAACAAGTATATGAAAATGAGAGCTTTTGAGATTTTGCTGAGATATTCTTGTTGTGATGTAGAATTGTGTGTTCTTATTGATGTGCTTCATCTATTTATGGAAGAGCTCCAAGATGTAATCTTCAATATAGGCTCCTCTTAATTGAATTTTGTCTACAAAAGAAGGATCAAAACATCTCCAAAAATGGTTAATATAAAACCTTAATTTCATAAGAAGTGTTGCTGCAACGGATAAAATTTGAGTCAAAAGTCTGTAGCGACTGGTCGCATATGCTTAAAATTTGAAATATTAAACCGTGGAATAAAGTTTTGACTTCTGTTGTAAAAATCCCCACCTAGCCCCGATTAATCCCCGCCTAGGTGCTAGGCCCCCCTTGTCCGCCTATGTTTTTTTTTTTCCGATTAGGCCCGCCTAAGCTCCGCCTTGGTGCTAGGCCCCAGTCTGCCGCCTATCGAGCGCCTAGTGCTTTTTACACTTTGACACAAGATGGCATAGAGGGCGACCAATATAGTGACCGGTTGTTGTACCACAGTGACCGATTGCTTTGGATAGTGATTGTTTGCCCTAGAAACAAAGAACAAAAGCCGAAATACTCAAGCTTTCAGGCATCGGTCGCCCTAAGTTGTAAAATGTCTCTGTTATGATTAAAACTCTAAAACACATAGGTAACGGTCGCCCTCTTCAGAGTGAAGTTGTTCGATTTTTGTCAAAAATAGAATTCAAGAAATACTTCAAATACTCAGTAAAAAAATGAGTAAAATGAATTGAAGTATTTGGACAACTTTTAAAGACATTGTTTTGGTTTAAAATTCATTTATATGAAATCATCATAATAAATAAATACTTTGTTCTAACACTTATGTTCTATAATTCATAGCTCGGGCGACTTTGTCGAAACATGTTTGAAACATGAATAAGCAAGTAATATATGAATAGCCTCTAATCGTGCTACGGGTGCAAAAGTTTGATCATAATCAATACCTTCTTCTTGACAATAACCTTGGGCTACTAACCTTGCATTATTTCGAATAATGTTGCCTTGATCGTCTAGTTTGTTCTGGAATACCCAGTTTGTAGGGATGATAGTTTGTGAAGAAGGACAAGGCACAAGTTCCCAAACGTCATTCCTTTCAAATTGATTTAGCTCTTCTTGCATCTCTAGAAACCAATTTTATTCTTCAATGGCTTCCTTAGAATTTTTTTGGCTCCTTTTGAGATATTAGAGCTTTTTCGGCAAATTTTCTTCTAGTCAAGACCTTGTCAAAGGATCCCCAATAATAAGATCTTTTGGATGATCTTTTTTAAACTTTAGTGCCACGAGAAGATCCAAAGTATCACCCTTATCCCCTTTTTGAACATTTGAAGTAGAAGGTTGATCACTTTGAGTGTAGTATGGAACAATCGGTCCAATTTTATCTTCTTCATCACTATCATCATTTGGAATTCTTTCAATACCGGAAGCTTCATTAAATTTGGCGTGAATAGATTCTTCGACCACCAAGTTCATCTTGTTATATGCATTGTATGTCTTGCTCTTAGTCGAGTACCCCATAAATATTCCTTTATCGGCCTTAGGATCAAGTTTGTCCAAATGATCCTTGGTGTTTAAGATAAAACACTTGCAACCAAATATTTTGAAATAGCTAATATTTGGAGTTCTTCCTTTCTAAAGCTTATATGGTATTTTGTTCAATTTTGGACGAAGATATACTCGATTTATAACATAGCAATCGGTGTTCACGGCTTCGGCCTAAAAGTATTTTGGAAATGAGAATTTATCGAGCATAGACCAACACATTTCTTGTCAAGTCCGATTTTTCCTTTCGGCTACATAATTTTGTTGAGGAGTTCTCGGAGCCAAAAAATTATGTGCATATCCCGTGGTTTCACATAATACTCTAAATTCACCATCAAATTCACCGTCTCGATCACTTCTTATAGTTTCGATAGAATCATTTTTTTTCATTTTCTATAAATCTACACAACTTAGCAAACTCATAAGCGACATCATTTTTATTAGCCAGAAAATAACCTAAGTATATCTAGAAAAGTCATCAACTATAACGAGGTATATTGTTTTCCACTTAGACTAGATGTGTCAATATCTCCATACAAATCTAAGTGAAGAAGTTGTAGAGGGTTGGTTGTGGAAATTTCATCTTTGGGCTTAAACTTTTAACTAATTTGTTCTTTTGACAAGTATCACATAAGCCAAGATTTTCAAAATTTAATTTGGTAGTCCTTTGACATGTTGGTTTTTGCAAATGTTTTGTAAATTTTTGTATCCAACATGTCCAAGTCGCATATGCCATAAACTAGTTAAATCATTGTTGGCGACAAGACAAGAAACATTTTGACTAACCAAATCACTTGTACAAATTTTGCAAAGATTTCATTTTCTATTTACTTCACAAATAATTTTATCATCTTTAAGAATAAAGCATTTTTCTTTGTTGAAAAGAACACTGTAATTTAAATCACAAAGTTGGCTTACACTTATCAAATTGAACTTGAGCCCTTCTACAAATAGAATATCATTGAGAGAGAAAGAGGACTTACTAATGCCTCCATTTCTAAGGATTTTGCCTTTTCCATTCCCGAACATAACCATTCCTCCTTCTTTTCGCTTGATGTTGGTGAAGATATATTCTTTTCTAGTCATGTGACGCGAACATCCACCGTCCACGAGCCATTTGGAGTTCTCTTTGACCCTAATTGCCCCAAGTACCTATAATTAATTTGTTTTTAGGTACCCTGGAGAGTTGGGGTCCATAGGGATTAGCATTGAAACTTTTGGGTCTCTAAAAATGACTATTGTTATTTCTAATTTTACAAGTACTAGCAAGATATCATTTTTTACCACAATAAAAATAAGTAATAATTTTAGGACTATTAACACGTATGAAAGTTGGAGCTTGGTACTTTTTTCTTGAAATCGGTTTGAAAAGGTTTGTAAACAAATCTTAATTTAGATTACTCACTTCTTTGTGCACCAAGAAATTTTGTAACATCATCGGTACTTAAGTTAAAATGTTGCACATCATTTTTCAAACTATCTAACTCTTTTGTGAGCAATTATTTTTCGAAATCAAGACTCTTAACTTTAGCAAGAGTAATAGTATGAACATGGTCAAGAGATTCATAAGAAGAAAATAACTTATCTTTTTCTAATTTTAAATCTTTAAAATCCTTTTTCAATTTTTTGTATTTAACAATCATATCTCTAAACTCATTTTATAAATCACCATAATCTTCTTAAAGTTCATCAATTAAAGAAGAAGAGGAAGAGTTAGAGCGTACCTCATTATTTTCATCATCTATGGTCATGAGACCTTGTTCGGTTTCCTCTTCATCATCGGATGTTGCAAGAAGTTCATCCCACATTTTCACATCCGCATTCAAGGCCTTCTTTATCGGAAATAACTTTTTCTTCTTTTGTTCTTCCTCTGCCATTTTAGGATAATCGGCTATAAAGTGCCCCAATTTTCCGCATTTTAAGCACGAATTGTCTCTTGCCTTTCTTGCCGTATTTTTATTGACGAATTTGGCAAATTTTTGTACAAAAGCGGCCATTTCTTCATCATCCCCATCACTAGCATAATATGAATTTTTTGAATTTGAGGCTAGACTTTTAGGTTTAGATTGCATACCCGGTTGAGAGGTGGATGGTTTGGAATTCTTTCTTTCTTTGAGGCAGACTTCATATATGAGAAGATTTCTAATAAACTCATCAAACTTGAGAGTTTCAAGATTTTGAGCTTCCTTGATAGCCATCACATTTTCAGACAAAAAATCGGAAAGAGCATTCAACACTTTATTTACCTTGTCTTATTCGGTAATTACTTTTCCGAGTGCCAATAGAGGATTGACAATGTTGTCGAGCCTTTTCACCATCTTTGAAATTCCTTCTCCTTCGAACGTGATGAAATTTTCGAAGTCTTTAAAAAGTATGATTTTTCGAGCTTGTTTAACTTTCTTAGTTCCTTCAAAGATGTTTTCCAATTTTTCCCATACTTAAGCGGATCTTATTCCTCTAACGCGATTATACTCGGCAGCGGTAAGTGATTAATGCAAAATATTTAGTGCCTTACCATTTAGTGAGAATGACTTCTTGTCATTATCATCAAACTCCTTGAAACTTTTGGGAGCCATAGTTCCATCCTCCGATTTCTTGGTTGGTTGAGCTATTCCATGACCATGTTCCAAATATCGAACCCGCAACCTTGTAAGAAACACTCCATTCAATCCTTCCAAAAAGCATAATTATTGGAGTCAAAAAGTGGTGGCTTGTTGGATGAAGCGCGGTGGAAGATAGCTTTCATTCGTAGCCATAGATCTTTTCACTTTACTCATAAAGAATAAACGAGCTTGCCAAGTTTGGCTTTGATACCACTTGTTAGTCCAAGTGGCTACAAAAATCTGGAGGGGGTGAATAAATTTTCCCGATTTTTTAGATTTTTCTTATCTTTTTTGAGTATGTGAAAAACTCTCAAGAATAAACAAGAATAAGCACAATGGTGTATAGTGGTTCAACTCACCTAGAGCCTAATCCACTACCACCCGGTATGTCCAAGTGGATTTCGAAAAGAAAAAGTTTATTAATTGATACCAAAACAATTACAACTTCACATTGAAGAGCACAAAACTTTTCTTACACCAACACCTTTGAAGAGCACCAAACTCTTTTTACAACTTTGAAAAGCACCAAACTCTTCAACACCTAATGAATCAACCAAGTGTATTGTTGTCAAAAGAACACTCAACAAGTATGTCTTGTTTTGGATGATTTGATCAATCAAGATTACAACTTCAAATGAAAGTATACAACTTTGAAAGTGCAAGTGTAATCAAGAAAGAAAGTCTAATAAGCAAGATGTGAAAATGTAGTGCTTAGGCTATTACAACAAGATATGAAAGTGAGAGCTTTTGAGATTTTGCTGAGATATTTTTGTTGTGATGTAGAATTGTGTGTTCTTATTGATTCTCTAATGCTTCATCATTATAGAAGAGTTCGAAGATGTAATTTTCAACATAGGCTCCTTCTAATTGAATCTTGTCTGCAAAAAAGGATCAAAACATCTCCAAAAATGATTAATAAATGTAAAGCCTTAATTTCTGAAAAGTGTTTTTTTGAATGATAGAATTTGTTGTCAAAAGTCTATAGCGACCGGTTGCATATTTTTTAAATTGGAAATATTAAACCGTTGAATAATGTTTTGACACATGATGACATAGAGGGCGACACATCATCCTTTACATAGCGACCGATCGCCGTACTACGATGACTGTTGTTATGAATAGTGACTTATCACCCTGAAAAGAGAAGAAAAGCCAAAATACTCAAGTTTTTAGGCACCTGGTCGCCCTAGGTTATAAGATGTCTCGATTATGATTAAAACTCTAAAACACACAGTATTATCGGTTGCCCTACCATAGAGACCGGTCGCCCTCTACACAAAGTGAAGTTTTTCGATTTTTGTCAAAAATAGAATTCAAGAAATACTTCAAATACTTAGTAAAAATCGAGTAAAACGAATTGAAGTATTTGGACCACTTTTAAAGACATTGTTTTGGTTTAAAACTCATTTATATGAAATTATCAAAATCAATAAAATACTTTATTCTAACACTTATGTTCTATAATTTATAGCCCGGGGTGACTATGTTATAGAAACATATTTGAGTGAGTCGAGCATGCTCTAATAATATTCATTGAGGGATCTAGAGGTACTTGACTCGGTGCGACCATTTAGTTTGGGGTACACAACGAGTTATTGAGTTGTAGGGTTATGTTAGTTTGGTGATGGCTTAACATAACTCTCCTCACCTATACTTTCTCTTTTGGTCGCACATCTTATTCTCTGTATAAAAGAAGAGACGTGAGATGAGAACTATGAGGATAAGATTCGAATGAGTCGAGTCAAATATGTATGAGTGAGAGATATTGGATGCAATTAGGTGGCATCCATATTTGAGATAATAATGAGTTCTATTTAGATGAAGTTTATCTAGAAGCCTCTCCCATCAGGACTCTAAGTGGATATGGATTGAGATATATATTGATATATCTCCCTATAATACACTACAATTGAGAATGGCGTCTCCTACAAGAAAAAATAATCTCTCTCCTAAAACTTCTCTCTACAGTTTTCTTCTTGGAGTATCACCAAAGTTGTCCAATGGTTTAGGGTGTGGACATCAACGTAAATATTTACACCAACGAGAAAGATGGCTCTTGATCTTGTTCGTGGTTTGTTCATGGTTCAACCAATCTACGGGGTTTGTTCGTTGTTCGTGGTTCCATCAAAAGGAGGCTTGTAGACGGCTTAATTCTGGCTATGTGGATCGACAGTTCTGCTACAAGTAGATATACTCGATCCACTTTATGTGTGCAAATATGTGAATTATATTTTGGCTCATATTTTCTAACATATTCCGTTCTACATTTTTTCTTTCATAAAAAAAATATTTTATAATCCCCCTGACATTTACACAGTTACTACTTTAAATGTAAGACATAAACTCACTCATGATAAGTCAATACGCCAATATCGATTGCCAGCCCTGCTTAGGATGCCTTTCTATCCATTTATGCAGCGGATAACTGCCCAATTAGGAGCTCTCAACCATCGTGCTTCTAACCCATTCTTGATCCGTTATGGCCGACCGCCCTACCTGCCAAAGGAGGGGCCCTAAAGGTCCATCTATCAAACACAAGAGGACACTGAACTTTCTGTTTGAGTTAGCCCTAATCGCTCGTTTATCATATGCTCCACCACTGTTTTTGAAATTTGTAGGGACCCCCCATTCCCGGAAATCCAATAAAAAGCCTACGAGTTTCCCAGAGAAAGAAAAGAGACTCCTACAAATCCCCGATGGAGAGAAGTGTCGCCTTGAGTCAAAGCATATCATTTTAACACATACAAGATCATGTGATCTACTCAATTTTTTTAAATTCCTAAAAACAGGTTTATAACGTATGAGGATTAAAAGAGGACTGATATGATTCTTTTTTTCTGAAGTCTCATTTTTATCATTCTTTTGACTCTTTGGACAACTAGAATATGAACTCCTAGTTATCAATATAAGGTAGATAGATTGAATACCACTCTTTAGCTAACCCACCAAGACCGAGAAAGAAGCAATTGGATCGATTCCTAACAAAAGAAAGTCAACCAATGCCGCGCCCTTCCTTAAAGCTTAAAGAGAGAAGCTGATAAAGCCTAATCCAAGAATGTTATTGAATCCTGGATGAAAGAAGCGGCTAACAAGAGACTAACCGCCCTTTATCAATAAGCGAGTGAGTCGCGAACCATAAAAACGCTGATTCAATAGCAATCTTCCAATTAGATCAATAAATGTTAGTGTGGTTAAGTCAGGGGCCGGGTCGTCGAAGTTGTTCCATCTCCGGGATCGGATCGGGGCGAGCCTCTACGCTTTCTTCTTTTGCTACAACTATCGGTATTCATTAAAAAAGAATGCATTTACCTTTTCCCCTGGGAGGAAAATCGTTTTTTTTTTGGGGGGTTAATTTTGAAACATACCTGTATTTTGTTGTAATTAGCCCAAATTTTAGGGGTATTTTTGTAATTATCCCTATAAATTATATACACACTCATATAATCAATTAATATATACACCAACAGTTTGTGATTGGTTGTGAAATATTTTCTCAAATTTTCCTTTTTGAGTGAATTTTTTTTAGTATATGTGATTGTTTATGAAAAAATAAAATTTCTTCAAAGAAAATTTCATTTCTCCCCAAAATTAACTCATTTTTCTGTTTATCTCTCACACTTCTTAATACTCAATTATACTAATTATGCTCACAAAAAAGAAATAAAAAATTATACTAATTATTTTTATTTCTCTCTCCTCTTCATATTCATATAAAGAATTCTAATAATTTCTTTAAGTTATCAATATTTTTATTATTTTTATCTTAATTTTGATAATAAAAGTATAAAATAAGATCCATATTGCCTATCTTTTGTTCAATTTTTTATTTTTCATTCAGTTTTCTTGCATTTTATTTTACACTATTATTTCAAAAAACAATTTACAAACAACTAGTGTGCGATTGGATATAATTCATTTTGTTAGAGAATAGTGGTAAAAAATATTTGGAAGAAAAAAAATGAATTTTGAGAGTGTGATTGGATGTGAGATGAAAAAGTAATGATGAAAGTTGATTTGATTTTAAAATAGTAAAATAATGATTGGATGTGATTGCTAGTTAGAAATATGTGAGTGAGTGAATAGTGAAAATTGTGGGAGAATGTGTAAAAATGATTAGGGCGCGATTGGATATGCTTTCATTTTGAAATTTTTTATTTTGCTAGAGAATAGTGGTAAAGAAATTTTGGAAAGAAAAAAATGAATTTTGAGAGTGTGATTGGATGTAAGATGAAAAAGTAATGATGAAAGTTGATTTGATTTAAAAATAATAAAATAATCATTGGATATGATTGATAGTTAGAAATGTGTGAGTGAGTGAATAATGAAATTTGTTGGAGGATGTATAATAATGATTAGTTTTTTGTGAAAATATGTGTAGATGTGATTGGTAAGAGAAAAAGTAAAAGTGAGAGAATAGTATATTTTCAGAAAATTTCCATAAACAATCGCATGTTTGGTAAAAAAAAATCTCCAACAGAACAAAAATGGAATCCTTTCCACATCCAATCGCAACCTTAGTTTTTTGTGAAAAAATGTGTAGATGTGATTGGTAAAAGAAAAAATGAGAAAAAGTGAGAGAGGAGAATAATATATTTTCTGAAAATTTTCATAAACAATCGCATGTTTGGTTAAAAAAAATTCTCTAGCGGAACGAAGATGAAATCTATTTCATATCCAATCGCAGCCTCAGCATCTCTAAAACAATTATCTATCACATCAACACAATCATTACTTTTTCTCTACAAATTCAGGGTGCGATTGAATATGCTTTCGTTTTGGAAAAATAGTGGTAAAAAAATTGGAAGAATAACGATAAATTTTGAGAGTGTGATTGGATGTGAGATGAAAAAGTAATGATGAAAGTTGTTTGAATTAAAAATAGTAAATAATGATTGCATATGATTGGTAGTTAGAAATGTGTGAGTGAGTGAATAGTGAAATTTGTGGGAGAATGTGTAATAATGATTAGTTTTTTTGTGGAAAAAAATGTGTAGATTTGATTGATAACAGAAAAATTGAAAGGGAGAGAATAATATATTTTCTGAAAATTTTCATAAACAATGCCATATTTGGTCAAAAAAAATTCTCTAGCAGAATGAAAATTGAATTTTTTCCATATCCAATCGCAACCTCAATTTTTACTTTAAAAAAAAGGCAAAAACTTGCGTGAGACGGTCTCACAGATTTAGATCCGTGAGACGGAGCCCTTACACAAAGTTTTAAAGGTTTTTTTTTTCAGATTTTATTTTTCTTATGGTTTATATTTGTTTTTTTAGGGTTTATTTTATTTCTTGGGTTTATTTTTAATTGATTTCGGTTTTTAGGATTTTTAGTTTTTTTAGGGTTTATTTTTTATTTTTTGGGTTTATTTTTGTTTTTCGGGTTTATTCTTCATGGTTCATGTTTTTAGGGTTTATTTTTGTTTCTTCATGGTTCATTATTATTTTTAAATTTATTTTAATTGTGTTCGTATTTTGTTCGGGGCGCATTTCCCAGAAGTGCACTGGGATTTCTCACAAGAGACTTGCTCTTAAAAAAAATCACTATTATTCTCTCACAAATTGAAAGTACAACCAATCAGTCAAAGATACCTTATTCTTGACCTGATAACCAAACAGACAGATTTCCCTGCGCAGTACTGAAAACCCCAAAATTGCAAATCTCCTCAAACCCCTAAAAACCGAAAAAAAGAAAAAACGAAAAAAAGACAATGTATGTGTCTGAAAAACCCCAACAAGAAGAAGAATCTGCCCTTGATTTCTACAACGGCAAAGAAGAACCACTCCACCAAAACAACATGATCGTCCAACTCCCTCCTCAACCCCACCACCATATCACGGACGGCTGTGGCGTCGCCACCACCAGCGGCGGAGATGATCCCACCATCACCGTCATCCATAATACCTCCAATCCACCATCTTCTGCTGCTCCAAAGAAGCGGGCCGAGACTTGGGTTCAAGAAGAAACCCGGGCCCTTATATCTCTCCGCAAAGAAATAGATTTGATGTTCAACACTTCAAAGTCTAACAAACATTTGTGGGACGACATATCCTTGAAAATGCGGGAAAAGGGGTTTGATAGATCCCCAACAATGTGTACTGACAAGTGGAGGAATTTGTTGAAAGAGTACAAGAAAGCTAAGCAGAATAATCAAGATGGAAATGGGAATGGCTCTATTAAGATGAATTTTTACAAGGACATTGAGGAGATTTTGAAAGAGAGAAGTAAAAATGGGCATGCTGCTGTTGGCGGGGGTTCTAAGGTTGATTCCTTTATGCAGTTTGCTGATAAAGGTTTGTTTTCTGTTTCTTTTTTTTGCCTTTTCTTGGTGCTTATTATTCTTGTTTTTACCATTTTTAGTGTGGATGGAAGACGGTTTGGTTTTTATTTTTGGGTTGTGTGATCTAAACTCGTAAGCTCTTGAAAGTTGATTCGTTTGTTAAGTTTGCTGATGGTGGTGGAGATTTTACTTTTTCTTTTGGTGTTTGTCTTTTGTTGTGGTTACTGGTGATCAAATGGGAGAAATGGGGAAGCCTGGGAGTGGGTTTCATTTGATCTTTGTGCTATGCGATTTAAGATCTTATGGTTTTGAAGGTTGTTCCGATATGTGTTTTCTGATGATTTGTGCAGCAGAAATTGATTTTCTTCCCTTGCTGCTGTTTGGTTTTACGAGGATTGAGTGAAAACTTTATGAGTGTTTGCTCAGTTTGGGCGTGTTGTTCTATTATACAAACGATTTTGTTCTGTCCCAGGGTATACTTGGGTATTATGATCCCCTGCCGAGCTTCCCTTTTGAGTTTTGTGGGGAATAAAGTAGGTTCAGATTGCTGAACGGCATTGTAGGTGCTGTTATGTTTACTAGTTATGTTGGATTCAGGGATGGATGAATGTACATGCTGACTCGTGGTTTTTATGCCTGTGTGTTTTTGAGCAAGGTGTATGCGGGTTAGTTGATGCTACCCACTTGGGTAGCTACCCAACTGAGTTATATACCATTGGATTAACACACACCCATATGGATGTGTGTGTGTATGTGTTGATCTAACGGTATAAAACCCAGTTGGGTAGCTACCCAAGTGGGTAGCATCTACTTACCCGGTGTATGCACAAACGTGCTTATGTGCCTTTGAGTCCTATTTGTTGGCAAGAAATCAGGAAAGTAAAGCATCTAGTGACTGGATTGATTTTGTTTGTTTTATATTTAACGTTTACAATTTTTTGCAGTTTTACATTCATGCAAATGTGGAAATGGATATGGAAGAGGTATAGAACATGTTTTGTGCGGTTTTTGATTCTATTTAGAAGTGTTGCGAACTAGGAATGAAAGAATGAAATATTACGTAGTCTCCTTGTATCCAAACATCTCAGCGATATTGAATCACTGCTCTTTGATGCTGGCATATTTACATTTTTGTCTCACATGCCCATTGAACTTCATATGTTTTAAGACTTGAAGTGGATGATTCGCATGTTAAATATTTCCATATTCTACTCACTGCATCAACTACTGAATTCTATTTGATCTCTGCAGGTATTGATGATGCCAGTCTTACTTTTGGACCCGTGGAAGGTATTGTTTACCAGTCATAGGATCATTACGTGCAATTGCATTTGATAGCCTGCTCTTGCAAAATGTGGTCAAAACTTGTGTGCTGGATCGTATAACCCAGTGATTTAAAATGAAAGATCAAGTTAAGAAACCCATTAGCCTGTTCAGCCGTTTCCCATCGATCTTTTTCTCCCCTTTGTCTCGTTCTCAAGCAGCCATTCAATCTTCAATTTTTAAGTAAACTCTTCTTCCATTCTTGAATTTATTACAAGCCTACTGGAATCGATATTCTGGGGATTTTGAGCTCTCTGTGTATATGTGTGTGTATGTGCGCACACACACACATCTAATAGTGGAGAAGTGAAGTGTTGAACTTTATAGATCTGTTATATGTTTGTGTGTACACATTTGTTGCAGTGGAGTTTCATTGATTTAGATAGAGTGGAATTTTTGATTGTTGGGTTCTCGACCACTTCTGTTGTGCATCCATATGGCAAGTCGGTGGGAGAGCGGTGGGAGATCTGGTGAAATATAGATGTTTGTTTGGGGTTTTTCATTATCCAATTGAGTTCATGTTCTTTGATTTGCTTAAAAGAAATGGCTGCTATAGTGCCTAGAGACTTCTTCAGTTATTTTGTGCTAAACGTAATAACAAGCCCTAAAAAGGTTGTGTAAATCATTCAATTATGCTATAATTTAATGTTTATCTTAGTTTATATATATACGCTAAAGAATAAGTATATGGATAGACATATTCTGTTTTGATGTTTTAAACACAGATATGTTTTTATTTGATATTTGATTCTATATCATGTATATGATTTTAATTTGACCAGTTGAACTGGCAGTTGAACCTGTCCGACCGGTTGCCGGTAGCAAAACAGGTTTACTCAACGTTCCGGCTTTTTAAAACATTGGTACAACTATTAAATAAATTTTCAGCTCAGGAAGTCATTAATTATAAAAATCATAATACCAGTGAAGTTACATGTTTAACTATTCAACATATTTGTTTACTTAAGTTTTGTTGCACTAGTTAGTGTTTCGATAATCTTTTTCTTGGATTTAGCATAGCTATTCTATCATTATCGCATACGCGATAATGAACTGCCGATTTCGAGTTTCTTCTTGTCTCCTATTGATGATTGATAAGTTCTAATACCAATTCACCATCTTGAATTCCCAAACTCCAATCTTGTTACCTGTCTGGAATATTGATATTATTGAACGAATAATGAGCTTGCTGCTCTGTACTCATTATGCAAAATTTGGTGCTGAAGCGTGTAGGGCATATTTGGAAGAAACAGATGCAAAAATAAAGAAGGAAAAAAAGTGAAAAGTTATATGAGGAAAATTGGAAAAGCTGGAATGAAAAATTATAGAGGTTCTAATATCACCTTGTGAGAAATGTATTGCTAAGTAAGAGTGTCAAATCCAGATTAATGGATACCTTATGGTGTCATTGAAGGAATCCAGTGGCCCTTCACATGGGAAGCTTAGGTTTGAAAGTTCTTAAGAATCCCCTGACTTAGTGCCCATCTGCTCCACAAGTGACCTGTGAACGAGTTTCTTGACAAAACTCGTGTTTTGGTTGATTTATACTCCAATTATTGCATACACACAATCTTGTTTTTGTTATATGTACCCTCTTTGATGTTTACAGTTTTCTGAATGTATATTGTGTAAAACATGAACTTGCAGAAAAATCGTGAATTTCTAAAATTAGATATGGAAAATTGGTATCATTATAAACTCATTTTATCATGTTCCAGTGTAAATATTTATCTATATATCTAAGTTTATTCCATCTGAATGTTTTCTTTACTAATGGGCCACACTGATTGAATATATTTTTGTAAATCCTTGGTATGCAGCTAATGTCAGAGCGACCGTCAATTTGGAAAGACGTTTGGATGAGGGGCAGCCTCTTGCCATCACTGCAGGTGATGCTGTTGGACCAGGTGGAGTTTCTCCTTGGAATTGGAGAGAGACTCCTGGAAATGGTTGGTTCAGATTGTTTAGAATATGAGTGTTGTTCAATTATGGGAGTGTTTGCGAACACTTTAAAGAAGTGATTGTCAGTTTTTGGCGGGAAGTAAAAGAAGTAGTTTTTAGTGTTTCTAAATGCCAGCTTTTGCTTCTAATTCCGCAAAAATCTAATTAGAATATAAAAGGGGCAGGGTGCTTTATTCTGGTTTGACTTTACCCACAAATAAAAGCACTTATACAACTTATTCACCTCTCTCTTAACTTGTTGAACTTTTAGATTTTGATTTCAAACGCTACCAACTTCTCATTTTCAACTACCTTTTCGCTTTTGCTTCAATAAATCATTTTTTCTAAAAGCAGAAGTTTTCGCAAAACACTCCCCACGTGATGTAGCTGCCTTTAAAACTGTTTCATCTTGTACGGTATTTTCCATTTATTGACTGGTTCTCTCGCCTATTTAGTTAAATTTTTATCAGCTGTTTTGTGAAGTCACAGAAATTTGAAGCTATTAATTTTAAGTTCAGACTTCACAGTTGATGAGCATTATTCCATCTTTAGCAGGTGAGCACAGTAACACGTATGATGGAAGGGTAATAACAGTAAAGTTTGGGGACTACACAAAGAGAATAGGGATCGATGGCACTGCAGAATTTATCAAGGAAGCCATCAAATCTGCTTTCGGGTTAAGAACGAGACGTGCATTCTGGCTGGAAGATGAAGATAGTGTTGTTCGAACACTTGACAGAGATATGCCTCTCGGAAACTACACTCTTCATGTTGATGAAGGTAGAGTAGGTCGTGCACAAAATGCAAACCGTTAAATATAATGAGATACTTACAAAATTACCCTTGAAATTTAGCCTAATTACAAAAGACCCATTTATCTTTAAAAGTTATAAATACCCCCTTGATATATATTTCTATTTTTCAAATTGCACATATTTAGGGGGTAAGTTGTAAAACAAATGCGAACCTCAAGAATGTATTTGTAATACTTCAAGGGGATATTTGTAATTTTAAAAGATAACTGATTTTTTTATAATTAGGGTAAATTTTGTAATTATCCTTAAGAATGATGACAATATTGTGGTGAAATTTTCTGAGGAATGCATGTTAGCATAATAGAGAATTTAAAGCACCATTTCATGAAGATGATCAAATGGACTCATGTAACATTGCTAACATAGAAATTAGTTTTAGTTAGTCTGAAAACACAATCCTGATTTTGCAGGACTGACAATAAAAGTTTGTTGCTACGAGGACGCAGAGCACTTGCCGGTGCACACAGAGGACAAAACCTTTTATACAGAAGATGATTTTCGTGACTTCCTCTCACGCCGTTGCTGGACTTTTTTGAGAGAGTACAATGGGTACCGTAATATCGATAGTATGGATGAGCTCTGCCCTGGAGCTATATATCGTGGTGTTAATTGAAAAGCAGTCTGGTTTCGACTTTCCTTATCGATTATGAGATAATTTCGCTTCACTTACCCTGTTCAGCTTGATCCTGCTCAAATGTCTGTTTTTTTTGAAGTGGGAGGGCTTTGTAAGAAATCTGGAGCTAGTTCTTTTGTACAAAATGCACCCTGAACTTATGCATGTAAATCTGTTTTTCCTTTTTTTTTTTTTTTTTTTTTTTTTTCTGAATGCTGTGTAGTTTTTCGCTATCAATTTATGTAGACTAATTAATTGCTAACCATAATTGCCCATTTGGGAATCCAGATGATCATCATGCCTTTTTCCCTTGTTTCTTTGTATTCAATTGGTTGCTGGAACGGCATGGCCAATGACGAAGGAAATTGAATTGGAGTAATTCTACCACTGTGTTTTAACCTAATTACACAAATGCCTATTTATCTCTCCTAAATACGAACGCTTAATATTTATGTTTTATTTTACAAGTTAGACCTATCGATGAGGTAGTTGTAAACTATTTGTATAATACTTCAAGGGGTTATTTGTAACTTTTCAATAATTAGATATGTTTTGTGATTAGGTTAAACTCACAGGTAGTATTATAATTTACCCGATATTAAATGGGTAAAGATTTGAATTATATACCAGTGGATATCAGACAAAACAATAGAAGAGGTTAATGCTTGTTTTGGAACACTTTTGAGATTGACTTTTGGATGTAAAAAGGTCTATTTTAATAAAAACAAAATAAAAAATAATGTTTCGTAGTTAATTTAGAATGGACTTTTGGATAAATCACTTCTCCAATATGTCCATTCTAGATAAGTCATAACTGGAGGCATTTTGAAAACTCCCTTATTAAAAAGTTCATTTTCTTAATGAATTTTTGCATAAGTATTCCCAAACATGCACTTATTAATTAATGTTGTTCATCCCATTAAAAATTGATAGTTAGGCTGCTTTTTAATCAAATCTGACTGTTAGGTTTAAGGTCACCATTCTTAACAAAAAGATTTCATTTGATAAAAAATTACAAAAGTTGGAAGAATCATTAAACAGCGTTCTTTTATCTTGTTATTCTTTGAGTCTTAATTCAGTAACTATACGATTTTAGCCCGAGACTCAAAACTCTTCTACATATCAGTTAATTTGCCTTTAAAAACCTTCAAGACTCTGATATTGCTGATCTGAACTACACCAGGATAAAATCAGTGCATCAATAACTAGCAGCTGATGAAATTCAAACTTTTGCCATTTCAAAATTATCAAATTAAAGTACACTAATCATACAGCTAATACACTATGCGAATCAATGATTCACAAGACCCACCATTTTGCACTTGAATTACAAATTATGAATCAAATGATTGATTCTTTTACTCGGACAAAATAGGCGGGAAGAAAAGCTTCAAGTTTATGGCTCGTCCCACTCATCGTTCTTGTATGATACCAAAGTGTCAACCTTGTGAATCTGCAGTCCGAGACAAAGCCTCACATCAAATTACTCAAAAAAAACCAACTAAATTTCGTTTGCTGAAGAATTTTTACCTTGGTATCAAAAGAATGCAATTTCACCATCTGTGGGTTAGCAATCAGCTTAGGATCACTCTCAATCCAAGTAAAAGGGACAGCACAATCTTTGTCAGTGTATGCTAAAACATCGAATACACCTACAATAAACACCAACCAAAAATCAAATATATTTTGGTTGAAAAAACATAAATTCCATAAAATGCCATTATATTACTACTGTCTTACAGGGTTCATCAAGGCACGGCAAGTATGTAATGCTTGATGCTATCTGCCTCATTATTGCCTGAATTTCCCTCATAATTTCTTTATCACTCTTCTCCCTTGAAATTCTGAAAAATCAATATTCCAATTCAAAAACATGTTTCACAATCCAAGAAGAAAAACCATAGAAATCTCATGTACAATGACCATATTACCCCTTTTTCGACAACCTCACTGTCCGTCTCAATACTGAAATTCCACCTCTCTAAAACCTCACCAGTTGCTTTGCTCATGATCACCAGCACTATCCTCTGTAGCTTCCCATTTTCCAGCCATTCTAAACAGAAAATCATGACATGAATTTCAACTACAAAATATTCAAACCCATCCAATTTTAAAACAGAACTACATATGATAGAAACTGGAAATTACCAGAAAGCTGAGAAGTTAAATTTGAAATGAAGGATTTGACCCCTTCATCTTGAGTAAGCAACATTGGAAGCCCATATTTCTTGACTCTTGCAAAACTTTCCTCTGGATAAACTCCACGGTTGTACAATATACTATAACAAATTTTCCCCAATCAAAATTATCACCCCACAAGTTACACAAATTTACAGTAATGAAAAAACTCAAGATACACAAAATCATAGGCCCTTACCTGTTTGCAGCATAACCTGAAATGGGTTTTCATAAAAACATATAAGTTACTCAAGAATTCGAAAAACCCACAAACCCTATAAATAAAAAGAAAAAAAATTGTTTATTTGGTAAAAGGGATAAGACAACATACCAAAGAATTCACTAACAATAGCGGCTGATCCTCGCAGAGTGATTATGTCTTTTGTAGCAGTTTTTGAAGCCATAAATTTCTCTTTGAATCTTGAGTTATAACACCCAAAACCTAGAGGTAACTGAAGATTCGGGGAATAGGGGTTTTAACTGAAGGAAGCAAAACTAAGATCACTTCGGTGAAGAAACCAAGAAAATGGTTCTCTTTTCAAGTTTTTGATTTTTGATTTGATTCTAGAAGAAAAAGTGATGCATTTATGTCGAGTTGTGAAGATTATTAGGGTTTCGATATAAAAGCAACGGTTATTTGCACAGTTTTTGGTAAGTGGGGTTTGAAGGCAACGGTCGAATTATTTTTTTAAATTTGCTATATACTCTAACGTTAGGGAACACCACCTTGAAAAGACATTTCCATTCTTTACTATAGTTAATTTATTTTTTGAACAAAATAAAAATAATTTTTTCTTTTCTTTTACTATTATGTTTGCTTTCTTCCCTCCTCCCCTCTTATATTTTATATTAAAAAAAACCGAATCACCAAAAAAGAAAAAAGAAATAGTACTAAAAAAAGAAAAAGAAATACAACCCAAATAAATTTTGTATTTACAAAAGCATCTAGTGAAGATTTGGAACAATACTAACCATTTATTTAAGCAAAACTACAAGTTACTTGGTGTAAATACACAATAGAGTTGGCAATGAGCCGGTCGGGCTGGACCGATCCAAGCACTGTTGGATATAGATATTTCCTATTATACATATAATCGTGTGTATGTGTTTGTTAGTTAGAAGTTGTCATTCACTATTAGTACTTTAGCAGTTATTTTGTTGTTGTTCTTTTCCTCTATAAATAGAGGCCACTGTAGCTTTTTCTTCTTTATGCAAATATACACTTCGAATACCAGAAATAATATCATGGAGTTTCTCTCAGTTATTCATTTTATGCAAATATACACTTGAATACTTGGTTCCTTAACAATGGAAATAAGATCATGGAGTTTCTCTCAATTCTTCACGGTATCCAGCGCATAGGTTAATTCTCGCATCTCCTGTAATTGAAGCTTGATTATCTCAGGAGCTTTATCAATAGCGACTATAACTGAATTACAGACTTCTGCGAATCCGCTCGCGCCGCACTCCGAGAAAGAAGAGCTCGTGAGGATGATCTGTTCGAGCTCCATGGATCCGATCATCCTGGTCTTATACTCATTTCGAACATTTTGAATGGAAATAATTTCCTCTCATGGAGCAGATCGATGGTGATCGCTTTGGCAGCTAAAGGGCGAAGGTCAGTTTCATCAATGGTAAAATTGCTCAACCAGCAGAAGATTCCCCTAAATATGAGCATTGGAAGAAGGTCGACTGCATGGTCGTAAGCTGGATTCTTAATACTATATCTCGTGACATTGTTGATGCCTTTATATATCACGGATTCTCTCGCACGCACTCTTTGGGAGGACATTGGGCAAAACTTTGGTGAGCCCAATAGTCCTATGATCTATCAAATTCGAAGGAGATTACAAATCGCTAGTCAAGGTAATCAATCGATCGTAGCCTATTTTACGAAATTGAAGAGGCTTTGGGATGAATATAGTTGCCAGTGCCAAAATCAACTTTTTGCTCGTGTGAGAATGGGAAGATTATCGCAGATAATGAGATGAACACGAGGCTTATGCAATTTCTTATGGGGTTAAATGAGTCTTATGAGCATGTTTAAAGTCAGATACTCATCATGGATCCACTACCTTCTGTAAATAGAGCTTATGCTATTGATTCTACGCATAGAGAAACAAAGGAATGTAAATATTGCTTTTCCTAATGCTCAGGAAGATCTTGCTATGGCAACAAATTCTACATGAGGTGCTGGTAGAGGACGTGGTTTTCATCCAGGAATGAGAGGACGAGGTGGCAGAGGATATGTGCCAAGGAAATCTAAGGAGGAAAAGGCAAAATTGATTTGTGATCATTGTAGAATACCTGGTCATGAGGCACAAGAATGCTTTAAGCTACACGGTTATCCAAATTGGTATAAAACATATAAGGAACAATGAGATAGGTCTATGACAAATATGGTAGACACTACTCCTACTCACACTACCAGAGTTGGATCTGCAGATAAGGGTAAAAATGTAGGTTCTCCAGAGCTCTCAGGGATTATAAAGAATGAGATTGACAAATATCTTGTTGCACAAATTCCTGTAGCAGGAACTAATGCAACTGAGTCACATGTGGATTATGCACACTTCGTTGGTCATGCAGGTACCTCACATTTTGCTTTATCCAGTTTTGATAGTGTGAAGGATGGAGAATGGATATTTGATTTGGTGGTAGTAGGCATATGTGTGCAAATAAGGAATGTATGATTCATGTTTCCCCTCTTGTCACTCCTGTTTCAATATACCTGCCAGATGGATCTGATGGCTCGAAAGCTACTCTAAAAACCTCAGGCAAGTGCACCTATCGCTTTATAGTATAGATTACCGAGTGCTGAGTGTCATTCCCATGAGGATTATGAGTACTAGTAATTACCGTCTTTTTGTTATCTAATCTAATAAAGGTTGGTTTATAAAAATAGGAAATTAAAGAATCTAAACAATCAACAAATTACAAATGATAGAATAAAGGAAGATTGTAAAATAAGAGATCAAGAGATAGAAACGTGTCCGAATGTAAATTCCTCTAGAATATTTTTGTGATTTTAACAAGATAAAATACAACGTTAAACCGTTAAACAATTACCTCAAGTTGACCAAAATCTATTTCTAGTTAAAACCCCCAAGATTGCATTATAACAATTTATGAATTCCCATATTAGGTTTGACCCTAATCCGGAAGATTTATGTCGTCCTATATCTAGGATTCCATGCAACTCCATTCACTTATATTGGTTCTTTCTCACCATAAATCTCTCGATTACCCAATGAGGAATAAAATCCAAATCAATATACCGAAAATATTAGCTCGAATGAACAAAGCATAATATAAGTGAATCGCATAAAACATGAAGATAATATTAAAAACATACAAGCCTTGATCACAAATCCATTCTAGAGTTCATTACATTCAAACACTACGAGTTTAGCTACACATGATTTTGACAAAAAAAAACATTACACAAAGAGAATTAAATGTTATAGACATGATGTACTTATCTTTTCTCAAAATCTCAAATGGACTTCCTTCTTGATTGACTCCAATGATGTTGCTCCAAGCCTTCTCCTCCAAGCACCTTGATCCCAATTCTACGTAATGGATGAAATATAGGGGATACAATGAATAATATCTGAATATGAATGCTCTCCCAACTCATACTCTTGGCTTTTATAGACATCATTTTTGTGCAAGAACACATTAATAATATCATTCTTTGTTAACCAATTGTTCCACTTCCATAGTTGGGTTGTTGAATTCTTGTTTTCATGTGATAATTGAGGGAATATGGGGATGTAGTGCAGCAAAATTGGGTGTTAAAGGTGTACACAAGTGGTTAAAAAGCTTGGTTGGTGAGTTGTCCATGATTTTCGCCTGGAAAAGTTGTGGAAAAGTGCCCCAGACACGGCTGTGTCGCCCAATATGGCTAGGCCATGCTATTTTATTTCTCAAAAAATCAGGCCAACATGGCCGTGTCATTTGACAAGACCATGTTGTAGAACACGGGCAGGCCATGTTGGGGTTTGTTCGGTGTAATTTTTCTCGTTTTCGATCTAGTTGGAACACGGCCGTGTTCCCCGACATACTCTGGTCGTGTTTGGCCTAAATGGCCCCGAAATGACGCGTTTAGCTTGGGATTTCAAGCGTTTTTGCATCCTTAAACCCCAGGGTGTATTTTGACATGAATCCATGGTCCAAAATTCACCAAAAATAGCTCTGGATGATCAATCTACACCAATAAAAATCACCTCACAGTAATATGAACCATGTGCAATCAAAAACCTGCGAAACTAACAACAAAACAATCGAAATCATACTCAAATAAACAAATAAAACATGCATAAAAAAACACTTATCAAACCACCTCCAACTTAGAACTTTGCTTGTTCTCAAGCAAAACATAAAACAATAAGGAGAAATTCAAAAAAATGAAACCAACAAGAGATATTTTTTTCCAACATTGAACATAAGGAGTCAAGGTCTTAGCCCTCTCAACCCGAATTAACCATTCAGTAAAAACATTGTTTTGCAACGCGATCGTTTTACTAGTAAAGGCGTTAATATCAGTGGGAATGATTCAGACTTGAATTCATCACTCCACAATTATTGATAGTTATGCACAACTTTAATCCAATAACGCAATGAAAATATAAGAACTCAATCGATTGTTTTTTGCAGTCAGTCTACTAGTCATATAACCAAGTTTCTTTAACTTTATTGGAATGAGAAATGCAATGAATATACATTCTTCCTTTTTTTTTTCTTTTTAGGATGTTCGAGGCATTCTTCCACTAGGTTTATATTTTGAATTTTAGTTCAAACACTCCAAGGGTGTTTTCCCATACTCATATTTGTGTCACCGTTTTACGTAAAAGACAAACATGGGGCTCATGAATGCTCTTAGTTACTAAGCAACAACAAATAGAGGAGTATAACCTCGATTGGTCCATTTTTTTTCGTTTTTTTTTTCATTTTTTTCTTTTCTTTTCTTTTTTCGCTTTTTTCATCCAGAAGCTTGGTTTAACAACTAGCTAACCACCACTAAATCACGAGTTCTTGGATGTTCATAGCGCTAAGTATCGTCGTATACGCCTTAACAAATCAAGTATTATGGTGTTGGAAATCTCGTCAAAATTTAGCCCATATTCACGTCAATCTATCCTAGACAATCAATTGTTTCACATTAAAGAAACAAATTAAAAAGTTAATTTAGGTGTAATTGGGACAAGGTATTGACTAGCAAACACTCAATTTGTTAAAAAAAAATCATATCTCTTATCGACAGACTCAAAATAAAAATAAATACACAAGCATTCCGAGAATGTAATTGCATCCACCTCCAACTTAAAGGTTCACATTGTCCTTAATGTGAAAGAAAGACATGAACATACACACACAAAACACACACAAAAAAAGAAACTAGAAAGAAATAAAAGAGGTGGAAAAAGAAAAATACGACCTTACTACAAGAGTGAAATCGGTGTTGAGCGACCATTGGGTTGTTTAGTACGGGACCTTCATCGGCATCTTCATACCTAATCAAGGATAAGCAACACCCAACTCGAATATCGTGAAATCTCAAATATTCCCAATTAAGAGATATAAACAAAAAAAGGCGTTCAGAGTTTGTTTTCTTTTTTTTTTCTTGAATGACCCCAAAACAACCAAAATGTGATTTGAAAATGAATCTAGGGACTTGTGAATATTTTGAAAGAAAATAAAATAAAAAAAATGCACACAAACATCGGGTTGCCGCCCGAGTAGCACTTCTTTAGAGTCGTATAGCTGGACTATTTCACTTAAATGTGGAGATTAGTTGGGGCAGAGCCTCAAACTTATGAAAATCCCTTGGGCATTTATTAGAACTACCTCCAACTTCAAGCTTCTAAATGTGCTCTTTGACCTCTCAGGTCCCTATTTTGGGCATAAGCTTCCTAAGAAGATTATTCTTTGTGGGGTTTACATGCACCTTGAACAATATTTTTCTCCAGGAGATTTTTAGTTTTCACATCACACAAGGGAACTGAGTCAAAAAAAGAACAAGTAGTATCCTTATCAATAGCAACATGAATTTTAAAGATTACTTGTTCATCCTCCACCCTCAAAGTTAATTTTCCATCATGCACATCAATGATTGATTTTGCCGTAACCAAGAACGGACGCCCAAGAATTAAAGGAACCTCAGTATCATCATGTATGTCAAGAATAACAAAATCAACTGAGAACATAAATTTATCAATCTTGACTAACACATCATTAATAATAACTCTAGGATGTTTAATCAATTTATTGTCTAATTTTATGTCCATCCTAGTAGGTTTAAGTTCACGTAATCCCATATGCTTGAATATTTCATAAGACATCAAATTGATACTAGCTCCTATGTGTGCCCTATCAACAGGTAAACCATCAATTGTGCAAGTAATAATAAAACTTCATGGATCATTAAATTTTTGTGGTAGTTTATTGGAAGAACATTTATCATTCAACTGCACATTGATAATTCGTTAAGCTTATTTTTATTAGTATTGATGTCATTTAGATCTCTTGCATGCTTTGAAAGAGGTTGAACAAATAGATTATTGGTATGTAATTGTTTGAATGACTCGAGGTACTTACCAAATTTGTCCTCCCTTCTATCTTCTTCAGTTAAACTCTGGTAAGGGATCTGGGCTTGCATTCTGCAACCACCTTTTTCCTGGGCTTTTCTTTGGGGTTGTCATCCTCCACGAATTTTTGCATGGGGGTGTTGGCATTATCATGCTCATGTGGAAAATTGATGGTAATTGCCTTTACGTGCTCCCTTGGATTTGGCTCAATGTTGCTCGACAAATTTCTTTGCGGCCTTTCAGAATTCATTTTCGCAATCTGGCCTATTTGGTTTTCTAAATTATAGATAGATGCCTCTTGATTTCTTAAGGATGTTTCGACTGCCTGGAATCGGGCATCTGTTGATTGCACAAACTTTGCCATGAGTTCTTCCAAGTTAGGCTTTCCTTGAGTTGACTGAAATCTGGGAGGCGTATGTGGATAAAGATTGGGATTAGGCCGGGTTTGGCTTTGATAACCCCAACTAAATTAGGATGTTGTCGCCACCCAGGATTATATGTATTGCTGAAAGCATTAATCGAAGGATTCCAGGCTTGGTTCCCAATATAATTGGCATGTGCAGCTTGTGGTATTGTGTGTGGGCACTCTTGATGACTATGGATCCTCCACAAGTTTCACAAGATAAAACTTGCGGTGGTGGTTTAGGAGCCACCAAATCGTCGATCTTTTGGGTTGTTCACTTGGTTTTATACCATTGATTTGGGCTTCCAAGACTTGAGTTTTGTGTTGTTTTTGAGTATTTTGAGTCATTTGAGTAGCCAAGCCATGTTGAGAGCCAATTATATTGAGTTTATGGTCATAGTAATGAATCGTGTATCAAAAGAAGTACAAACGAGCAAACAAAGAGAGATTGATTTGAAGAAACGTCCAAACGCGTCTGAAATTTCCATCACTGGCAGCGTTTCATATTTTGGCCATAACTCTCTCTACAAAATTGATATTGAGATGATTCAAGTGGCTATGGAAAGCTAAGAGATAGAGCTACAACTTTGAAGAAGGGCTCAAAAGCAAATGCCAACATTTGGTGGGTGAAAAACTCGGGCTATTGATTTTTTTTAGGTGGGCAGCGCCCGGGCAGCTCAGTTTTGCGAAATTGCTTTGGCGCCGCAGCTTCATCCCGGCGCCCGCAGCACCCGGGCGGAAATTACTATGTTTCTTCACCTTTTTCTTGGACTTTTAGGGGCTATAAATACATAAATGGGAGGCTTGATCTAGGGTATGGAGAAAAGGCTGGGAATACACCAAGAACACAAGAAACACATCAATTTCATCAAGGAAGAATCAAGGGAAGAATCGGGTCGAATCGGAGCTTGAGGATTGAAGATTAATCGAGAGATTATCCATTTCCCTAAGTTTTCTCATTCTTTGTGCTTTAATCTTTCATTTTAGCTTCATATGAAGATGAACAATTTGTCATGAGTTGTTTATTTATAATGGGTAGCTAAACTTCTTGTGATTTCCGGGTTTTGGAAGTAGATTAATTGAACTCTTGTTGATTGTTTTAATCTTAATTGAAGTTATTGTCTTGAAGCCTATTTGAGTACTTTGTTCTTATTCTTGTTTTATCATTTGGCCAATGATTTAGCATGTTTGATATATTGATTCATAATTCGAGAGATGAGTTTCAATATTAGATCTTGAGTACTTGACATGAATATTTGCATAATCGAGAGGTTTGTGAATATTTGTGAGGATATTTGATCTTTTGTGCATTTGGGAGTTGTGTATCTTATGTTGAGTAGAGATACTAGCATAGATATTTCAATCTACACTTTATATACATCTCAAGAGGGAGGATAAAATACCGTTGTGATCGTCTTATAGGTGTAGTGATAATAACTTTGACTTTGATTAAATCGGACAACAAGAGGAATATTAATTGAAACCATAACCCGGAATCCACTTCATTCCTTGATAATTCCACTATTCTTAGTATCTTGTGTTTTTGTGGTTAATCTTGTCTTTACTTCTACAACAATTATCGAATTTCGATCGTCTAAATAAAAATAAGACTATCTTAGTTCAATACTTAGCGCATAAATTTATTAGTCTCCGTGGATACGACCTTGCTTACCCTATTCTATAAACTACACCGTACACTTGCGGTGAAGCTAAAAATAAGGCGAACAAGTTTTTGGCGCCGTTGCCGGGGACTAATACAATTTTTGGTGCTCATATTGCGATAGATAGAATTATTCTTAATTTAGACATTTGTTTTATTTTTTTCATTTTTCTTTTGTAAATTCTACTTCTACAATGCTTGATTTGTTTTTTTGAATTGGTATAGGTGCACTCGTTCGGATGGAAGAGGCAAAACCATCTTTGGAAGATGCCCTCATTTCATTCATGCATCAAACGACTTCATTTATGAGTCAAATAAATTTATTCATGAGGGAAATGAGAAATAGCCTTACCAAAAACGAAGCAAAGATGGACAAGATGAAGTTGCAATTGACACAATTGGCCAATACTATGGATTCACGATTGAAAAATCTTGAGACTCAAATGGGTCAATTAGCTAAAATTGATAGTGGACAACATCAAAAGAGCCAATTTTTAAGCACCACTGAAGCCAACTCGAAGGAACAATCTAGTGCCATTCATCAAAGGAGTGGTACCGAATACGAGAAGCTAAAGATCCTGGAAAAGCAAGAAAGTTTGGAACCAAACACGGATTGTGTGTTTATGCACTTTCAGCCCGTGTGTGGTACCGAAAAGGAGCAAAAACAGGACAAGGAACACACAAACCATGTGTGTACGCCCGTGCATTGCGTGCAAGATATAAGAAAACTATTCCATAATGAGACAAGCACGGAATATGCGTGCATACGCATGGACAACATGAGCATAATTCAAATCAAAGTGTTCCAACATCGGGACTCCAATACTTGCTTGGAAAGCCCAAGTATGCATTACTAGATGCAACAGCAAAAACGGTTCTTGACCACGATCCAAAAAACAGCTAATATATGCATTCAAAGGTGGTACGAACTGAAATAAACAGTGTCAAGCTAAAGACGTTAAATATAGCGCTTGTTGGGAGGCAACCCAACCGTTTGTGGTGTGATTTTTGTTTTGTTTGTTTTCTTTTTGTAAAAAAAAAAAAAAGTGTTGTTGTTGTACGGCATCACGCACGGGTGACCTGTGTGCTTTGGCGCATGTGCATGCCTGGAGGAGAGAATAATGTGGCCGGCATGAAGCACACGGGTAGCCGTCTTGTGGCGCGACGACCCGTCGTCCTTCACCGAGATAATATTAAGGTACAAAATTTGAAGTGATGGTTGAAGGAAGAAGTCCTAGCGATATGAGGAGATGCGAGGAGGGCCACCACCCGCACAATGAATCGTAAATCCACACGATTTTATATTGAAATTCTATCTTCTCTTACGTGCGATATAATTTCATTTAAGTTTGGGGGAGATAGTTATTTTGATATGAAATGTGTGGATTATAAAAAAAAAAATTGCATTTTTGTGTGTTTTCATATAGTTGCATGTAGAGCATTTTAGGTTGTATTGCATTAGAAGCACGTTTACATCTTTAGCACGTTTATTGCTTTCATAGAGTTTAGAGAGTGAGTTGACCGATATTGAGATTCTCGTGCTTTATTTTTGAAAATTTTGTATTGTTTGGATTGGGTGTCGAGTATGAGTTGATTGAGCCATGAATAGATGACTTTAAGCATATGGATATTGAGAACGTGGTATGATGCTTTGAATTACGTATTTACAAGCTTGTGAGATTTTGAGCCTTTCTTGCTTCTATTTTGTGCGTCTTGTTTGTAATTTGAGTGTATCATTCATGTTGTTAGAATTCTAGAACTTGCTCGGCATCTCTGTCAAGGTCACATGTTGTATGCGGTGTGAAAATGATCAAAGACCATTTTGTTAGCCCTTCAAGCCTTTTGCTTACCTAATGATGATATTGAAATCCCTAGTTAGCCAACTTGAGCCTATTGCCTAATTTTTAATAGCCACAATTCAAGCCTTAACTTGATAAATCTTTTACCCAACACTTGAGCGTATAGCATTGAGTAAAGGAATTGAATAAGGGTGAATGGGTGAAATCAAAATGCTAGAAGGTGATGTTATAGTTGGTTGATGAGAACAAAAGAGAAAGAAAAAGGAGATATGAAATGTTGAAAACTCATATAAGAGTAAAAAAAAAAAAAAATAGATCGATGAATGAGTTTTCTTTGAATGAACTTGGAGGTTAAAAATTGTAATGTGAATGGTTGAGTTTACAAAATAAAGGGGATGGAGATAAGAAGAGTTGGTGAAAATGAGAGGTGATTTGAGTAGCATATTGAGCTTTAATGTAGATGAATTATATGCTCACCGGTCTATACGCTCGAGTTTGAGTCACTCTATCCATATTTTCCTACCCCAACCAAAGAGCCTTCATTACAACCAAAGGAAAAAAGTCCTTTTTGATTCACAATTTTGCATACATCCTAGTGGCGGAGATATGAGACGATTTGCAAGCCTATGGTAATTCTGCAATATTGAATTGAATTGAGCGTAAACACGTCCTATATTCATTCGAGATGAGAGTATACACTTGATCTTTGTGAGGTGTAATTCTTAGCATTTACCATGGTTTCTTTAATATGTGCTCTATGTTAGATGTTTGAGGCTTGGTTAATTCGTTGCTTGATACCTACAATGAACAATACAAAATTTTATGGAGTTGTTGTGCGTTCAACTTTTCATTACTCCCAGTCATGTTTTGTCTTGTTTTTAAAAGTGTTGACCGGGACGGACCAGATTTAAGTTTGGGGTATTTGTTCACTTGGTTTTATACCATTGATTTGGGCTTCCAATACTTGAGTTTTGTGTTGTTTTTGAGTATTTTGAGTCATTTGAGTAGCCAAGCCATGTTGAGAGCCAATTATATTGAGTTTATAGTCATAGTAATGAATCGTGTATCAAAAGAAGTACAAACGAGCAAACAAAGAGAGATTGATTTGAAGAAACGTCCAAACGCGTCTGAAATTTCCATCACTGGCAGCGTTTCGTATTTTGGCCATAACTCTCTCTACAAAATTGATATTGAGATGATTCAAGTGGCTATGGAAAGCTAAGAGATAGAGCTACAACTTTGAAGAAGGGCTCAAAAGCAAATTCCAACATTTGGTGGGTGAAAAACTCGGGCGGGCGCTGCAGCGCTCGTCCACGGGCGCTGCAGCGCCCGTTACAGCGCAAGGCTATTGATTTTTTTTAGGTGGGCGCTGCAGCGCCCGGGCGGCTCAGTTTTGCGAAATTGCTGGGCGCAGCAGCCTCCAGGCGCGAAATTACTATGTTTCTTCACCTTTTTCTTGGACTTTTTAGGGGCTATAAATACATAAATGGGAGGCTTGATCTAGGGTATGGAGAAAAGGCTGGGAATACACCCAAGAACACAAGAAACACATCAATTTCATCAAGGAAGAATCAAGGGAAGAATCGGGTCGAATCGGAGCTTGAGGATTGAAGATGTCGAGAGATTATCCATTTCCCTAAGTTTTCTCATTCTTTGTGCTTTAATCTTTCATTTTAGCTTCATATGAAGATGAACAATTTGTCTATGAGTTGTTTATTTATAATGGGTAGCTAAACTTCTTGTGATTTCCGGGTTTTGGAAGTAGATTAATTGAACTCTTGTTGATTGTTTTAATCTTAATTGAAGTTATTGTCTTGAAGCTTATTTGAGTACTTTGTTCTTATTCTTGTTTTATCATTTGGCCAATGATTTAGCATGTTTGATATATTGATTCATAATTCGAGAGATGAGTTTCAATATTAGATCTTGAGTACTTGACATGAATATTTGCATAATCGAGAGGTTTGTGAATATTTGTGAGGATATTTGATCTTTTGTGCATTTGGGAGTTGTGTATCTTATGTTGAGTAGAGATACTAGCATAGATATTTCAATCTACACTTTATATACATCTCAAGAGGGAGGATAAAATACCGTTGTGATCGTCTTATAGGTGTATTGATAATAACTTTGGCTTTGATTAAATCGTAAAACAAGAGAAATATTAATTGAAACCATAACCCGGGAATCCACTTCATTCCCTTGATAATTCCACTATTCTTAGTATCTTGTGTTTTTGTGGTTAATCTTGTCTTTACTTCTACAACAATTATCGAATTTCGATCGTCTAAATAAAAATAAGACTATCTTAGTTCAATACTTAGCGCATAAATTTATTAGTCTCCGTGGATACGACCTTGCTTACCCTATTCTATAAACTACACCGTACACTTGCGGTGAAGCTAAAAATAAGGCGAACAAGTTTTTGGCGCCGTTGCCGGGGACTATCAAGGGATAGTGGATTCCCGGGTTATGGTTTCAATTAATATTCCTCTTGTTGTCCGATTTAATCAAAGTCAAAGTTATTATCACTACACCTATAAGACGATCACAACGGTATTTTATCCTCCCTCTTGAGATGTATATAAAGTGTAGATTGAAATATCTATGCTAGCATCTCTACTCAACATAAGATACACAACTCCCAAATGCACAAAAGATCAAATATCCTCACAAATATTCACAAACCTCTCGATTATGTAAATATTCATGTCAAGTACTCAAGATCTAATATTGAAACTCATCTCTCGAATTTTGAATCAATATATCAAACAAGTTAAATCATTGGCCAAATGATAAAACAAGAATAAGAACAAAGTACTCAAATAGGCTTCAAGACAATAACTTCAACTAAGATTAAAACATTCAACAAGAGTTCAATTAATCTACTTCCAAAACCCGAAAATCACAAGAAGTTTAGCTACTCATACAAATAAACAACTCATAGACAAATTGTTCATATTCATGACAAGCTAAAATGAAAGATTAAAGTACAAAGAATGAGAAAACTTAGGAAATGGATAATCTCTCGATTAATCTTCAATCCTCAAGCTCCGATTTGACCCAATTCTTCCTTGGTTCTTCCTTGATGAAGTTGATGTATTTCTTGTGTTCTTGGGTGTATTCTCACCTTTCCTTCCTACCCTAGATCAAGCCTCCCATTTATGTATTTATAGCCCCTAAAAAGTCCAAAAAGGTGAAGAAACATAGTAATTTCCGCCCCTTGGCGCTGGCGGCACCGGGATGGCTGACTGCGCGCCAGCAATTTCAAAAAACTGAGCCGCCGCCGGGCGCTGCGCCCGGGCGTTAGCGCCACCTAAAAAAATCAATAGCAGGCTTGTTTATTTATGTGGTATTCGGCTTTTCCAGTGACGACAGCTGCAGCGCCCGCCCGAGTTTTCACCCACCAAATGTTGGAATTTGTTTTTAAGCCCTTCTTCAAAGTTGTAGCTCTATCTCTTAGCTTTCCATAGCCACTTGAATCATCTCAATATCAATTTTTTAGAGAGAGTTATGGCCAAAATACAAAACGCTGCCAGTGATGGAAATTTCAGACGCGTTTGGACGTTTCTTCAAATCAATCTCTCTTTGTTTGCTCGTTTGTACTTCTTTTGATACACGATTCATTACTATGACTATAAACTCAATATAATTGGCTCTCAACATGGCTTGGCTACTCAAATGACTCAAAATACTCAAAAACAACATAAAACTCAAGTCTTGGAAGCCCAAATCAATGGTATAAAACCAAGTGAACATGGGTCAAAGCTTTGACCTGTGCGACTAGTGTAACCACTGCATCTGGTTACATCTGCATTAAAAACACCCACTGACCTATTTGTTTTACCACGTATGGATTGCCATTGGTAGCCATTCATGGACATTCATTCGATCAACTCTTGAGCAGCTTTCGGTGTCTTTTTGTTCAATGTTCCTCTAGCTGCCGCATCGATTATCTGCCGTGTTGATGAAAGCAACCCGTTATAGAAGGTTTGGACTTGCATCCAAACATGTAGGCCATGATGTGGGCACTTTCACAATAATTCTTTGAATCTCTCCCTAGTGTCGTACAAAGTTTCATCATTCACTTGAGCAAAGGAAGAGATTTCATTCCTCAATCTGGTAGTTTTCGCGGTGGAAAATACTTTAGGAGGAACTTTTCTGCCATAGCATTCCATGTTGTGATCGTCCCCCTGGGGAAAGGATTTAACCATTTTTTTGCTCGTCCTCGAAGAGAAAATGGGAACAAGCGTAGGCGAATAACATCATCGGTGACCCCATTGATCTTGAAAGTATCACAAATTTCAAGAAAATTTGCGATGTGATTAGTGGGATCTTTGTCTCGTAGGCCATCAAACTGGACAAACTATTTCACCATTTGAATGATATTGGGTTTGATTTCAAAATTATTGGCGACAATTGCGGGCCTCATGATGCTTGATGTTGTGCCATCCATAGATGGCTTGGCGTAGTCGTACAATGTTCTTTGTGGTTCTTTCGCCATAATAACAAAATCTTTGTTTTTCTTTCGTCTATGTCCTCTTCGTACTGCGTGTTAATACTTCCCTTTGTATTTGCATCACTACTCGTGATTTCGCCTTTCATTGCTGCGCGACAAGGAGGCATACACTATGGTAAATAAAGATGAGCAAGTATTAAAAAGACTCACAAAAGATAGATAAGAAGAAAGCAATAACGAGAAACACAAATGACTAGATTAACAAAAATAAAGAGTTCCTAATATCAAAATCTCCGGCAACGTTACCAAAAACTTGATGACTCATAAGCTACTCTAAAAACCTTAGGCAAGTGCACCTATCGTTTTATAGTATATATTACCGAGTAGCGAGGGTCATTCCCACGAGGATTATGAGTACTAGTAATTACCGTCTTTATAAAAATAGGAAACTAAAGAATCTAAATAATCAACAAATTAAAAATGATAGAATAAAATGAAGATTGTAAAAGAAGAGATCAAGATATAGAAACGTGTTCGAATGTAAATTCCTCTAGAATATTTTTGTGATTTTAACAAGATAAAATACAATCTTAAACCCTTAAACGATTACCATCCTCTTTTAACATAATCTCATGTGTCATGGACCGTAAAAATTCCCAATTTAAGTTAAGCCATCTTTCAAGGTGAAAAACTCCTAACCTCAAGTTGATTAACTGAAATCTCTTTCTAGTCAAAACCCCCAAGATTGCATTATAATGATTTATGAATTCCCATATTAGGTTTGACCCTAATCTGGAAGACTTATGTCGTCGTATATCTAGGATTGCATGCAACTTCTTTCACTTATATTGGTTCTTTCTCACCATAAATCTGTCGTACCCGATGAGGAATAAAATCCAAATCAATATACCGAAAATATTAACTCGAATAAACAAAGCATAATATAAGTGAATCGCATAAAACATGAAGATTATATTAAAAACATACAAGCCTTGATCACAAATCCATTCTAGAGTTCATTACATCCAAACACGAGGGTTTAGCTACACATGATTTTGACAAAAGAAGACATTACACAAAGAGAATTGAATGTTGTAGACACGATGTACTTATCTTCTCAAAATCTCATATGGACTTCTTTCTTGATTGACTCCAATGATGTTTCTCCAAGCCATCTTCTCCAATGTTGCTCCAAGCCTTCTCCTCCAAGCACCTTGATCCCAATTCTACTTAATAGATGAAATATGGTGGATACAATGAATAATATCTGAATATGAATGCTCTCCCAACTCATACTCTTGGCTTTTATAGACATAATATTTATGCAAGAACACATTAATAATGTTATCCTTTGTTAAACAATTGTTCTACTTCCATAGTTAGGTTGTTGAATTCTTGTTTTCATGTTATAATTGAGGGAATATGGGGACATAGTGCAGCAAAATTGGGTGTTAAAGGTGTACAAAAGTGGTCAAAAATCTTGGTTGGTGAGTTGTCCATGATTTTCGCTTGGAAAAATTGCAGAAAAGTGCCCCAGACATGGCTGTGTCGCCCAACACGACCAGACCGTACTGTTTTATTTCCAGAAAATCAGGCCAACATGGCCGTGCTTCCCAACACTGCCAAGCCGTGTCATTTGACATGACCGTGTTGGAGAACATGGCCAGGCCATTTTGGGGTCTGTTTGGTGTAATTTTTTCTCATTTTCGATCCAGCTGGAACACGGCCGTGTTCCCCGACACACCCTGGCTGTGTTCGGCCTAAATTGCCTTGAAATGACACGTTTAGCTTGGGATTTCGAGCGTTTTTGCATCCTTAAACCCTGGGGTATGTTTTGACATGAACCCATAGTCCGAAATTCACCAAAAATAGTTTCGGATGATCAATATACACCACTAAAATCATCTCACAGTAATATGAACCATGTGCAATCAAAAACCTACGAAACTAACAACAAAACAATCAAAATCATACTTAAATAAATAAGTAAAGCATGCATAAAAAGACACTTATCAGGATCTATGAAGACTGTGTCACACTCAGGGAGTGTGGTTCTTTCCCCTTATTAACACTTTACGGATGTGCTCTTGGTTCCTTCTTTTAGATACAATCTTTTATCCGTCTCTTAGCTTATTCAAACTTCTAATCTAAAGTGCATCTTCGTTCCTACTCATTGCTTCCTACAGGACCTATGGACTGACAAAGTGCTTGGCATGGGGAAGACAATAGGCAGGATCTATGTTCTCTTTGTTCAAAATAGCTATCCATCTGTTAACAAATTTTCTTCAGCTTTTCCCACTTGTAGTTCTGTTTTGGATTCATGGCATGTAAAGTTAGGCCATGCCTATAGTTTTGTACTTGCTCATCTCGATTTTATCCAATCTTCATGTACAGACACAAATACTTTGAAACACTATGATATTTGTCATAAAGCTAAGTAGCATAGGCTGTTTTTTCCTGTAAGTGAGTCATGCTCTTCCTTCAATTTTGATTTGGTGCATGAAGATGTGTTGGGGCCCTATGCCAGGCATTTTTATTTCCTGACTGTGGTGGATGATCATAGTATGGCTACTTGGATTTTTCTTATGTCTCATAAGAATCAAGTACCTAAATTACTTGATGTATTTTTTAAAATGGTGGATACTCAATTTGGCATACGGGTGAAGGAGTTGAGAAGTGATAATGGGGGAGAACTTCTGGGAAGAGAATGTCAGGAATTATTGCAGAAATATGGTATACTTCATCAAAAGGTATGTGTCTACTCACCCCAACAGAATGGGATTGTAGAAAGGAAGCATAGACATTTACTTGCGATTGCTAGGGCATTGATGTTGCAATCTTGTTTGCCTTCTAAATTCTGGATGTTTTCTATTATTACTGGTGCTTACATCATTAATAGACTTCCCACTAGAGTGTTGGAGTGGAAGTCATCTAGTGAGGTACTCTATGGTCCAAAAACTTGACTATGGAAGACTCAAACCTTTTGGTTGCTTGTGTTATGCTACTAATTTGATTCCTAACAAGGATAAGTTTGCACCTAGGGTATATAGGTGTATTTTTCTGGGGTATGAACATGGCACAAAGGGGTATAGACTCTATAATTTGGATACAAATAAGATTCAACTCTCCAGGGATGTACATTTTGTTGAGGATCAATTCCCTTATAGCCTGCTGCACTCTCACACTTCTGTAACTCCTGCTTCTCTACTTTTTTAACATTCCTCTCGCTGAGTCTGATACTTCTACTTCTACTTCATAACCTCCTTCTTCATCTACCTCCAATTCTGCTCCTGTTCTCAGAAGAAGTACCAGACAAACTAGGCCTCCTGCTGGCTTAATGATTTTGTAACAAACGTTGCATCTTGTGATTTGCCCCATGCCACAACCACTCTTCTCGATCTCTTCTTCCCAGTCTTGCCTATCCCATTTACACTTTCCCTTATCATGTTTTCTCTTCCTTGATCCATCATACATTTCTTTCTTTTCCTGGCTAATGTTTCTACATTGAAAGAGCCACACACATATCTTTGAAGCTTGTAAGCACCCTAAATGGAGGAGGCTATGGATAAGGATTAGAAGCTTTGGGCCCAATCACACTTGGGAACTGACCTCTCTCCTATAAGGGAAGAAAACTATTGGATGTAAATGGGTGTATAAGGTCAAGATGAATTGGATAGGACAATTGAAAGATATAAGGCTCGTCTTGTGGCCAAGGGGTATGATCGGGTTTATGAAGAATCTTATTTGGATAGTTTTTCCTTGTAGCAAAGCAAATTCTTTGTTAGGATGCTCATTGTTTTGGCTACAAAAACATTGGATTTTAGCACAACTTGACATCAATAATGCCTTCCTTCATGGTTTCTTAGAGGAGGATATTTACATGGATCTTCCCGAAGGATATTTTGTGGCTTTGCCGAGGCGGGTTTGCTACTTGAAGAAGAGTATATGGTCTTAAGCAAGCTTCAAGACAAAGAAATCTTTGAATTTTGTGCCAAGGCGATTGGTTTTGGTTTCTATCAGTCTCCTAATGATCACTGCTTATTCATTAAGTCCTCTGCAGACTCCTTTATGGCACTTATCATTTATGTTGATGATGTCTTGATTCTTGGTTCTAATCCCTCCGACATTGAAGAACTAAAGTCTTATCTACATAAGATGTTCACTATTAAGGATCTGGACATGCTAAATATTTTTGGGTTTGGAGATTACAAGAAGTTCCACTAGGACTTATGTGCACCGGAGGAACTATATATTGGATATACTTAAAGATGTTGGACTCTAGATTGTAAGCTGCATCCACTCCTCTTCCACAAGGGTTGAGACTTAAGGCTAAGGAAGGGGATGCTTTGCACGATCGAACACATAGAAAATTGATAAGCGAGGTTGTTGTATCTTAATATGAGCAGACCAGATGTGGCTCACTCCATACAACAGCTGAGCCAATTTATTAATGACCCCTATTCTTCTCACTGGGATGCAACAATACATGTGCTGAGATATCTTAAGGGAACTCCTTCCAAGGGCCTTTTTTATGCTACAGAGGAGTCTTATGAATTTCAGGCCTATTGTGATGCGGATTGGGCTACCTGTCTTGACAGCAAGAAGTCTTTAACATGATATTGTGTGTTTTTTTGGAGAGGCTCTTGTTTCATGGAAGACCAAGAAGAAGGTCACTATGTCTAAATCTTCAATATAGGCAGAGTATAGGTCTATGAGCCAAACTGTGTGTGAATTACTTTGGTTGTCATATCTTGCCACTGATCTGCATGTCTGTTACTCTCTTCCTATTCCTCTTTGGTGTGATAACAAAGTTGCTCTCTATATCGTGGCCAATCCGATTTTTCATGAGAGGACCAAACATGTGGAGATATAGATATTTCATAGCATTCCCACTTGATGGGGGAGTGTTGGATATAGATATTTCCTATTATACATATAGTCGTGTGTATATGTTTATTAGTTAGAAGTTGTCATCCACTATTAGCACTTTAGCAGTTATTTTGTTGTTGTTCTTGTCCTCTATAAATAGAGGCCACTAT
Source organism: Rehmannia glutinosa (assembly GCA_016081115.2). Lineage (NCBI taxonomy): Eukaryota > Viridiplantae > Streptophyta > Magnoliopsida > Lamiales > Orobanchaceae > Rehmannia > Rehmannia glutinosa. The sequence continues at coordinate 38,100,053 of CM071926.1, forward strand.
AGCTCTTTCTTCTTTATGCAAATTTACACTTCGAATACCAAAAATAAGATCATGGAGTTTCTCTCAATTTTTCAAGCACGTTGGGGTTTTGAAAAATTTCGAGTCGGGCTAACCACGACCCACATGCCAATCGGGTTGGGCCAAATAGGCCCAAATATTTTTGGACCTAAAAATTATGGCTCAATCCAGCCCAAACCTCGGGCAGACCCACAAAATGGGTTAGATTTTGCCAGCTTTAACACACAATATTGGCTCCACTGTATGAACACAACAACAATGATAGCAAAATTTATAAGAAAAACTTGATTTAAAAGTCTCTTAATTTTTCCTAATGCAATAATATTGTTTCAAGGAAAATCAACATCAATGGGAACTCATACTGAAATAGTTTTCTTAAACTAGTAGTACTTCTAGACTACATACCATCATCCTCCAAATAAATATGAATGTTTGAATTGTTTAATGAGTCTAATGGAGTGTTTGCAAATACTTAAATTGCATTGGAAATTCTGGGACTTTCGCTGTAAGCCGAAATGTCAAGATATATAGATTGGGTTTTTGGAAACTCGAGCAATTCAAAATACTCTTCTGGCCAAGCAAATATGGAGAATTATTTGTTATCCGAGATCACTGGTTTCTCGAGTTCTCAAAGCCTGATACTTGTGTTATTGTTGTCCGAGATCATTGGTCTCTCGAGTTCTCAAGGCCTCTGATACTTCAAACACACAAACATTATCAATGTTTCGATCCTATGCAACTACTCATTTATTTGGCTCTCTTTAATGTGAAGCAAAAAGCTTTTTGATAAGGGCCTTTTCTGGAGAGTGTTAGAGATCTCTCATGTTTGTAGTAATTTGTGGTTTCCATATTTTGTCTTTTCATAAGGCGTGGGCACGTCATATTAGGTGATTGCTACTTAAGTTCACGAATCTAGAATTAATGTAGAAGAATGGTGAATGTTCTAGATTAGTTGAGGTGCATGTAGATGGATGAGTCCATTGGTTTACTATATTAAATTAATTAGTTTGAAGGGTCTTTATACATCTATAAATACACATTTGTGTTTAGAATTTTGCATGACATCAAGTTAATAATATTCCTCTTCCTCCTAGAATTGTCTTCTATTTTATATTGTTCATTTTCTAACAAAGTGTATCCAGAGCTATATAATCCTTTGAGATGGCAATAGTGGAGTAGCTTCATTCCAATTCCCTCGTCTCACTAAAAAAAGCTATGATAAATGGTGTCTACGAATAAAAACCTTACTTAGCTCCCAAGATGTATGGGAAGTCGTAAAGAAGGGATATGAGAAGCCTCAAAATGAAGCTATGTTATCTCCAACCGAGAAGAATTCTTTGTCAAAGACAAAGAAGATGGATCAACAAACCCTCACCCTCATCCATCAATATTTGGATAATTCGATGTTCGAGAAAGTAGCCAGAGATTTTCGCAAAATCTCTATAAGGTATTGATAAAGTGAAGAAGGTGAGACTATAATCACCAAGTGGTGAAGCGATTTCGGATTATTGTTCAAGGGTGAAGGCTGATGTGAATCAATTAAAGAGATATGGAGATAAGATCGAAGATGTACGTGTAGTGGAGAAAATCATTCGTTCTTGGACTCTAAAGATTGAATATATTGTGTGTGTCATTGAGGAGATGAAAGATCTATATTCTATGAGCATTGAAGAATTGGAGGGTTCTCTACAAGCTCATGAAAAAAAGATCAAGCGGAGACAGGAACAACCATTGGAGCAAGTTCTCAAAGTTAAAGCTACTTTGAGAAATAACGGAGAAAAGAAAAATAACTTCAAAGGACGTGGACGTGAATGAGGAAGAGGTCCTGCAAATAACCAAAATAGTGTTAGATAAATAATTTTATCTTAATTTTGATGATTTCATATAAATGAGTTTTATACCAAAACAATATCCCCAAATGTTGTCCAAATACTTCAAAATATTTTCAATGATTTTTACTAAGTTTTTGAAGTACGTTTTGAACTTTATTTTTGACAAAAATTGGTCAACTTCTCTGTACTTAGGTCGACCGATCACCCTATAGGGCAACCCATACCTGAAAGTTTTATCTTGAAACAGAACCAAAACAGAGACGAAAAAATGGGGAGGGCGACCGGTGCATGGGATATTGAATTTTCTGTAAAAATGTATATATTTTGAGGAGAACCGATTGAACCCCACGGGGATCGATAGCACCCCCAGGGCAACCGGTCGCCCTAAATGTTGATTGATCCACCCCTCAGGACATCCCGTATTTAAATATTGTTCAACTTCATTTTTCATTTGAATTTGTTAGAGAGTGACCGGTCGCCTTAATGTTTTATCAGCATAAACTATTCGTTGCAGCAGACAACTTTTCATGAAATTATGGCTTTACTTTTAACAGCTATTTCTTGGAATTGTTTGATCTTTCTTTTGCAGAAATTACTCAGTTAGGAGGAGCCTATGCTGGTGATTAAATTTAGGAGCTCTTCTATAAATACATGAAGGCTTGACTGATCATAAAACAATAAATACAACACACAAGCATACAACACAACAAGAAAAATCAGCAAAATATATTGTTCTTCATTTCAACATCCTTGTTGTATTAGCCTAAGTTTTGCGCTTTCACATCTTGATTATTATGCTTTCCTTTTGATTACACTTGCAGTTCTGAGTTGTATTATTTCTTACAAAGTGTAATCTTAAATGTAATTGGAAAATCATCTAAAACAAGAAATCCTCGTTAGTGTTGTTTTGGCAAGAACACATTTGGTTGATTAGAGATGATTGATTGAAAAGCTTGTTGCTTTTCATGTGGAAGAGTTTGGTGCTCTTCGAGGTGTTGGAAGAGTTTGGTGCTCTTCGAGATGAAGAAGATTTGGTGCTCTTCGAGTTGGAAGAGTTCGGTGCTCTTCATAGGTATTGTTGTAAGAAGAGTTTGGTGTTCTTCAAGGTAAAGGTTGTAATTGTTTTGGTTTCAATAAATAAACTTTTTCCTTTTCGAAATCCACTCGGACATACAGGGTGGTAGAGCACGTAGGCCCTAGGTGGGTTGAAGCTCAATAAATCATTTTGTGTTGATTTATTTTCTACACTTTTATTTCTTCACCATCTTCACATTCAAAAAAAGAGGTCACAAATTGGAAAATCGGGAAAATTTATTCACCCTGTCTCTAGATTTTCGTAGCCACTTGGACTAACAAGTGGTATCAAAGTCAAACTCTTTGGCAAGCCCGTTCTTCATTGCGAGTAAAGAGGAAAGATACATGGCTTCGAATAAGAGCTACCTTCCAATCAGTGCTTCATTCGATACACCGCCTCTTTTCAACTCCAATAATTATGGTTTTGCGAAAGATAGAATGGAGTACTTCTTACAAGGTTGTGGGTTTGATATTTGGAACATGGTTATTTACGGAGTATCTATCCCAATGAAGAAAAAGGAGGATGGAACTCAAATCCCTAAAGCCCTCAAGGAGTTCGATTATGAAGACAAGAAAATATTCTCCTTAAACGGTAAAGCTCTTAACATTCTTCATTGTTCTCTTACCGCTACAGAGAGGAACTCGATCTACTCATAATGTGTGGGAAAAATTGGAAGTTATCTATGAAGCCACAAAGAAAGTGAAACAAGCTCGAAAGACCATGTTGGTAAAAGAGTTCGAAAATTTCACTATGAATGATGGAAAAAATATCTCTAAAATGGTTGAAAGACTTGACAACATTGTAAATCCTCTAGTTGCACTTGGGAAAATTATTTCTGAAGAGGATAAAATCACCAAATTTCTAAATACTCTTCCTGCCTCTTGGTCCAAAAACGTTACCGCTATTACAGAAGCTCAAAATTTAGAAACTCTAAATTTTGATGAGCTTATCATCAATCTTCTCATCTATGAAGTTTATACCAATGAAAGGAGTAATTCAAAGGCATAGACTTCTCAACCGGATATGGGGTCAACTCCAAAAGGTTTTGCCTCAAAATCGAAAAAATATTATTCAAGTGATGAGGAAGATGAAGATGAAGAACTTATTAGAAAATTTACAAAATTTGTAAATAAGAACAAGGAAAGAAAAGCAAGAAGAAAGTCTTGCTTTAGATGCGAAAAACTCGGATACTATGTTGCCGATTGTCCAAAATAAGAAGAAGAACAAAGGAAGAAAAAACACTTTTACAAAGCCTTGAATGCCAAAGCTGAAGCAAAAACGATGAGCTTCTTGTAACATCTGATGATGAAGAACCTGAGCAATGTCTAATGGGCATCGAAGAAGACAATGAGGTACACTCTAATTCTTCTATCTCTTTCATTAATGAATTGCAAGGTGATTTCGATGAACTTCAAAATGAATTTCAAAGCATGCTTTTTAAATACAAAAATTTGAAAAAGAAATTCAACCCCTTGAAAAATGAAAAAGATAGTTTACTTGTTTCATATGAATCACTTTCTTATGCTCACACTACTACACTAGAGAAGGTTGAAACTCTTGAAAACGAATCTCTAGTCAAGGATATTGATTGTCTTAGAAATGACATGAATAAATTCAACTTGAGTACGGACAAAATCACCAAAATTCTTGATGTACAACGTAGTGATGATTTGAAATTGGGACTTGGTTATAAGCCAAATGTTGTGAATGATGTGAAAAACCATACGCACTTTTGTTTATGTCAATCATCATGTTTCTAAAACTATTACATGTTTTCATTGTGGTAAATATGAACACATAACAAATACTTATCGAGCTAGAAATAGCTCAAATTATTATTGGAGACCTAAAAGTCTCAATGCTAATCCCAATGGACCCAAACACTTGAGGGTACTACAAAATAATTTCATTTTAGGTGCTCGATGTAACAAAAGTCAAAGAAAATTTAAATTGTCTAATAGACGACAAATGATCGTGCCATATAATCAAAGGAGAAGATATTATCAACGAAATCACTCTTCAAGAAGAAGATATAATCAACAGTGGAAAAGATACAACACTTGACAATGGTGATATTGGTAACTCTTATCCTATTCTTGAATTTTGTGTATTTTTTAGCCATTAATTATTATTGCTTTTATTGTTAAATTCATTTTCAAATTTTTTTTTTATAAAATGAGGTCTCGATTATATTATTTTTTAATTTTTTAAATTTCAAAGCAGATCTTATTTAAGTACATTAGAACTTACTTGTTTTTATCAAACTCTTGTTGGTGTTTGATAAATGGTTTTATCATGATTTTGATGATTTTGTTTTTATACCAAAACAATATTTTTTAAATGTTGTCCAAATACTCCTAAATGATTTAAATTGTTTCTACTAATTTTCCGGAGTATTTCTTCAAGTTTATTTTCGACAAATATTGGACAACACTTTTGATGATTTTGTGTTAATGGGTGTTTTACACCAAACATAATGTTTCTAAAAGTTATCCAAATACTCTCGATCGGTTTAAAATATTTTTACTAATTTTTTGGAGTATTTCTTGTAGTTTATTTTTGACAAAAATTGGACAACACTTTTGTCTCATGGTCAACCGGTCGCCCTATAGGGCAACCCGTACCTGGAGTTGAGTTTTGAAACAGAAAAAAGGGCGAAAGTTTTTTTGAGGAGGTCGACCGTACTGTCGACCGGTACCTGAAATGAGAAATTTCTCTCTACCTTGGACAACATGTGAGCTAGACCGGTCCCCTGGGGAGTCGACCGGTCGAACAGGGTGTCGACCGGTCGGACCCCACCCTGACCGATCCAGATGATGGTTGTTGCTGCGTTATTTTTCTTTCTGTACTAATGCGCGACCGGTCGCCCTATAGTTTGATAGCAAAATTCTAACCGTTGTGCAGCAGACAACTTTTCCCTAATTTGTGGGATTGATTTCTAACAGCTATATTCTTCATTTGTCTTGCAATTTTTTACAGATTTCAATCTCCTAGGAAGAGCCTATCAAGTTCAAGACATCTCCTGTAAATATATGAAGAATTGAAGCAACAAAATAAGAGAGAATACTACAACACAACAAGATACATTCAAGCAAACATATTTGTTCTTCATTGTTATTATTCTTGTTGTAATTTGCCTAGCTTATCACTTTCACATTAAGGTCTAGGCTTTATTTCTTGATTACACTTGCACTCAATATTGTATTATTCATTATCGAGTTGTAATCTTGAATTTAGGTTATCATTCAACACAAGATATCCTTGTGAGTGTTCTTGTGGTAAGAACACACTTGGGTGATCTAGGTGTTAGGTGCAAGAAGATTGTGGTAATCTTCTTATTGAAGAGTGTGGTGCTCTTTGAGGTGTTGAAGAATTTGGTATTCTTCAAGTCAGAAGATTGTGGTGATCTTTACAATGTGCCGTTGAAGAAAGATTGTGGTAATCTTCAAGGGAGATTGTGGTAATATCCAAATTGGTGTTGAAGAAGAGTGTGGTCCTCTTCAAGGTGAAGTTGTAAGGTGTTGTTGTATTAATTTTGGTAATTAATAAAATCTTTTTTCTTTTTGAAATCCATCCTGAAGATACTGGGGTGGTAGAGGATTAAGCCCTAGGTGGATTGAACTCTTTAAATCGACGCGTGTTATTTACTTCCCGCACCTTTACTATTGTCTTGGCTTGTTTGATTTGAAAAAAGGGCATAATCGGAGAAAATGGAGATAATCTATTCACCCCCTCTAGATTATCGTAGCCGCTTGGACTTACAAGTGGTATCAGAGTCAAACTCTTTGTCAAGCTCGTTCTACATCGCGAGTAAAGAGGAACGATCATCGGCTACGAATGAAGTCTACCTTACTGGCGCCTCCACCACCAAGCCACCACTATTTGATTCCAAATATTATGCATTTTAGAAAGAAAGAATGGAATGCTATCTACAATGTTGCGGGTTCGATATTTAGAACACGATCGTCAATGGAAAATCTATTCCGATGAAAGATACTGTTGAGTGTGAGTTTTGCATGTATTTTAGGGCATATTTATGGCTATAATTGTTTATAAACATGCAATAACGTGTATGAAATGGTATATATTCGCTCTTTGTGGAAAAGATATTACGCTTGCTTGTTTTGTAGGAATTTAACGATATTTGGAGTGATTTTGTGACAAATACGAGCATTGCTACCTAGAATCATCAAGAATCGAGCGATTACACCCAATTGGAAGCCAACTATATGGAGTCTAGAGTCATAGTGATGAGTCGTGTGGCAAAAGAAGCATGGATTATCAAACAACAAGGAGATTTATCTCAAGGAACATCCAAACGCGTATGGAATTTCCCGACCTTTGGCGGGGTTTAGTATTTTGGTCATAACTCTCTCTACAAAATTGATATTGAGCTGATTCAAGTGGCTATTGAAAGCTAAAAGAGAGGGCTACAACTCTTAGGAAGACCCCGCAAACAAATTTGGACGTTTGGGTGGCGCACGGGTAACCCGTGCGTGGGCGCACGACCGTGCGCCCTCTGACGGATGTTTTCTACGGGATGGCGCACGGGTAGCCCGTGCGTGGGCACACGACCCGTGAGTTCTTGCGAAAAAACTCCAAAAATGACAGCAAAATTGACCTAGGCTTCTAAAAGGGTATAAATACCACTTTTTGGGCGCACACCGGGAGGAAAGGTCCGAAAAGACCCAAGAACACAAGAAATAGCTCAAATTCATCAAGGAAGAATCAAGGGAAGAATCGGATCGAATCGGAGCTTGAGGATTGAAGATTAATCAAGAGATTATCCATTTCCCTAAGTTTTCTCATTCTTTGTGCTTTAATCTTTCATTTTAGTTTGCCATGAATATGAACAATTTGTCTATGAGTTGTTTATTTGTAAGGAGTAGCTAAACTTCTTGTGATTTCCGGGTTTTGGAAGTAGATTGATTGAACTCTTGTTGAATGTTTTAATCTTAGTTGAAGTTATTGTCTTGAAGCCTATTTGAGTACTTTGTTCTTATTCTTGTTTTATCACTTGGCCAATGATTTAACTTGTTTGATATATTGATTCATAATTCGAGAGATGAGTTTCAATATTAGATCTTGAGTACTTGACATGAATATTTGCATAATCGAGAGGTTTGTGAATATTTGTGAGGATATTTGATCTTTTGTGCATTTGGGAGTTGTGTATCTTATGTTTAGTAGAGATGCTAGCATAGATATTTCAATCTACACTTTATATACATCTCGAGAGGGAGGATAAAATACCATTGTGATCGTCTTATAGGTGTATCGATAATAACTTTGGCTTTGATTAAATCAGACAACAAGATGAATATTAATTGAAACCATAACCCGGGAATCCATTTCATTCCCTTGATAATTCCATTATTCTTAGTATCTTGTGTTTTTGTGGTTAAACTTGTCTTTACTTCCACAACAATCATCAAATTTTGATCGTCTAAATAAAAATAAGACTATCTTAGTTCAATACTTAGCGCATAAATTTATTAGTCTCCGTGGATACGACCTTGCTTACCCTATTCTATAAACTACACCGTACACTTGCGGTGAAGCTAAAAATAAGGCGAACAGATACACCTCACATCTCCAAAGTCCTCAAGGAGCTCAATGATGAAGAGAAGAAAATCATCTTCTTAAATGGTAAAGCTCTTAATATTATTTATTGTTCACTTACCATTTTGGAATATGATCATATTGTAGGAATTAAATCGGCACATGAAGTATAGAGAAAATTAGAAGAAGTATATGCAAATGAAAGGAGCCACTCAAAAGCATCTACTTCTCACATGGATACAAACCCAACAACATGGGATGAGCTTCCTACAACTTCCAACGATGAAAACAAACGATGTCTTATGGGCTTCGAAGAAAATGAGGTAAGTTCTAAACCTTCTACTTCTTATGATAATGAATTGCACAATGATTATAGTGATTTGCTTAATGATTATGGTGAGCTTAAAAATGAATTCCAAAGCTTACTTGTTAAATACAAAAATTTGAAAAAGGAATTCAATGTTTTGAAAAATGATAAGGATAGTTTATTTACTTCCTATGAATCACTTTCATGTGCTCACACCACCACACTTGATATCTAACCTTGAAAAAGTAAATAGTACTCTTGTTGAGGATATTAATTGCATGAAATGGGATTTATCAAAATTCAACTTGAGTACCAATAAAATGACCAAAATTGTTGATGTTCATAGTTGTGATAATTTGAAACTAGAACTTGATCATAAGCCCAATGTTGTCAATCATATGAAAAAGAATCAAGTCTCTATGCATGTTGGTCATTATGCTCCTAGAATTATTACTTGTTTTTATTGTGGTAAAAAGGGTCATACGACTAATACTTGTCGGGCTAGAAATAGCTCTAATTATTATTGGAGACCTAAAAGTCTCAAAGCTAATCCCAAAGGACCCAAACACTTGAGGGTACCACAAAGCAATGTCATATTAGGTACCCGTGGAATAATAATCAAGAAAAATTCATACCGCTTAGAAGACATCAAATGACCGTCTCATTTGATCAAAGGAGAAGACATCACCACAATGAATTTCCAAGAGAAATACACTATCAACAATGGGAATGACACAATCCTTGGAAATGGAGCAATTGGAAGAGTTATCATCAATAAGATGATTTTCAAAGGGGAAGATATCATCAACAATGGGAAAGACACAACCTATGGAAATGGCGTAATTGGTAAACCGTATCTCCCTATTTAAATATGCAATTTATTTTGTTATTATGCATGTTTTTATTTGTGCCTTTATTGTCAAAATGAGTTTTCAAATATTTGTTTTTAGATTAAGGTCCTCAATAAATTTTTGTGTTTTTAAAATATTTTGAAAAGGAGACCTTACATGATGTTTTTAAAACTCTTGGGCATTTATTAAGGCTAATGTGCTTTATTATCTCTTATGGATTTATATAGCATGAGCATATTTGTGAAATCTCTTATTGCTTAGCCTACACTTGTACCATTATGCTTTTGTGCAAGATTTGTTTTAAGAATTTTGTAGGATATATATATCTTCACCAATGGCTATATATGTCATAATGTGTCAAGAGGAGCATAAACTATTGAGGTACGCTCATCATTGATATTCATCTTATTGACTCGATATATTTTTGACATATGCCTATGTGCTTGCTTTTCAAGATATTTCAAAGCATCTCACACAAGTGCCATTAAAAGGATTTTTTGATTTTTGAAAGGCACTATTCGATAAAGCTTGTTTTATCCGAGACTTGTAAAGGACTATATTTTGCTTTGATAAAATCATTTGATTTTTATCCTCCTCTTAAATTATGCATTTGATTGCACATATTCATTCTTGTCAAAACTCTTGTTCAAATGCTTCTTTTAAATAAGGTCGGAACTATATGCTCTTGAATTTTTCAAATTTCAAAAGAGATCTTATATAGCTTCCTATAAGCTTATTTGAACTTACATGTTTTATAAAACTCTTGATGATTTATTTGAAAGCATAGTATGTGTTACTTGTTATTGTATCTCTATTATTCGATATTACTATGCTCTTGTGCAAAGATATCTTGTTAAGATTTTGCAAAATTTTTGGGTATTGTGGAACAAGTTTAATGACCAAGGAAAGGTTAGTAGCTCAAAGGTATTGTCATGAAGAAGGTATTGCTTTTGATGATACATTTGCTCCCATAACACATTTAGAAGCAATTCGCATTTTACTTGCCTATTCTTATTTTAAGAAAATTTCAAGCTTTACCAAATGGATGTTAAATCCACCTTTCTAAATAGTTTTATTCAAGAAATAGTCTATGTAAAACAACCGGGGTTTGAAAATTTCTCTAGGTCAAATGATTTTTATAAAAGGTCTTGTATGGTTTAAAACAAGCACCCCATGTATGGTATGATAGACTTATCTATTTTCTTTTGCAAAATGGTTTCACAAGAGGTAAAGTTGATACTACTCTCCTTATTTTTGAAAAAAGGACAAGATTGCTCATTAGTGCAAATTTGAGTTGATTTGGTGCGCTACTAATGAATTTTTGTGCAAGATGTTTTCGAAGTTGATGCAAGGTAAATTTAAGATGATCATGATGGGGGAGCTCAATTTCTTCTTTGGAATTCAAGTTAAATAATGCCAAGAAGGTGATTATATTATCAAAGTATACAATAGAACCTTTGAAGAAGTTAGTCATTGTAGAAGGAAGAACCATCTCAACCTCTACGGCTACCAATGTAAAGATTGACAAAGGTTGAGGAAGGCATATTGATTGACAATCAAATTCGAGGTATGATTATCCACGTTTATTACTCTTTTAGACTCGACATTTTCTATGCCTTATGTCTATATGCTCGACTTCAAAACTATCCCAACGAATCTCATTAAAGTGCCGTTAAAAAAAAAATTCAAATATTTGAAAGGCACTTCTTCTTATGGCTTGTATATCCAAAATTTTAAAATGTTCATATTTTTCGGGATAACAAGTCCGGTGACTATAATTTCTCAAAATATGGTTCGTCGTAATCGAACTAAACATATTGAGATTCGATATTTTGTTTAGGGATTGCGTTTCTAAAAACGAAAAATTGAGATGTGTTTAATTCCGTCTCAAGGATAACTCGCGGCCATTTGTTTATCGCCGAGTCTTTTACCTCATTTTGAGCTTAATTATGACATAATGTATATTGAATGAGGTCCACATTTGTATTTTGCACGTTTTTAAAACTTAGGGGCAAAAAATCGGATTTTTGGTTCAACTTTCTGATTTTGAAAAATAGAATGAACCAGTGGGCTGACTGGGGTGAGGCCAACCGGTCGGACATCACCTCGACCGGTCGCCCACACCGCCGACCGGTCGCCCACTGCTGGATTTTGGATAAAAAAGTTTCTGTTTTCATACTTAGCCATTTTGGCTCATTTTATCCATTTTTCGTCCGCTTCGCAAATTGCACACGATTTTCACTTCAAATATATTTTGTTGCATAAATTATATATCTTGGGGAGTATCTTGCTCGATTATCATCATAGTTGCTCATCTTTAACGATTAAATGGTAAGAATTCTACTCCCTTATCTCAATTGGGTGGAACCCTTGAGAAAATGCTTATGTATGGATTTTTGTTGGAATTCTTGCATAATTGTGTTGTGAATAATGATTGTTAATGAATGATATTTGTAAAATTGATTTTGGTGATGAAAAAACTTGGCTTGATTACATTTACAAGGGCTATATATATCTTCTTCTATTTTTGACGTCTGCCAAGTGTTCGATAAAACGTTTCTAAGAAAATTCATCACCTACATGATTCTCTTGTGTTCAAATGTCTTATATATTTATAGAGATCATGTTTTGCTTATCAAATGAGTTTTCATAAGCTTCTACAAGTTATATGATCGACTTTTCCCTCCTATTTGGTTTATAAGCTTCAATGTTCAAATAGCTCGATAACTCGGTTTAGTTGCGCATTTTGATATGAATATATGATGTTTTTATCGTGCTAACATTATTTTCGATGATTCCAAAGGGGGAGAAACATGTTATAAGTTTATTAGCTCAAAGAGCTAAAATAAGCTCGAGAAAGAAGCTATAAGCTGTTGCTACTAAAAGCCATAAGTTGTGGATCATACTTAGTCCATTTGATGTATTATGAACTCATATTCATGTCTAATGATGTTTTGTTGACAAGGAGAGCTTATAAGCTCTTGATACTTAAGCTCAATATGTAAAAGCTGAGCTTTTAGCTTTTGGTTGATTGCTTCTATATTACTCTTGTTGTGCATGTTGATACGGGGAACTTTTGCAAAAATGTTTTTGAAAATCTATACTCCCATCCTTGTGTTTATGTTGCGAGGAATGTTGTCGCTCACAACGGATAGTTTATTTTTTAACCGGTAAAATTGTTTTGTTTTCAAAATCGACCTCGTTAAATTGTTTTGGTTTGTAATCATCAAAAAGGGGGAGATTGTTTGATAAATGATTTTATCATGATTTTGATGATTTTGTTTTTATACCAAAACAATGTTTTTTAAATGTTGTCCAAATACTCCTCCTAAATGATTTAAATTGTTTCTACTAATTTTCCAGAGTATTTCTTCAAGTTTATTTTCGACAAATATTGGACAGCACTTTTGATGATTTTGTGTTACTGGGCTTTTTACACCAAAACAATATTTCTAAAAGTTGTACAAACACTCCCGATTGGTTTAAAATATTTTTACTAATTTTTCGGAGTATTTCTTGAAGTTTATTTTCGACAAAAATTGGACTACACTTTTGTCTCGTGGTCAACCGGTCGCCCTATAGGGCAACCCGTACCTGGAGTTGAGTTTTGAAACAGAAAAAGGGGCAGAAGGTTTTTTGAGGAGGTCGACCGGTCGACCGTACCATCGACTGGTACCTGAAATGAGAAATTTCTCTTTGCCTTGGACAACATGTGAGCTGGACCGGTCCCACCCCCGGGGGTCGACGGACAGGTGTCGATCGGTCGACCCCACCCCGACTTGGTCGGATGATGGTTTTTTGCTGCGTTATTTTTCTTTTTCTATTAATGCGCGACGGTGTCGCCTATAGTTTGAATGAAAATTCTAACCGTTGTGCAGCAGACACCTTTTCCCTAATTTGTGGGATTAATTTCTAACAGCTATATTCTTCATTTCTCTTGCAATTTTTTTACAGAATTCAATCTCCTAGGAAGAGCCTATCAAGTTCAAGACATCTCTTGTAAATAGATGAAGAATTGAAGCAACAAAATAAGAGAGAATACTACAACACAACAAGATACATTCAAGCAAACATATTTGTTCTTCATTGTTATTATTCTTGTTGTAATTTACCTAGCTTATCACTTTCACATCTTGAGTCTAGGATTTTATTTCTTGATTACACTTGCACTCAATATTGTATTATTCATTATCGAGTTGTAATCTTGAATTTGGGTTATCATTCAACACAAGATATCCTTGTGAGTGTTCTTCTGGTAAGAACACACTTGGGTGATCTAGGTGTTAGGTGCAAGAAGATTGTGGTAATCTTCTTATTGAAGAGTGTGGTGCTCTTTGAGGTGTTGAAGAATTTGGTATTCTTCAAGTCGGAAGATTGTGGTAATCTTCACAAGGTGCCGTTGAAGGAAGATTGTGGTAATCTTCAAGGGAGTAATCTTCAAAGTGGTGTTGAAGAAGAGTGTGGTGCTCTTCAAGGTGAAGTTGTAAGGTGTTGTTGTATTAATTTTGGTAATTAATAAAATCTTTTTTTCTTTTTGAAATCCATCCCATAGATATTGGGGTGGTAGAGGATTAGGCCCTAGGTGAGTTGAACCTCTTTAAATCGACGCGTGTTATTTACTTCCCGCACCTTTACTATTGACTTGACTTGTTTGATTCGAAAAAGAGGGCATAATCGGAAAAAATGGAGATAATCTATTCACCCCCCTCTAGATTATCGTAGCCGCTTGGACTTACAGTTGGCTCTTACAAAAAGCATAGTTTGTGCTACTTGTCTTATTTTTCAATTGATGTATATCAACATTGTCGATATTATCTGATATTCTTGTGCAATGATTATTTTAGATATTACAGGAAATACTTTGACAAAAGGACAATGGTTATCTACATCATGTTTGTCAAGTTTGAAAAAGGCATATTTGTTGACAAACTAATTCGAGGTATGTTTATCAACTTATCTTACTACTCGTAGACTTGATATTCTTCATGTCAGAGGCTTATACGCTCGATTTCAAAGCAATCCTAAAGAATCTTATTTAAGTGCCGTTAAAAATATTTGATATTTGAAAGACATTATTTCTTATGGCTTGTTTTATCCAAGAATGAAAATTTTTCTTTAAAATGATACAGTGATTCGGATTATGCGAAAAATATTGATGATCGTAAAAGTACTTCCAGATCAAGTCATTTTTTAGGCGATTGCCTAGTATCTTGATTTTCAAAGAAGCAAAATTGTTTATCCTTATCAATGGCCGAAGCCGAATATATTTCCACGACCTTTTGTTGTACTCAACTTCTTGAGTGAAACAAACTCTAGCGGATTATAAATATTATTTAAAAAATGTTCTATTTTTTGTGACAATACTTCCGCTATAAATATTGCTCAAATTCCGGTTCATCACAATCGAACCAAACATATTGAGGTTCGACACCATTTTCTAAGGGATTGTATTTCTAAACAAAAAATTCAGACGTGCTTTGTTCTGTCTCAAGATCAACTCACGGATGTTTTTACAAAACCCTTAACCGCTGGGTCTTTTACTTCAATTCGAGCTCGTTTAGGCATAATGCATATCGAATAAGGTCTATGTATGCATTTTGTGCAATGTTAAAACTTAGGGGTGAAAATTTGATGTTTCAAAATGTTGAAAAACAGAAACAGAACACTGCAGAACAGGCACCAGTCGCCCTAGGGGTCGACCGATCGCCCTGTTCAGGCACCAGTCGCACCCCCTGGTCGATCGATCGCCCCGGCTAATTACAGGATTAAAATTATTTATGTCCTCATTTTTGTATTATTTCCAAATCTTTACACCCATTTTCCCAAATCACACATTTATCACTCAAAATGATTTTCTCTTGCAAATTCTACTATATTGGGCTTCTATAATAAATATCTCTTCCATATTATTCATCTTTCACAATCATTGGTAAGTTATATTTTATCTTTAATCTCAATTGGATTGAACCCTTGAGTATTTTGTTGGCACTTGATAAATTTTTGTAATTCTTGTATTCATGTGATGGGGATTGTGTATATTGATGATATATGATTGTAGAATTAGGATTGATGTTGATTTTTGTGCTTGATTCAATATATCAATGTCATATACGACTTTGATTTTATCTTATGCATGCCAAGTGTTTGATAAAATGTCCTAATGAAAATTCTATTTGTGTATGATTTTCTTGATTATCATTGATTGGTATCTACATGGTGATCATTTCTTGTATATCAAATGAGCTTCTAAATACTTACTGCTATTGATTGCCCTTACATTTTGGAATTCTAAACCTTACATTTCATAACATGATACTGATATGGCTATTACATGGTTTAATGCGCACATTGATGTTTATTCATGATGTTTTTATCATACTAGCAGTCTTTTGATGATTCCAAAAGGGGATAAAAATGGAATGAGCTCATAAGCCCATAGTAAGATCAAATAAGCTAGAAAAAGCTCACAGAAAAAAAAGCTATAAGCTGTCACAGAAAAAACTATAAGTTGAGAATGTATTATGGATTTTTGCTTGTATAATGGACTATTACTTATGACTAATAACTTATTTTTGACAGGGGGAGCTTTTAAGCACTTGAGCTTTAAGTTATATTTGCAAAAGCTAAGCTTTTAGCTTTTAAGTTGATTGATTCTATGCTTGTTTATTGCTCAGCATGTTGATAGGGGGAGCTTATAAAACTTGTTTTGAAAAATCATTGCTCCTACCCATTATGATTTTCATCTTGAGAAGTGTTGCTTACAGTGGATAGTTTTTTTTGACCGGAAAAACTTGTTTTGTTTTTAAAATTTTCTCTCTAAAATTATTTTGGTTTGTAATCATCAAAAAGGGAGAGTTTGTTAGATAAATATTTTTATCTTAATTTTGATGATTTCATATAAATGAGTTTTATACCAAAACAACGTCCCCAAATGTTGTCCAAATACTTCAAAATATTTTCAATGATTTTTACTAATTTTTTGAAGTAATTCTGGAACTTTATTTTTGATTTAAATCGGACAACTTATCAAGATTTTAGGTCGACCAGGTCGCCTCTATAGGGAAACCCGTACTGAAAGTTTTATCTTGGAAACGAGAACAAAAATAGAGAACAAAAAAAGAGGAGGGCGACCGGTCGCCTAGAGGGTGACCGGTGCCTGGGATGTTGAGTTTTCTATAAAAATGTATTTGTTTTGAGGGGAACAAGTCGAACCCCAGGGGGACCGGTCGCACCACCAGGGCGACTGGTCGCCCTAGATGTCGACCGGTCCAGCCCCAAGACAATCCCGTGCTAAAATATTGTTCAACGTCTTTTTTCATTCGAATTTGTTAGAGGGCAACCGGTCGCCCTAGCGTTTTATTAGCAGAAACTCTTCGTTGCAGCAAAAAACTTTTCATGAAATTGTGGCTTTTCTTCTAACAGCTATTTCTTGGAATTGTTTGATATTTCTTTTGCTGAAATTACTCAATTAGGATCGTGGGAGCCTATGATGGTGATTAAATCTAGGAACTCTCCTATAAATACATGAAGCTTGAAAGATTATAAAACAATAAATACACAACACAAGCATATAACACAACAAGAAAAATCAGCAAAATATATTATTGTTCATTTTCAACATTCTTGTTGTATTAGCCTATGTTTTGCACTTTCTGTAATATCCGGATTTTTTTTAAGTATATTAAGTATTAT
This sequence comes from Rehmannia glutinosa, assembly GCA_016081115.2. NCBI lineage: Eukaryota > Viridiplantae > Streptophyta > Magnoliopsida > Lamiales > Orobanchaceae > Rehmannia > Rehmannia glutinosa. Next base: position 38,117,390 of record CM071926.1, read on the forward strand.
TATTATTATTAATTATATAATTATTAGTTCAATAATTTTCATTTATTATTATTTTGTTTTATAACAACCAAGTATCAATAATTATCCAGGCCCAATTTTAAATGTTGATTTCTGAAATTCATTATGGGCCCAAAACCTTTCACCCAACTTTAAAAGTCCAAGTCAAATAGGATTCTTTCACAAACCCTACTTATCCCAAACCCTAGAATTTCACCCTATAAATACATATTGTCCTCCTATGAATTTTTTTTACCAGCCGCTACCAAAAACAAAATCTGCTCCCGTCCAAAGTTTTCCTTCATCTCAATTGGGGTCTCTTTGGTGAGTGTGTGCGTGATTTTATTTATATATGTGTATGTGTGTGTCAGTGTCTGTGCGTGAGTCAGTGTGGTGTGTGTGTTTAGTTGTGTGTGTTATATATATGTGTATGTGTGCATCAGTGTGTGTGTGTGAGTCGGTGTGATGTGTGTTAAATTGTGTGTGTGAGTGTGTGTGTGTTTAAATTGTGTCAGTATCATATATGTGTGCGTGAGTTTATGTGTGTGTGTGTGCCTAATTTTGTGTGTCAGAGTGTGTGTATGCAAATGGGTACAAATTTTGTATGGTGGTGTTAAATTGGTGATAGGCTTTTAATAAGACCACCCCACTTTACAACCTTCTTCCTTTTTCAAAGATTAGAAATTGTTCAACGCAACATATTTATGTAAAAGCCAATTCAATATTCTTTACATAATTCACTTCTTGATTCCTTATTAATCAGATTCATTTTATTTAGTTATTTATTTTATCTTAATATATTATTTTACTATATTATTAATTGTACTTTATGATTTATTGTAGAAAACAAAGAAAACGAGGAGTAGAATTTACTGCATTATTGCATTCTTCGCACAGATATATGCGTTTATTCGAGGTGGGGATATTTTATTCACTTATTGTTTGTCTCTATTAAATGCTTCGTATATGTGTAATTGTTTGTGTGCAAATGTGAACATAAATTATGTTAGCCCGGGGCTGTAAGAAGGTCCGGGATCAAAAGTATCCTCGGGGTGAACCCGCAGTGTTATATTAGTCTGGGGTTGTAAGAAGGTCCGGGATCGAAAGTATCCTCGGGGTGAACCTGCAGTACTTTTTCAGGGGCCGTAAGAAGGTCCGGGATCAGATGTATCCTCGGGGTGTACCCGCAGTACTATAAAGTAACTGGCCAGTCAAAGGAAAAGGACAAAGAAAAATTTCATGTTGAATGTTTATGATGATGCTTATGTGTTGTATTTAATCTTGACAAACGTGTCTCCACTGGGCGAGTTGAAAGCTCATCCCATATTTGTTAACACTTTTCAAGTTGAGGAGTCTGAGCGAGGATTGGAGGCGGTGGATGCAAGTCGATGATCTTTATTTAATTTGAATTTTTAGAGAAATCTTATTTTATTAATGAATTAGAGTTGCTGTTAACAGTTAGTATTTTATTTTTAGAGAGCAAATGTTATGTTTTGAAATTAGACTATATTTTATGAAATCACAGTGGCGCAGCGGAAGAGTGAGGGGTTTATTGGGTTATTAATAAAATGGTTCTGCATATTTTTGGGATGTGTCTTATTTATACGTTGTTAAATACGCTTTCTTATTAAATTAAGTTACTTATATATTTTGAAAATCGGGTCGTTACACATCTTGATTATTAGGCTTTCCTTCTTGATTACACTTGCACTTCTGAGTTGTACTATTTCTTACAAAGTGTAATCTTGATTGTAATTGTAACATCATCCAAAATAAGAAATCATTGTTAGTGTTCTTTTGGCAAGAACACGTTTGATTGATTAGAGGTGATTGATTGAAAAGCTTGGTGCTTTTCGTGTAGAAGAGTTTGGTGCTCTTCGAGGTGAGAAAGATTTTGGTGCTCTTCATAGGCGTTGTTGTAAGAAGATTTTGGTGCTCTTCATAGGCGTTGATTGTAATTGTTTTGGTTTCAATTAATAAAACTTTTCCTTTTTGAAATTCACTCGGACATACAGGGTGGTAGAGCACGTATGCCCTAGGTGGGTTGAAGCTCTATAAATCATTGTGTGTTGATTTATTTTCTGCACTTATATTTCTTCACCATCTCCATATTCACAAAAAAGAGGGCACAACTCGGAAAATCAGGAAATCTATTCACCCCACTTCCTCTAGATTTTCGTAGCCACTTGGACTAACAAGTAGGCTTTGAAAAGACATTAGAGACAACTCCAACAATGAATAAAGAAGCTAACCATCACAAATAGGTCGTGGAAAAGCAAGAGGAACAGGACGAGACTACTATCCAATATCAAACGAAAGGAGGTATGAGAAGTATAAAATTGAATGTTAAAGTTGTCATAGACTTTACCATTTTACCTGGGAGTGCTGCAGTTATGGATGGCAACGGAGCGAGTCTGTGATGGGTTTGGCCAAACCCGGGACCCACCCCGCAAAGAAAATATTGGACCCGAGACGCATCCCGCCCTGCCTTAGGACCCACCCGCACCGCCTTGGACTCAGAACCCGATGGGTTCAACCCCTACTAACTCGCCAAATGAAAATTTTCTGATCAATGCCACACTTTAGTACATGGAGTCATTAATTTTTTTTTAATAATAGTGTTAAGAGATTCAGTTGTACAGAGATACTACATTTAAATTTAGCAACAATCATCTAGAGCAATAAAAAAATCAAGCTAGAATTTTTAGATTTAACAATATTATGAAAGAACCCATTACCATGTCAGCAACAATCAGTTTCGCTGTGTTGTTATATTATGACAAGCCCAAGTTAAGTTGACTGTTGATTATAGACTAAACCTTTGTTTTATAAATAAATTTATAAAAATTTAATAAATATTATATATATGGGGCGGGTCCGGGGCGGGTCTAGCTGGACCCATTACCCACCCCGAACCCAGCGGGTTTTGTGAAACCGGTCCATAACCCGCCCCAAACGGGGCGGGTTTAGTGTGAAATCGGGTTTCAACCCTCCCCATTCCCATCCCTAGCTGCAGTAATAATTACGATGCTAAAGAAAATGTCAAACTTGTTGACGATAAGCAAAAAGCGGAAGAGTCGACGTTATTGTTAACAATCAAAGATGACGAGAATGACAACAATAATTTGTGATACTTGGATAATGGTGTTGATCGCAAAATTCTTACCGCAAGCGTACGGTGTCAAGTTTTAGTATAGGTTTTGAAAGTAAGGTTATCGTCTCCACAGGGATTGTTATCAAATTTTATACGAAGTACTATAATTAAAATAGCTTAACTCTATCTAGAAATCGAAAAGAGATGAAGATTTATTAAACTAAAAATAAAACTAAGAATTAAACTAACAAATTGGTTCAGACAATTTATCAAACACGTAGAGGATGAATTCTAGAGGGTTGATTTCACCTAGTTATCCCCTATGTTTTCAATCCAGTTTATTAATCACCAGTTATTAATCTATAAGCCAATATTCTTACCGTTTATGACTTTCTCTCTCGAGTGCCAAGTGATTCTAGGTTCCAATTTTTGATTTCGATATCTCTATAAAAAATCATAAATTAAACCCTAATACGCTCAATGAATATTCTATCACAGGTTTCAAAAGATTCATAAACCTCTTGGTTCTATGAAACCCTAGGTTGTGCTATTCTATGGTCAGGCGTTCAATTACCTCTCTCGAGTGTCAAATCAAGCACGCCAAACACTCTAAATTATTGATCAGATAATCCAGAAGCAATCAAATCAAATAGCACAAATAGATTAATAAACATGCGATTTTCATAAACTGGAAATCAAAATATAGATTTAAACGTAAGTTACATCAATCCCCTAGAAAAATAGGTTTAGCTCATAATGGATGTACCAAAACTCATGAAGAAATAATTATACATTGATAGGGTTCAACAAAGATGCTAGAAAAATAATTCAGAATGATTAAAGGAGGAATCTTCTCTGTTTCCAGAAGATAGATGCCTTCGAATCTCGTCCCGAACTCTTTCTCCTTGATCAAAATCGTCCCTTGTGCTCTCCAAAATGTCCAACCCCCAGTTTGTACGTCTCTTGTTCTATTTATAGGCTTGAAACCCTAAAAATTCCGTCCAAAAAGGCCCAAAACACGTTCAGGCCCATACGCGCGCGCTGCAGCGCTAGAAATGGCGCGCAGCAGCGCGCCTCTCCCCTAGCTTACGCGCGCTGCAACCCTGGTTGTTGGGCGCTGCAGCGCGCCCTTCTTTGCTGCGTATGTGATCCCACCGCGCGCTGCCACTGCACTTCTCCGTTGTACCATTTTCGGCCCCCGCGCTGCGGCGCTCGATCTTGCTCGATATTTTTCCATTTTTTCGCTCCCAAAATGCGATCTTCACCACCCAAACACGTTTTTCATCGTTTTTAACCAGTTTCGGCTATCAAGATCAGTCCCGATTCTCGAACAACAACTAATGACACAAACTCGACTCAAACGACACTAAAATACCTGAAAACAACACAAAATTCTCGTCTAGAGTACTCAATACGTTGGTATAAAACCAACTTAACAGGTGTTAGCAACTACATGTGCGGATATAGAGAAAAATTATTAGAGCTAAATGAGAAGGTGAGAGATAATGTTGTTAGAGATTTTTCTAACCGCAAGTCTACGGTGTCAAGTTTTAATATAGTGATATAAGTAGGGTTGTCGTATCCACAGGGAATGCGTGTATAAGTACCAAGTACATTAGACTGTCAATTACCCTTGCATATTCCAGCTGTAAAACTGGTTCGCCTCTATTCTTGGCCAAGTGTAGACTTAGATCTACAGGTGTCTTAGCCGGAGGACTATCAAAAGCATTAAACCTTCTAAGTATGCTTTCGACATAATGGGACTGTGACAAGACAATTCCACCTGAAGTCCTAGAGATTTTAATCCCTAATATAACATCAGATAATCCCATATCCTTCATGTCAAAGTTCTTCTTCAACATGTTCTTAGTATTCATGATTAAATCATGACTATTACCCATGATCAACATATCATACACATAAAGGCATACTATGACATAATCATTTGTTGTACCTTTAATGTAGACACACTTGTCACATTCGTTAATCTTGAAACCGTTTGACTTCATAGTCGAGTCAAACTTTTCGTGCCATTGCTTAGGTACTTGTTTTTGTCCATAAAGTGACTTAACAAGTTTACACACCTTTCGCTCTTGACCGGGTGCAACGTACCCCTCGAGTTGTTGCATATAGATCTCCTCTTCAAGTTCACCATTCAAGAAGGCAGTTTTAACGTCCATTTGATGTATCTCAAGGTTATGCAAAGCTGTAATAGCAATGAGAACATGAATGGACGTAATCCTCGTGACAGGAGAATATGTATCGAAGAAGTCATATCCCTCCTTTTGTCTAAACCCTTTAGCTACCAATCGGGCTTTATACTTGTCAATAGATCCATCTGCTTTATGCTTCCTTTTAAGGATCCACTTGCATCCCAATGGTTTGCAACCCGGTGGGAGATCAACTAACTCCCAAGTATGATTTTGCATGATGGAATCTATCTCATTATTGATAGCTTCTTTCCAGAGAGGAGCTTCTGGACTAGACAATGCTTCTAGAATAGTTCGGGGTTCGTTTTCTAACATATAAGTTAGAAAATCAGGACCAAAAGACTTAACTACTTTTGTCCTTTTACTGTGTCTTGGTTCCTCTTCATCATCACTTTGAGATAACCTTGTAGTATCATAAGTCCGTTTACTCGAACTTTCTTCTTTCCGTTCTTTGTTCAGAAAGATATTCTCGAAGAATACATCATTCCTTGATTCAATGATCATACCTTCATTTATATCAGGAATTGCTGACTTGTGCACTAAAAAGTGATATGCACTACTATTGTTTGCATATCCAATGAAAACATAATCGATCGTCTTCGGACCGATTCTAACTTGGTTCGGCTTAGGTACTTCGACTTTAGCCAAACACCCCCACACTTTGAGGTATTTATGTGACGGTTTACGTCCCTTCCATAACTCATATGGAGTTTCGTTTTTACCTTTGTGTGGGATCTTATTAAAAATGTAGTTTGCAGAAAGTATGGCTTCCCCCCACAAGTTTTGGGGTAAGCCAGAACTTATCAACATCGCATTCATCATCTCCTTAAGAGTACGATTTTTGCGTTCTGCAACACCATTTGATTGAGGTGAGTAAGGTGCAGTCATTTGATGAATTATACCCGCTTCCGAGCAAAATTCCTCAAACGGAGCAACATACTCTCCGCCTCTATCACTTCGAATCATCTTAATTTTCAGATTAAGCTGATTTTCAACTTTATTCTTATAAGTTTTAAAAGCTACTAAAGCTTCATCTTTGCTTTTCAAAAGATACACATAACAATATCTTGTGCAATCGTCTATAAATGTTATGAAGTACTTTTTCCCGCCTCGAGTTTGCACAAGTTTTAAATCACACACATCTGTATGAATTAACTCGAGTGGTTTGGTACTTCTCGTTACCGAATGAAACGGTGCTTTGGCCAATTTTGCTTCAACACAAATTTCGTATTTGTCTTGTGAATCGGTTTTAAACGTAGGTAATAATTCCAGATTCACTAACCTTTTAATTGTGTTGAATTTTACGTGTCCTAATCTATCATGCCATAAATTAGAACAATCCAACAAGTAAACAGAAGTAACGTTTTTATTCTTCGCCTCTTGACGGAAAAAAGACATTACAGACATTTTAAACAGGCACTTATCAAGGTAACCTTTACATAAAAACAGACCATTCTTGGTCATTACAAACTTGTCGGATTCAAACACTAGTCTAAAACCGGCCTTGCTAAGAAAAGGACCGGAAACCAAGTTCTTGCGGATGTTTGGGACATGCAGCACATCTACAAGCGTAAGCGCCTTCCCGGAAGTCATCTTGAGCACCACCTTTCCAAGCCCAACGATGTTGAAAGTCGAAGAGTTCCCCATGAACAACTTCCTTCCATTAATCAGAGTGTAGGAGGAGAACATCTCCATGTCGGCACAAATGTGACGAGTAGCCCCGGTATCTATCCACCACTCCCTTGGGTTATCTACCATATTGGCTTCAAACACAACAGAGGAGAGATCAAGCTCCGACAGGTCGATTGGAACCGACTTGTCCTCCGTCACATTGGCTTGTTGGTTGCCACCTTGATTGCCCTTCTTTGGGTGTCGGCAATCCTTAGCCATGTGGTTTGGTTTGCCACAATTGTAGCAATTCCTCTTGAACTTTTTGGCTTTTCCTTTTTCCTTCCCAGAGTGCTTGCGTTTCTTGTTAGTGCTCGATTCTACAAGATTAACCTTAGCCTCCATTCCAGACTTGCTGGATTTCACATCTGATTTTCGGTTGTCTTCTTTGATACGAATCCAAACAATCATATCCTCAAGCCCCATTTCTTTGCGCTTGTGCTTGAGGTAATTTTTGAAGTCCTTCCACAATGGCGGCAACTTCTCGATTATCGCAGCCACTTGAAAGGATTCATTCAAAATCATCCCTTCAGACACTAAGTCGTGAAGTATGATTTGAATCTCCTGAACTTGGTTGATCACCGTCTTGGTGTCAACCATCTTGTACTCGAGGAATTTTCCGATAACAAATTTCTTTGTGCCGGCATCTTCCGCTTTGTACTTCTTCTCCAAGGAATCCCACAGTTCCTAGGACGTCTTGAACCTGCTATAGATGTTGTAGAGAGTGTCGTCTAGCCCATTGAATACGTAGTTGCGACATAGAAAATCGCTGTTATGCCAAGCATCCACAGCGATTCTCCGATTGTTGTCAGTTTCGTCTTCGCCTATGGAGGGAGGAGGGTCGTCCTTCAGAAAATGTGACAACCCCAAGGTCGTCAAGTAAAAGAGCATCTTCTGTTGCCAACGTTTGAAGTCGGTGTCGGAGAACTTGGGCGGCTTTTCGCCGTGGGCAAGAGCAGCAGCCATTGGTGTGAAAGAGATCGAACTGGAAGCCATCGTCTTCAACAGAAACAGATATTTCGTCTTGCGATTGTTGGTAAAATATATGGTGAAATTTCTGTATGGAAGAAAATGGCTAGGATAAAGTCGAGGCCAGAATTAGATTCTGTCTCCGCAAGACGAAATACGCCTCGTATACTAAGTGCTTACGGTTCCCGGGTTCGTCTCTAAGATACAAGGACTTACGATTCGGTTTAGCAAAGACTTGCAAAACCGGAATCACAGCGAACAAGAAGTATTTCTCAACTTTTAAGCTTTTTGAACGGATTGTATGGCAATATATTGAATGCAATATGACCGGTTAATAATCTGATGTTTTTCTTGACATTTTTTTCATCTGCAGGGTCGAGTAATTATAGGCCTGAGGTACCTCGTATGGAAAGATCGCATCTTTTGGTTCGAAAAGACATATTTTCACTGAACAGACGCACCTGTGCAGGGGAGCACGACCAGACGCACGGGCGTGCTCTGCCTCGTCTTTGCCAAGAAAAAAGTTCGGCACCAAGACGCGCCCGGTCGCGCATGCGTGCGCCCGCCGTGCGTCTTGTGCAAAACTTGGCGATTAGCACGACCCGACCGTGCGGCCGTGCTTACCGCCCGTCTTGTGGGTCCGAAACTTTCCCAAGTTGAACTCATTTAATTAATTACAAAAATTAATTAAACATTTAATTTTAAAGGTTTTTGGTCCAAAAAGAATAAGGACCTTGAAGCCCAAGCCCAAGCCGGCCGGCGGCGCGCGTGTGTGCTTTGAACCAAACCCACAAGCATTCTAGGTTCTCACCCCTTTAAAAACTTGGGTGCCCCCAAGGGCCCAAACTCATATGTCCAACTTGGGATATATTAAATGTGCAACTTTATCCTCTTTTTCCTATGTGGGATGGATCATCTCTCCTTCCCCACATTTTCCATTTTCCATACCATTTATTTATATTAAGTGGCTAACTTCTAGCATTAATTTCTCATTAACCCGGAATCGATTTTGAGAAAATTCCAAATGCTATTCTCATCTACTCTCTTAGTAGAATTTTTATAAATAATTTAATTCTATTTTTTTAATAATAGAAACCACTTAATTATTTGGTCAAAATCGGGTCAACACCCATTTCTCAAAGACCAAATTCCAACATCTATTTTGTCCCCTTCGTTTTTTTGTTGGTGAATGAGGATTTTTCTTCTTGGTTAGTGAAGCATGTAACTAAAGATATTATTTATTATTAATAAATTACAAAGCTTCTCCAATCAAAGAAATATATATATATATATACTTAAAAAAGTGATTATCTGCTTTTGCCTGGAAAGAAGAAAATAAGAGTTTTTAAATGCCAACTTCAATTTCCAAATTTATTAACATTTGCAAAAACTCATATCAGTTAAAATTATAAATAAACATTGATACAAATACCAAGTAGAAAATTGTAATGTTCGTTTCTTATTTTATTCAATATAATATCATATTTTAACGTTTATGCAAGTTTATTTGTCAACCGAAATATTTATTTACTAGAATAACACCCGTGTGTTACACGGGATTTGTCCAAATATAATTTTTCAGTGTTACATATTTAAAAGATAACAAATATAAAAGATAGTGTAAATAGAATATCCTTCATTTTTGAATTATTTGTCATCTCTTAAATTTGTTATCTTTTAAATTCAAAAATAAATATTCTAAACTAAAAGAGTATTTTCTCAATAAAAATATCTTCGATAGATTTGATCAAAGATCGAATTTTTCAAACTAATTGTGAGCAAATCATTTATTTTCGAGATTATTTTTTATCTTTTGGAATCTTGGTTAAGTTTGTTATCTTTTACTTATATACATAGGATTGTCACGTAGATAAATGTGAAGCCTCCATGTAGAATCGGGAGAATAAGAAGTTGACAAATGTCCAAGATTAATGAGGTGATGACATGCGTCAACTTTGTTTTTTCTTTTAGTGTAGATATACTTTATTTAATTTAATACCACATTTAATTATATTACATTATTTAAATTGTTCTAATTAACTAAACATAACAATATAATTAAATATGTTATTGTAATAAATATTCTAACAAAATTATAAGTAAATATTCGATGAAATAAAATAATTATTTTAAATAAAATGATAAAGGATATACTATCACACACATTATATTTTTTAGTACAATTTGAATAAATAGATTAGAGGCGACTTTAGTATAAGACTTGCGCCACTTTGATGCAAAAATTATGCTAAAATAGAGTTTTGCATTAAAAATAATCTATATGTTGCACGTATAGATTGCTATTGTACCAAAACTGTGTAAAACTAATTTGATTTCGTTATTGTCCATTTTCAAAATATCATTTTAATCGTAAATAGTGGCTTGATATGATCCATATATTCGATCCCACATAGTGGGATAAGACTTAATTTGTTGTTGTTGTATTGTCTATTTTGACTCGAGATTAGAGCTGTCAAAATGAGCCTGGTCGGCCGGGCCTTGCCAAAGGTAGGGGGTGGGTAGAGGATTTAATGACCCGCCTCTAAACGGATCAATCTGTTTGGGCCGCGGGTTAAGGCGGCCAGTCCGCAGCGGGGTAGGCCAACTTGCAGCCCACCCACTTTTTTATTTTTAAAACATAGAAATATTAAAATTTATGTAATCCAACTTTGTGCATTCATCGTATTTTGAGCATATCTTCTAGTCATGGTAATCATTTGATGAAATTCTTAATTGTTTTTAAAGCCAAGATAATAAACTACGACTTTTTTGTTCATCACTTTCTCAAATTAGAGCTCAATTAAATTAGAATATTTGTCACGCTCCAAACGGAACGGACGACGATTCACAACTTAAATACAAGTAAACCAAACATTCTAGACGAATATCATCAAAACTCAATGGAACAGAGTCTAAATAGCAGCAGAAATAAAAAAAACAAGTACAAATTACAACTTACAGTCCACAATATCCATAATCCAAATTACATCCCCGATATGATCTAAAGATAACAACTTAAGAGTCAAAGGGTCCTACGCCCTTCAGTTACAAACCGGAATGAAAGAAAATACAAGAGTCCAACAACAAACACAAGAAAAGAGTCCAACAACAGCAACAAGAAGTAGTAAGTCCAACAACAAATAATAGTAACAAGTCCATCAACAACAAAAGATAGTAAATCCAACAAGCGGAGTACAAGGGCTCAATCTGTGGTCGGTTCAGCATCTTCAATGAAGTCCTCATCTAAGGTTAGAAAATAGGTGGGGATGAGACAGAAATCTCAGTGGATGGGGTGATCGTGTGCAAGTGTGGCGATATATATAGTTAATGCGAGAAAACAGTTATATGAAAACGTGTGAGTATGATGCATGAAATCACACACAGTCCACAAGCGTCGTGATAAATATATTTAAGTAATAGACTTATACAGTTTGATAAAATAGTTCGTGGTCACACAGGCACTATGTGGTTCAGTCAAGACAGTAGGATTGCGTTTTAATGTAACGCCAATCCCATGCAAGACAAATAATGGTTGCGTCACGGATTTGTAGCGCCAACCAAATGGGTCCGATAACTCCTAATCGTGTGGATCGATAAATGATTCTTCATTCTTCCTTGTAACTCCCTGGGCAAGATGGTCCAAGACCTGTCACCTTATCGCTCCATAGGCAAAGACAAAATCCACAGTGGAGCTTGCAAAACTCGGATTTGTCATAATCATGATTATACCTCAAGTACTACGACCCGCTTCCCTTGGACACTCCGTCCTCGGTTGCGGGATTAGGGCGATGGGGCCTAAGAGTGGAATAGCAATGAGCTGCCGGTTCCATCCCCGACGTATCCATTCCGACTGTGAGCTCGACACACCAAGTTAACTCAGACAGTAAAGTAAAAACAAGTACAGGCAGTCAACCAGGCAGTCGAGTATTATTGATTCAGGGAAGCAGTTCAGGAAAATTTTTGAAAATTCACGAGTAGCAATATGGCGTTTGGTGGAGTTATTTGGATGAAGATGATTATCAGGAGGATAATAAATCTTCGGTATCTTGAAATATTTGGTGGAACATAAGTCCCGTTATAGATTCAAAACCGCAAGACGAGGAAGTCGCCCCGCGATCGGGTATTAATCAGTCGAATCGGTCCGATAAGTCAAGGGTTTTTGAGAAAATAAGATACTTTAATTAAATCTCCAAGTCAGAGGGTCCAGGGCTATTTTAGTAAAAAGGAAAATAATTTGAGTTAGGTCCTTTATAAAAGAAAAAATACAATTTAGCCCCATTTTGTAAAAACCAAAACTTTTGGGGTTAAAAATTGAATAAATAAATATTCCGACCTTGAAAAATTATGAGGCCAGTTCCTAAATTCTCCAAATTGTCCAGAGATTCAGGTTTTTAAAGTTTTGAGGTCGAGTTTTTATAAAATTCTCATATTGGCCCCAAATTTGTAAAAATTATCATTTCGGGCCTTAAGTTTAAAATAATCGGAACTCACAAACCGGAAGGGCTTTTAATGTGATTCCAGTTGTAAAATATCACTAAGGTTAGTAGGATTATGGGACAAAAGCATTTTTTAAAATAAATAAGTGTAGGTCCTTTAACATTTGAAAACATCATTTTTGTCCCATTTTGAAATAATTGCCTTTAAGGCTTTTAGGGGTCCGATTGTTATGAAATTTGAACCTTGGGTCCAAAATATAATTAGGTTACAGCTAAGTTAGTATTTCCAGGTGCATGGGCTGCATAAGTCCTGGAAATTTGATTTGGGTCCTCAAGTTTAGTCTTTTACACTTTAGTCCCTCAATTTTAGAAAATTTACTTTCCAAGCCCTAAACACTTGGATTTTTGGAATACATTTAAAATATGTCATTTTCAGTACCTTAAGAGTAAAAATTTTAAATTTTAAAATTAAGGTCTGGTACAGTTTTAAAATTTACAAAGTAGCCCTTAAACTTTTAAAATTTTACAATCTAGTCCTTGGGCTTTAAAAGGTTGATTTTATTTATCTTAAAACTTTATTAAAATGTCCAAAAGTCATTTTTGAACCTGAGTACAGTCCCAAAATTCAAAATTTGCAGAGGGGTCCTTTAACTTTCATTTTCTTGCAATTTAGTCCACCAACTTTCCATTTTTACATTTTTAAGTCCAAAATTGAAATTTAATCAATTATGCTCGACTTGTCCAGGTTATAATTCATCCAAAACATGGATTTCAAAGATCATACACATGCATGTCCAATTCATACAAGAATTCATCAAATAGAACATTAAATTGTACATGCATGCACCTAAAATTCAATAAATAGCAATTTTTAGCAACTCTTGAGAATTTTTATGATTTGATACATAAAATTGGCATGCAATACATAGATTATATATCTCAAGGGCTCATGATCAAAATTCTACATGCATTTTAATAAAAATACCTAGAAGTTGGAAAGTAGTTTTTCCACCCACCTTAAATTGGAAAATTGTGAAATAAAAGGATAAATTTCACAACTTTGGAAGAGGTCACTTAGGTCAGCCCCTAAGTCAAGAAATATCAAAAATTTGGAGTTAGAAAAATGAGAGAAAAATTAAGGAGAAAAAGAAGGAGATAAGGAAATTGGAAAGACTACACTTTACCTTGTGTAGTAGGTGATTTGAAACTAGTTAAAGCTTCAAATTTGGAAATTTTGGTTCAACTCCAAAATCACCTAAGGTCAGCCCCTATTTCTCAAAAATGAAAAATGGGTGTTAAAATTTGAAAAAAAAATAGAAAGAAGAAGGAAAATACACTAGAGTCCATTATCTTACCTTATAGTCTAAATCTTCAAAATTTCCTTCAAGTCTTGAAATCCTCTTCAAGGTGATGTCAAGCTCTAGTCTTCAAAGTCTTCTAAATGTACCTCCAAAATTAAATTTGAGCTTAAGTTAAGAGGTGAAAGGAGGTAGCTAGAGGTTATCAAGATGAATTGGAGAACAACATTTCTTACCTTGTGAAGGGGGTGTTCGAATTTGATGGAGTATAAGGAGAGTTGTCTTGAAAATTTTTCTAAGTGTTGGATGTAGGTCCCAAGGGGTGTGAGTGTAAGGTTTAGAGGGGGGGTTGAATAAACCTTACCAACTTTTCGATTTAGTCATTTTAAATGTTTAGAGTTGATACTACACAGCTGTGTCCTTGGTGGACACTAATTTGGTTAATCAAGAGTTAGTCACTCAACAAAGCCGACTCGAGCCGTTGATAGAATAACTCAAAATTGTTAAGACTAAAGACTTAGTTCAACTGTAGTTTGTTTTCGTTGAAGACTTAACACCCTTAAACTTGGTTTAGTTTTGATTTAATGCTTGGTTTTACTACTTAGAGATTATCAAGTGGATAGCAAATTTATCACAGAGTTAAATAAATAAGATGCGGGAATTAAAGTCTTTGAAATGTAAATGACACGATAATTTTTTATAGAGGTTCGAAGATGGGGTAATTCTTCTACTCCTCTCTTCTCCAACTCCCTGAGGAATCCACTAGGTATTGATCGGATATACGAGTGTGGTAATGATCCGGATACAAGTCTTGATCACACAAACACTTGATCCTTTGGGACTCGATCAGAGATGCCTTGGTCACGCAGGTGGCTTCTCGTGCGACTCGAGCTTCTTCACAGGGCAAATGCTTTGCTACTACAGCCCACTTGCTCAAGCTCTTTGGATTTGATCACGAAGCCCTCCAAAAACTTGAGACTAGTTCGACCTTGAACCTTCCTACAATCCTCCGTGGAATGTAGACCCCTTGATTCTTCAACAATTTCCTCTTCAACTGATTGAAGTTATCTTTCCTTCACAGGTGAGTGTTGGATTGATTTCCTTCGTAGTTTAGGCTTGAGGATTGAACTTGAATGATTTGAGAATATTTTTGGTTACAGATATTGCTTTTCTAGCTCGTATTTGTTTTCTAAATGTCAAGGTAGCCAATATTCTCTCAAATAAACTCCTCAGCCTTTTATAGTGTTCTTTTGAAAATTTGCCCGTTGAAGAGATAGGCTTATTCTCAAAAGACACTTGTGGTCGTTGGCTTGTCTTATTGCAGTCCTTGGAATTGCCACTTCCTCGTATGAATTGTTCTTGACTTTTCGAGTTCGACATGGTGCAGTGTTTCCCATTGTTTATTCCTTTTGCACGCTTCTAGATCGAGCACTTCAAGAAAGGTAGCATGGAGGTATTACTTGTTTAAGTAATTCTCTTGATTTCTATGCAACGGATCTCTTTCGATTATCTCGACTTAATCGCATTTCCTTGCTTTCCCGGTGACTTAGAGTCGACTTCCAATCATTGGATGACTCTTCTTCACTTCAACTTGAGACTTGGCTATCTTGAGTTGACTTGACGATACTTTACTCGGCTACATCTCACCAGCATCTTGATCGAGTTCCTTCTTCTTTGCCATACTCGGTTGTCTCGCGAGTCTTCCTTCTAGTCTCTCGGTTGTCTTCTTGCATGTTTAGGCATAGGCGACTTAACTCGGCTTGACCAGCCCTATTAATTAAAATGCAGTTTACAACAAAAATGGGGTGCCAACTTTCTAGTCTAAGTTTTACATGGCATTCATTAAAATCTAAACAATAAATTTCCCAACAATTTCCCCCTTTTTGATGATGCCAAAACTTATACATTCAAAATGTAAATAGCAAAGATACATACAGATAGTGCATTCACAGAGAATGTATGCGTAGAATCAATCCTTTTATTGATCATAACATTCTTTTCCTTTACACAACTGTTTACAAAGTGTATCAGAGCAAACATCTATGTCTACGCAAAAATAGAGAATTTACAGATTTATTTCAGAAGACTTACATAAAATGTATTTACATAGTAAAATACATGAAGGGGTGGATAGCAACACTTCATCTCCTTCGCTTCCTCCTTTTTTCTTCTTCTTCAGCTCTGTCATCTTCTGGTCTTCTTTTCTTTTTCTCATCTTCACTGTTTTCTTCTTCTTTTCATACGCCTTCCTGGCACTTCATCTCTTCTTATTCTCTCTTGTCTCTCCTCCCATAGCTGAGTTTGTCTTTTATTTTCTTCTTCAATTCTTTTCACATACTCAAGATTGTTCTTAGCCACTTGCAGATTGGCTACTTCGTCAAAACCACCTTAGAGATCCCTCCTCTTTTCTTTGTACTCAATGTTTTGGCGGAGGTCTAGTCCAAACCTCTCCCTCCACCACTGTTTCTTCCTCTACCTCTTCATCCGGCGTGTATTGACTTTGGGGCCTTTTTTTCCCAATGAGTGACTAGCGGAGTGACCAGCAGAGCGATCACGGTGTCTCTGCTATCTGTCGCCTTCTTCACATAGTGTGAGACCTTTTCCCGAAGATAAGTCCCGGCTTGAGCCATGGACATGTTTGCGAAGTATCCTTCAGATGCGAGCATTTTAAATTCATCAACTGATCTTGCTCGATTCCCGCATCTCGAGATGGCATAAATGTCTCTGTCTCACCGGAATGTCTCCATGTTGTTTCAAAATATCCATAACTCGGGCATTCATCCTTCCTTCCACTTCCTCCATCCCTCGCTTCAATCGTCTTTCTCTTGTCATCCATAGGTGCAGCAGAGTGTTGGAGTGGCGAGTCATCGGGAGTTTGCTGATAATATCACCGTGACAAGACCTTGTTGGGGGTTTGTGCAATCATCAAGGTCACATCTCTCGATCCTTCCCCCTCAACAGAGACTTCATTTTCTTTTCTCTTGAAACTTCCTCAAATGTCTTTCCCTTCACAACCGCTCCTCCTTCTCAACTTCGGATCCCTTCAGCTTTTAGGTATTTCTTTTCCCCCTTTTTGGCATCATCAAAGGAGAGAGAACCCCGAAACAAACTAGCAAGCGAGAAGTCGAGTCGATGATAGCCAAGTTCTCGCTTCGAGTCTGCTGCGGAGTATCTTTGCGAAACTCGTAGCGAGCGAGTAGCGTTGGATTGACTTTTTGCGGCTTCATCTCAGCCATGAGAAGGCTGAATTTTCGATCCATGTTTTCTTCCATACGCAGGAGCTCATTCTTATTTTGCTCACGCGCAGCTTTATCTCGGCGATGTGAGATTCATGCATGTGCTCAATGTGTTCTCTCAATTTTGTCTTCGCATCGCATTCTCAACTCGCCATACCAACAACTTGTTGAACAATGTTCTCAAATATCTAGCTTGTTCCACACGCATTGTTTCTTCTTTGTTGCCACCACTCCCGGATTCTCGACTATTATGCCTCTCAAGTCGGCCAGTAGGTTGGCATCTCTCGTTATCCATCTCATGTCCATCGAGGCCTGGTGCCTCTCCATCCATTTAATTTCAGTAAATAATGCTTTAAACACCTCCCGAACTTCAGTTGTTCCCTCTATTGCAGCTGACGGCCAAGCAACGTCAAAATCATAGTCAGCTGGAACGATGGTATCTGACGGAATGACAGGATCTGGTCTGTGGAAGCGCTCGAGATCTCTTTTCTCGACTCTTGGGAGGTCGGGTACCTCCAGAGAGAAGGGAAATGATTCTACAAAGGGATCATCACGGGCAACTGGGATTTGTTCAATGATGAGTGGTGCTCGTGAAGTTCTTTGTGGAGTCGAACTTGCTGCAGCTTGGGGAGCCTGCGCAGTGGACTCTGTTTCAGCTGGGGTCTGTTGTGAAGTTGACCCGACTTGCCGAGCCTCAATTGTCTCAACAGCCGTTCGTTGGTCTCAAATGTGGTTTTTCCACGTGAGTTGACTGGTCCTCGGCCTTATCGGAAGCGTCATCGGACAATGATGAGATTTCCATGGGTGGCTCATCATCAAAGTTGTAAGTTTGACGAGTAGACTTGAGGTCAGACTTACTCGTGGTTGGAACATCCTCACCGAGTCTTTTGGATCGATCCACGGGGATGACTCGGGATTCATCGTCTCCTTCCGATCCCGAGAAAGGTTACATCAGATTATCCTGGGAATCGTGAAGCGCACTTATCTCCTTTTCTCGATGGATCAATGATAGCATGAGGATGTTCGTACTTGACTTTTCTTTACCCTTTGAAGTCTCAACCTCCCGGGGCCTTTCATTACCTCCTCGTAGTCTCAATCGGCGAGGCCTTGACATCCCTTTCGACAAAGTGTCACCGTCTTAGGGTCTTCATGGGTGGCATCCATTGGAGTCTCAACTCCATGGATTGCACTTTCGCGCCAGTGTTAACTCCCGTGGTCGTTCCTTCATGTGCCTCGGCGCATCACGCCGCCATTATTAGCCTTCGAGCGGTTGGCACCTCACCGAGACAGTCTCAATGCCTCGAGCCTCGTCGATGACAACTTGTCGTGTACTTTGTGTTTGTTCCTTCTCCACTTCGCCTCCTAGATTCATTGTGAAGTCACCGCAACATCCTCCGACCTTGCTTTGTGGAGGGAGGGAGTTTCCCTCTCGGTGGCACCACCGAGTGACTTGGAATGGGGTCACTTGTCTCGGACTCATTACTGTTCTCATTGAGTATTCAGCCGTTGGGCGGTGGTAAGACACCTTCATTAGGGGTTGGCTCAACTGGGTCCCCACTATCCCGCCATCGCCCGAGTTCCTTTAGTTCCTTCTTCCGAGTGAGTCAAAGTGGTGGCAAAGAACAACGGTGGCAATATCTTTGCACCACTCCCATTGGTCTATCTCCACCGTGTGTTTTGGAGGACTCTCTTGGTCCCTCCATCATTCTTTGCTCATGAAGGATTCTCGATTCTCGCATTGCTTGCTGCATTTGCAATTCTTCCGCGGCGAAAACAGGGTCCGGATCCTCATCACTTTCTCGATAGGGCGTCAAAGTGAGGATGTGTATGCTCTGTGGTGCCTGTGATAGGCGGATGATGGCCTTCTCACGTGCCTCTACGTCCTCACCGCTTTAGCCCATTCATTTTCTTTTTCGAATTTCGGATATTTATGCAATTATCCTCGTCAAGGGCTTGCAAAGATCGTGTCCACCTCAAGAAATCAAGAGTTCTTCTTCCTCAAAGAATGAACTCGGATATTCAAACCGCACTGACAAAGCTCGGCTTCCATTTTCTCACTCGCAGACGATTTTGGATGTCCGGATACAATGGAGAGTGCATGATTACATCATCTTCATCATCCTCTTGCCGCCCTCGTTTCCGGTATTGAGGGTAGCAGATTTCCATTTGCCGACACCTTCAAAGATTGCACATGGAGAGACAACCTTGTCAATAGGTGATTCATTGTCTCGATTGTGCCTTGTTCCTCGGTTGTTCTTCTGTCTTCACGATCGGGTCATCGAGTTGCCTCTGTTGATCGGCCTCAAGCAGACTTGGCCGTTTCATCAATCACTTCGGAGACTCGACTTCTCCGGTAGTCTCTTGTATCTTTTCCAACCGAGTGACAGACTTAGTTTCTTCTCAAGCTCGGAGAGCTTGGAAAGTCTTCTTCTTCTCTTTGTTTTAACCAAAGGGATTTCTGCTCCACTTCCTCCTCGGTTCATTGAAGGTGAATGCCTTCGCAGATGTCTTAGAGGTAGGCTGCGCCTTCCTTGTTGTGGCGATCCTCTTCTTCTTGATCACGGAGAAGGGATTAATGGTTCCTTCTCCATAGCCGCGGGGCAGGGAGACACGGTCTGCGGGGCAAGTGACTTACCGCAAGGCGGGAGCGATTTTTTTCTTTGCGCAGGGCAAGATTCTCTTAGCAAAATATGCCAGCAGGGCACCTTAGGTGGAGAGGGGATAATTTGTATCTTCGGGTCGCTTGATTCCCCTCACTCGACGCCTCTCTTAGCGTAGGCTCTCTTACGTGCGCCGAGAGGTTTGATCTCAACATCCTCTTGTTTACATGGAACGCCTTTCCATGTCGAAGAGGAACTCCTTTTATCTCCATCGGTCGGCCAATCACTGCATCGTATCCTAGGAACCTCCAAACATTCCGCCTCTCCTTGAAGGATTTATTCCCTACATTCTCGCGCAGTCTGCTGAGACAAACTCACCCAGTTCACTTTCTTTTCTTCAATGATCGCAACCATTACGATCAATTTCGTTTTTAGACGATTGGTCAAAGCCGCCAAATTTGATGTCTATGCATTTGGCAACGATGTCCAACAATTTGTGGTAGTCCTCCGTCGTGACCTCTTGTTAGTTGTGTAGACTATCTTTTTCAAAGATAGTCGGTCTTGGCTACTTCCTTCCAAGCGAAGAGCCAAGTCAACATCGCTTCATTGATTTATGGTGCTCCTTCCGCGGTAATGAGCGGTGTTACGCCAAATCCTGGCAAAGTGATGATGAACTCCTTCCCGTGAACAGAGGATTTGATCCCTCATCGTGAATCTCGCGTTCACGTGAATCGTGCGACCTCTTCCACATAGGTCATCGGAAACTCCATTGTCGAAATGGTTTTAGCCCCGACGTGTCGAGTTTTTCAGCGATCTTCTTTATGAGGCGTCATCGGACCTGTTTGACCATTCCCTCGAAATCCACAAGAGACCGGTGTGGATTTGCTTTCCCATCTTGACAAAATCATGAGTAGATGCCATTTTTCAAGATTTCACCGAATGAAACTTAGAAGATGATTTGAAGATTGATAGGGTTTTTGAGAGAGTTTTTGCCTTTGCTTTTGAGAGAGAAATGAATAGTTTTTGGTAATGTGTGAGAAAGCGGGCGAAAATGGTTTAAGTATGGTTCATGAAAGGGCGTGCGGGTGGTTTTGAAATGTGATCGAAATCAACGGCTTAGATTTTGCACGCCGATTAGCATTTAATGACTCGTATTTAATGCGGCAAGATTTATATCCAAT
This sequence comes from Rehmannia glutinosa, assembly GCA_016081115.2. Lineage (NCBI taxonomy): Eukaryota > Viridiplantae > Streptophyta > Magnoliopsida > Lamiales > Orobanchaceae > Rehmannia > Rehmannia glutinosa. Next base: position 38,138,079 of record CM071926.1, read on the forward strand.
CATAAGCTTGGTGTGCGGCTTTTGCTGTACACATCATAATTATGCGATGTCATTCTTAAACACATTCCCGCTTAGTAAAAACGATTGCGTTTTTGTCACTTTGCTCATAAATGACTCGAACTTATCCCTTAGCCGATTTAACTCTTCTTCTCACAGTTGTTCTCCTAGTGACTCAAATTCATTTGTCGGCTAACTCCTCGCATGCTTGTCCTTCCGATATGGTGATTTACTTAGGCGATTTGAGAGTTCACTCTTTTTTCCTTTTCATGTTTCATTTCTTTTCTTTGAGTCCTCTCGAGTGTCACCACTCAATTAACCCTAACTCATGCTTGAGTTCTTCAAATCTTGACTCACATAATGGTTTTGTGAATATGTCGCCCAACCTGCTTTTATCGCTTGAAATATATTCAAGGTGATGTCCTTCTTTTCAACATGATCTCTTATGAAGTGATATCGACATCGATATGCTTTGTTCTTGAGTGCAACACAGATTTTGAGTGATTGCAATTGCACTTGTGTTATCACACATGATTGGAATTTCCTTTTCTTCAACTTCATAGTCTCTCACCTTTGTCTCATCCATAGGACTTGGCACAACAAATGCCTTAGCAGCCTATGTATTCTCCGCTCACCGTAGAGGTGGCTATTGAATTTTGCTTTTTGCTAAACCAGAAATTAGCTTGTTTCCAAGCATTTGACATGTGCCGAGGTGCTCTTTCCTGTCAACTCTACATCCAAAGATAGTCGAGTCAATAGCCAATTAGCTTGAATCCACCTTCCTTTGGATACCATAAGCCAACTTCTTGGCTTCCTTTCAAATATCTCAAGATTCTCTTAGTCATAAATATATGGCTTTCTTTTGGAGCAGATTGATATCTTGCACATACACCTACAAAGAAAGGTGATGTCTTCTTTGCCGTGAGATAAAGCAATGATCCAATAAGTGCTCAGTATCTTGTTTGATCTACTGTGCTTGCCATCTGCATCCATATCCATTTTGATGATGTATTCATTGGTATTTTCACGAAGACTTCTCTTCCATACCAAATTTCTTCATTAAATCTCCGGTGTATTTTGTCGACTTATGAAGGTTCCATCATTCAAATTGTTTCACTTGGAGTCCAAGGAAGAATGTCGACTCTCCCATCATGCTCATTTCGAATTTGCTTTGCATGAGATTTGAAAATTTATCACATGACTCTTTGTTTGTGGATCCAAAAATGATGTCATCCACATATATTTGAACAAGCAATATGCTCTTCCCGTCTTGAATTACAAGAGTGTTCTATCCACTTTTCCTTTTGTGAATCCATTCTCGGTCGGGAAGTGTGATAAAGTATCATACCATGCTCTAGGTGCCTGTTTCAATCCATATAGAGCTTTCTTGAGTTTGTATACCTTATCTCCAAGAGTCTTCTGTTCAAATCCGGAGGTTGTTCAACATACACTTCTTCTTCCAATAAACCATTAAGGAATGCACTCTTTACATCCATTTGATATACAATGAAATTCTTGTGAGTCGTGCATAGGCGAAACATCCTTATAGCTTCCAATCTTGCTACAGGGCAAATGTTTCATCAAAATCTATCCCTTCTTCTTGGCAAAATCCTTTGGCTACTAATCTTGCTTTGTTTCTTACCCACGTAACCTTCCTCGTTCATCTTGTTTCAACACCCATTTAGTGCCAATAACATTTTGATGGGTGGGTCTTTGAACTAATTCACATACTTTATTTCTTTCAAACTGATTCGCTTCTTGCATAGCTTGAATCCAATGTGTGTCATCCAATGCTTGTGACACATCTTTAGGCTCTATTTGTGAGATAAAACATGTGAACATAGCTTCTTGTTGAGTTCGGATCTTGTTTTGACACCTTCTCTTATATCTCCAATGACTAGTTACGTGGATGGTCTCTCGGCCATCTTACATCGAGTTGGAGTAAGTTAGTTGGATTGATCGTCTTGCGGCTATGTTGCTTTGATCGCTTCTCTCGTCATCACTTAGGCAGATTTTCCAAATTTTTGAGACTCACTTTCTCATCTTCATCCGAGTTTATAATTCCGCTTCAAAAAGGGACTCTTGATGGTTGGTTGATTCACTTATCACCGATTCTTCCATGTCTTCTCCATTTACATTTGGCTCATCAAACACCACATGAATGGATTCCTCTCGTAACCATAGTCCTCTTGTTGAGTACTCTGTAGGCTTTGCTTTCACCGAGTATCCCAAGAAGATACCTTTATCGACTTTAGCATCAAAAGCCTTTAAATTATCTTTGCCATTGTTATGGATGAAGCATTTACATCCAAATATTCTAAAATATGCAACATTTGGTTTTCTCCTGTCCAAATCTCATGGGGAGTCTTTGTCACCGTCTGCTTATCATGCATCTATTTTGAGTGTAGCATCTTTGTGTTTATTGCTTGACCCAAAATCTTTTAGGTAGCCCCCGTCACTAACATGGTCCTTGCTGCTTCTTTGAGAGTTATATTCCTTCTTTTCTCGCAACTCCATTCTCACTGTGGAGTTCTTGCTGCAGAATAATTCATGACCAATGCCATTTTCAATACAATACTTGAGTTATTATACTATTGACAAACTCAGTTCCTCTGTTAGATCTTATTTTGATAATGGTTTGACTCTTCTCATTTTGAATCCTCTTCATCAGCTGTGGTAGTTTCTGTAGAGTTTCTTTCTTCTTACACATGAATATTGTCCATGTATATCTTGAGTAGTCATCTACTACCACCAAAGTGTATTTCTTCCCACTTATGCTAGCTGGTTCAACTGGACCAAATAGATCCATGTGTAGCAGATGCAATATTCTTGTTGAAGATGGACATGTCTTTTCTTTGAATGATGATTTGATTTGTTTTCTCTTCTGACATGCGTCACATATACTCTCCTTCTTGTATACTCGAGTCCGAAGTCCTTCCACAAGATTGCTTCCGCAAGCTTGTTAATCGTTTTGAAATTCAGGTGACTCGACTTCTTGTGCCCGCCAACTTGATTCAAATTGGTTTTTTGCTAAAAGACAGTGTTGGGTGTTGCGGTTGACCAATCCACGACATACATGTTCTTTTGTCGTCGCATCCTTGCAACACAACTTCATTTGATTCAAGATATCCTTGATTTGGCATATACCCATGTTAAATCCAACATTATAACCCTTGTCACGAGTTGGTGATGCTTAGCAAGTTGAAGTTGAGTCCTTCAACATATGCAACATCTGTGATTTCTAATCCATTTTTCTTGATGGATCCAATGCCTCTTATTTTTCCCGGAGCTTCATTTCCTCCAAATATGACTTTTGCTCCTTTGACTTCCTTGAATTTTGACAGATTTTTCTTGTTTCTGTCATGTGTCCGGAATGACCACTTTCCATGTACCAGGTTCCTTGGCACTCAGTTGTTCCTTGAACCTTATCTTCTTGGTCAGGTTGGTCTTGCTCCTTGGCCATCAGACAGATCAAGGCTTCTTCTTCAGAGTCACTTGAGTAGTCACCTTCACTACTCTCACCGAATCACCACGTGTCTCTTGACTTGGCTGTCTCGGCTGATCTCTGCAGCCAACATTGCCTTTTTCTTTTCTTGTCTTCTTTCTCTCAAGACCTTTCTTTCTTCTTCATTCCTGTATTTGTTGACTACGAGGATATGGGCAATCAATGGCATAGTGACCTGGTTGCCTACTCGCCCAATAGATTTTCAACCTTTTGATCAGCTCTTTCCATTCTTGGATTGTCAGCCCTTTGATATTCAGCCTTTTGATGCTCTGTTCTCTTGGTTGGCCTATCTTCCCTTGACTTGGAGGGAGCTGAGTGTCTTCTGGAGGATTCGCCCTTGCCTCTCTTGTAGTTCTTATTGAAGAACTTGTTAAACCTTTTAACCATCAGGGCTATTTCCTCTGGGTCAATGACTTCTTTGACCTCAGCTCTCTTGCCATCCTTAACAATTAGAGCAGTTGTTTTGGGCACAGCTGCCTCCTCTTGGTCTTTTCTTCTCAGCTCAAATTCGTAGGCTTTGAGATCTGAGAATAGCTCATGGTTGGATGTCTTTGATAGGTCCATGGAGTGTCTCATGGCCATGACTTTCATATCCCACTCAGTTGGGAGACTTCTTAGAATCTTCATACACATTTCCTTCTGTGTATATTCTTTTCCAAGTGCAGATAGCTCGTTGGTAATTTCTGTGAACCGAGCATCCAGTTGATCCAAGGTCTCTCCTGCGATCATTTTGAAATTCTCAAATTTCTGTACAACCACTGATAATTTATTTTCCTTGATTTGCTCTAAGCCTTCACAAATCAATGTTAGCGTGTCCCAGATTTCTTTAGCCGTTTTGCATGATTTGACTTTATTGAACATGGCTTTGTCCAAGGTTTTGTAAAGAATGTCCTTGGCCACATTGTCCAGGTTATATCTTTTTCTGTCATCATTTGTCCATTCAAACTCTTGGTTTTCAACCATGACTGGTCCGGGAGCAACATCCTCTTCACCTTCGATTGCGCTCTTCTTACTTGTACTTGTGTTCACTTTTAAAATTTGCGAGTGGCCCATCCTCTATCACTATCCACATCTCATCATGTAATGTTGATAGATGAGCTCGCATGCGAATTTTCCAATCATCAAATTCTTCAATTGTGAACATAGGGATGCGTGTCAAATTTGCTTCCATGATAATAACTTTTAATGATAAAAAGAGTTTTGAAAAACTTAAGTACTAAAACAGACTTTGAAAAATTTGGAGATCTAGTTCGGAACCAAGTGCGGAAGGCTCAATGAACCAACCGCTCCGATACCACTTGTAGGTCCCAAGGGGTGTGAGTGTAAGGTTTAGAAGGGGGTTGAATAAACCTTACCAATTTTTCGAGTCCTTTTAAATGTTCAGAATTGATACTACACAGCTGTGTCCTTGGTGGACAACTAATTTGGTTAATCAGTAGAGTTAGTCACTCAACAGACTTTCGACCGAGCTTTGTTGATAAAATAACTCAATTTTGTTAAGACTAAAGACTTAGTTCAATCGTAGTTTGTTTTCAGCGGAAGACTTAACACCCTTAAACTTGGTTTAGTTTTGATTTAATGCTTGGTTTTAGTACTTAGAGATTATCAAGTGGATAGCAAATTTATCAGCAGAGTTAAATAAATAAGATGCAGGAATTAAAGTCTTTGAAATGTAAATGACACGATAAGCTTTTATAGAGGTTCAAGATGGGGTAATTCTTCTACTCCTCTCTTCTCCAACTCTTGGAGGAATCCACTAGGTATTGATCAAGATATCTGAGTGGTAATGACCGGATACAAGTCTTAATCACACAAATGACTTGATCCTTTGGGACTCGAGTCTGAGATGCCTTGTCACGCAAAACCGCTTCTCGTGACGACTCAACTTCTTCACAGGGAAGCCGCCTTGCTACTACACCCACTTGCTCAAGCTCTTTGGATTTGATCACGGCCCTCCAAAACTTGAGACTGGTTCGACCTTGAACCTTCCTACAATCCTCCGTGGAATGTAGACCCTTGATTCTTCAACAATTTCCTCTTCAACTGATTGAAGTTATCTTTCCTTCACAGGTGAGTGTTGGATTGATTTCCTTCGTAGTTTAGGCTTGAGGATTGAACTTGAATGATTTGAGAATATTTTTGGTTACATATATTGCTTTTCTAGCTCGTATTTGTTTTCTAAATGTCAAGGTAACCAACATTCTCTCAAATAAACTCCTCAGCCTTTTATAGTGTTCTTTTGAAAATTTGTCCGTTGAAGAGATAGGCTTATTCTCAAAAGACACTTGTGGTCGTTGGCTTGTCTTGTTGCAGTCCTTGGAATTGCCACTTCCTCATATGAATTGTTCTTCAGCTTTTCAGAGTTCTGACATGGTGCAGTGCTTCCCATTGGTTTATTCCTTTTGCACGCTTCGGGACCGAGCACTTCAAGAAAGGTAGCATGGAGGTATTACTGTTTAAGTAATTCTCTTGATTTACGTAACGGATCACTTTCGATTATCTCGACTTAATCGCATTTCCTTGCTTTCCCCAGGTGACTTAGAGTCGACTTCCAATCATGGATGACTCTTCCGTCACTTCAACTTGAGACTTGGCTATCTTGAGTTGACTTGACTGATACTTTACTCAGCTACATCTCAGTTGCATCTTCAGTCGAGTTCCCTTCTTTGCCATACTCAGCTGTCTCGCAGCGGAGTCTTCCTTCTAGTCTCCAGTTGTCTTCTTGCATGTTTAGGCATAGCTGACTTAACTCAGCTTGACCAGCCCTATTAATTACAATGCGATTTTACAACAAAAATGGGGTGCCAACTTTCTAGTCTAAGTTTTACATGGCATTCATCAAAATCTAAACAATAAATTTCCCAACATTGGAGAAGAAGTAAGAAGAAAGAGTAGAGAGAGGTAGGAGGTTTAGAGAGAAGGAGGAGTAGAGGCTTGAGAGATAAATGTGTTAGATGAAAAAATGAGTTGAATTTTTGTGTAATAAGGCCATTTTGGCCGTCCACCATGGTAGAGAGGGGGGAGAAATTTTTGATTAATTTTGTCTTGCAAATTGTCTCTTGCATGGAGACAATTAAACTAGTCAAAGTATGGGCAAGGTATGGAAAGAGAAGGAATGTTGGGAAGACTCCAACATGTTGGGAAAAATAGTAATAAAGAATTGATGTATGAGATGATGTGTATAATGTTTGAATTAATGATATAATTATACACAAGATGACTAATATAAGGTGTAAGTGTACAAGAGTTGGATGATATTTCTACTCCAAAAATCATCACCATGGTCGTCCACTATAGGGGTATTATGGTAATTCCATATATTTTTTTGTCCAAAATTTGATGATAATAGATGAAATATATCAATCTCCAAAATAATTAGTGATTTCTTTGATCACTTATAAGTCTCATGATCACTTATACAAAATAAAAATATTAATTCTATAAGGTAAAGGTCTCTAAAATAAATAGTCTCTTAAAATTCTAAGGTGACTAATAAATACAAAAATAGTAATAATGATGATTCAAGTGATCATAAATGTGAAATAGAATTAATGATGATCATGATCATAAGTAATAAATAAAATTAATAAAATACAAAATATATATATTAATGATAATTACCCGTCTAAGTGACGCGGTAAAATAGTCGATCAAATACATAGACGACAATAAGAATCAATTATATGTTCGGAAAAATCGGGGCTTCACAATATTCAATTAAAATTTCAGCCATGTAATAAATTTTCTAATTTAGCGATCTTCGGTATTTCGAGCATAACTTCATGTAGGAAATTGATATCAGGATAATTCAAGTTTTATTGAAAAGCCAACAAAAAACTATAACTTATATGAGATATCAAAGTCAAATTCGCAATGAAAATATTTTTTATTTTTATTATAGGCTAGTTGGCCTGCCCAACACGCGGCCCATGGCGGGTTGGTTTGGGTTGAGGTTTCCCCGGCCTGCACCTTGGCGGGCTAGCCCGCCCCCTAAATGGTGGGATTTGTCAGGCCTTGGGCTGGCTCGCCTTTCCGGCCCATTTCTACAACTCTGCTCGGAATATAGATAGTATTAGGCAAGACCTTAATGGAAAAAAATGTCAGCAGTCAAGAGGAGCCTAGCGTCAAAGTGGTGGAATTCCTAAAAGAGTTGTTGGAATTTGGTTTGTAGAAATTGGGTGCGTTGACCCGATTTTGATCAAATGTTTAAGTAGTTTCCATTAGTGAAAATTAGAATTAACTTATATGTTAAAATTCTACTAAGTGAGTAGATGAGATTAGCATTAGGAATTTCTCAAAACCAATTCTGGGTGAATGGAAAATTAATGCTAGAAGTTAGCCACCTAAAACTAGAAATTGGTATGAAAAATGGAAAATATGGGGAAGGAGAAAAGCTCCATCCCACATAGGAGGAAAAAGCAAAGTATGCTTAATTTATAAATCCTAAGTTGGACAATTGGGTTTGGGCTCTTGGGGCACCAAAGTTTTTAAAAAGGTGAGGACCTACATGCTTGTGGGTTTGGTTCAAACACACACGCGCGCCGCTGCCGCCGCTCGATGGTCGATTCAGCTCGGCCCGGTCTGGGTCATGGGCCTGGGCCTGGGGGGCTTCAAGGCCATTATATTTTTTGGACCAAATTTATTTAAAACCCATTTAAATTAAATTAATTAATTATAATTAATTAAATTCCAACTAGGCAAGTGATGCGCGGACACGCACCGGATGACACGCCGTGACGGCTGAGCGATTACGCACGCCGCACCGCATGCGGACGATGAAAGCAAAACCTATCGCGTGCGCACTAGTTCGCGAACGCTTACGTCCGAACTGGTGCACCTGTCCTAGCAACCATGTGTATTTTTTGGTTGTAGACATGTCTTTTCGATCCAAAAGACGTATCCTTTTCATTAGGCACCTTGATGCCTATAAATACAAGGCCCCTGCAGATGAAATGAGACACGAAAATCATATAATAAAATCGAGCCATTTGCATCTGCATATTAAAATTATTCCCTTCAAAAGCTTGAAAGCCTTATACACTTTAAGTTCACTGTAGTTTCGACTTTTGCAAGTGCTTCTAAGTCAAAACAGTAAAGTTGTTGTATCTTAGGGACGATCGCCGGAACCGTAAGCACTTTGTATACAGGGCGATTTTGTCTTGCACAGACAGTATTAAATACTAGCCTCGACTTAAAATCCTGTCCAATTTTTGTTTAAACACTTTTAGCCATTTCTTGTAAACAGTAAACCACCCAAACAACAATCGCAAGATGAATCGTTTTGCTGTTTTCAAGACAATGGCATCCATTTCATTCACTCCGATGGCTGCTGTTCCTGCTCACGGCGAGAAACTGGCAAAATTCTCCGCCGCTGATTTCAAAAGATGCTTTTCTATTTCACTACCTTAGGATTGTCCCGTTTCTTGAAGGAGGACCTCTCTACCATTGGCAATGAAGAATCCGATAACCAAAGGAAGATCGATGTGGATGATTGACATAACAACGATTTCCATTGTCGGGACTATGTTTTGAACGGGCTGGAAGACACCCTCTATAACGTCTATAGTTCGTTCAAAACGTCCAAAGAGTTGTGGGACTCTTTGGAGAAAAAGTATAAAAAAGAAGATGCCGGCACAAAGAAATTTGCTGTCGACAAATTTTTGAATTACAAGATGGTTGACACCAAAACGGTAATTAGCCAAGTGTAAGAAATTCATATCATACTTCATGACTTGGTGTCTGAAGGGATGATTCTAAATGAATCATTCCAAGTGGTTGCGATTATTGAAAAATTGCCGCTATCGTGGAGATATTTTAAGAACTACCTCAAGCACAAGCGGAATGAAATGGGGCTTGAGGATTTGATAGTTCGACTTCGGATTGAGGAAGACAACCGCAATTTTGATTGAAAGTTGATAATTGTGAGGCTGTGATCACACTTTATGGAACACTAGTGGAGCTTCTGTTGCATTTTATAAATATAACAGAAGGTGTTGCCAAAAGTGTTGTAACATCACAACCACAGTTGCATAAGGTGTTGCCCAAAGTTTTGTAACACTAGAAGTAGACACAGTAACAAGTTAAGTCCGACGTGTTACTGAAGATGTGATAACACCAAAGGTTACACACCTTGTAAAAGATTTTTATGGAGTTATTGGAACTAAGGTTATAACTAGATTGTCGGGACAAGGTTCTAACAAAATAAAAGAAAAGTGGTCGAGAGCCATAAAAGCTCTGGGAAATCTTGTGTTGAACAAGGATACCATAAGTTGGAAGGAGAAGCTTTACTTTAGCAAACCACATAAATGATAATACATTGAAGTGTGGGGGTGCTTTGGCTAAAGTAGAAGCAACTAAGAAAATAAATTCAGCATTCATGATATAAATGACGGTACGATCACTAAATCAAGAAATGTTGTATTTATTAAAAGGTGTCTTTTCTTACAAGGAAAGATGTAAGTCTAGACATTTTCGTCGAAGACATAATACCATTAGACAGTTGATTTTGAATGGGGTTATTTCGGTTGACTACGTAAAGTCAAAGAAAAACCTTGTGGATCCGCTTAGAAAAGGTAGAAATCAAGATCAATTGTATAAATTGTTAAGGGGAATAGGTTTAAAATCCACAAAATAAAGAATGTTCATAGCGGTAACCCAACCTTATAAACTGGAGATCCCAAGACCTTGGTTCAATGGGACAACTAAGTTATGAATGTTCAACTGAACACTTGGAAAATGTATTAACTCATTCCCGGAACTTCCAAGTGAAATAGAAACCTGCTGAATGTGGTGAGGTTAAGTTTAAGACTTTTAATGATTCCTATACCGAAAGGTGGAGTATGGCAGGATACTTTTCAACAGGAGATCACCTATATAAGTGAGAAGTAATTGTCGCTTCAAAGAAACACTTATGAATCTAAGATATGGTCCAGGGCCGAAATGGACACAACGTGAGAACAACAAGTGTTAGAATTGTTATTTTGTAAGTACTGTTGTCTCGGTTTACACAAACGGCTGAGTAGTTCAAGACATCATGTTACTAAGCAGCTAGTAAATCCGATAGTATTTTACTAAGGAATGTTCAAAGCCACAAGCTACATATCCAGACGCAATAACAGTTCGCCGAGACTTTCAAGTGAATTTGCATACACCCATACATTAATTTCATTCATGTTGGGGATTGTTGGAATTTGGTTTGTAGAAATTGGGTGTTGACTCAATTTTGACCAAATATTAAGTGGTTTTCATTAGTGAAAAATGAAATTAAATATTATGTTAAAATTCTAATAAGTGAGTAGATGAGATTTGTATTTGAAATTTCTCAAAACTAATTCCAGGTGAATGAGAAATTAATGCTAGAAGTTAGCCACTTAAAACCAGAAATTGGTATGGAAAATAGAAAATTGGGGAAGGAGAAAAACTCCATCTCATATAGGAGGAAAAAGCAAAGTATGCTCAATTTATAAATTCCAAGTTGGACAATTGGGTTCGGGCCCTTGGGGCACTAAAGTTTTTAAAGGGGTAAGGATCTACATGCTTGTGGGTTTGGGCTTCAAGGCCCTTATATTTTCTTGAACCAAATTTATTTAAAACCCTTGTAAATTAAATTAAATATTTTTAATTAATTAAATTCCAATTGGGCAAGTGGTGCGCGGCGCGCAGCGGAGTGCACGGACGCACATCGGGACGACCGCGCACGTGCACTGGGCCGTTCTTGTGGCGCGCGACCGCTGAAAATGAGCGAAACCTATCGCGTGTGCACTAGTGCGCGGATGCGCACGTTCGAACTGGTGCACTTGTTCGAGCAACCAGGTGCATATTTTGGCTGTAGACATGTCTTTTCGATCCAAAAGACATCCTTTCTATCAGGGCACCGTGATGCCTATAAATACAAGGCCCCTGCAGATGAAATCAGACACAAAAATCAGATAATAAAATCGAGTCATTTGCATCTGCATATTAAAATTATTCCCTTCAAAAGCTTGAAAGCACTTTAAGTTCGCTTTAGTTTTGACTTTTGCAAGTGCTGCTAAGTCGAAACAATAAATTCATTGTATCTTAGGGACGATCGCCGGAACCGTAAGCACTTTGTATACGGGACGATTTTGTCTTGCGGAGATAGTATTACATATTAGCCTCGACTTAAAATCCTGTCCAATTTTTGTCTAAATACTTTTAGCCATTTCTTGTAAGCAGTAAACCACCCAAACAACAAGAGTTTACATGCCTAGCTCAATGAAAAGACAATCCAGGTTCGAGTGATAGTTTACTAGTAAGAGATCAACGAAAAGTAGCTAAAATCTCTGTTTGGATGAAAATGGAATGGGATTCTTCCGATACTAAGATAGCGAACTAGTACACCGCCTTCTATTCTTTGCCACAGAGAGCACTCGTCACTCATTTCTAGTTGGCTTGGCTACACCGGTCAAGAACCTTTTTCATCGTGTTTGGGAGACTAGTCGGGGCTCAGCTGAGATTTTAGAACAATTATACTTACTCGTTTGCCTAGGCGCACAAGTGAGGGAAGTCCGAAGAAGGTCGGCTGATGTGAAATAACAAAAGGGGAAATTGCATGGAATACGATGATTCTTGTACTATTACCACACAATACGCTCCAATTACTCTTGTGCCTATTTTTTTACTTTTGTACCTTTTTGTTTTACGCTCCTTGCTATTTTTTGATTATTTTTATTTTTTTGTTCCTGCATTGTTTTATATGTTATATAAGTTGTTTCGATGTTGTTTAAATTTGTTTCTTTGTTGTTTCTATGTTGTTTCTTTGTTGTTTCGATGTTTCAAAACAACTTTAACCTATTTTTTATGCTGTTTTTTATTCATATATTATTTTGTACATTGTTTCTAAGGATAATTACAAAAAGTACCCCTAAGGTTTGACCTAATTACAAAAAAACCCAGCTAACTTTTAAAATTACAAAAAGTACTCTTGAGGTATGATTCAATGTTAAAACTAAGGGGCAAACTGCAATATTTTTATAAATAAGAAGGGGGATATTAAATATTTTTTTCCTTATGAAAGGTTTAAATGCTAGACAAAATGAAACCTCGGGGGTATTATTTGTAATTTTGAAAGTTAGGTAGGTTTTTTTGTAATTAGGTCAAACCTTAAGGGTACTTTTTGTAATTGTCCCTTGATTCTATTGTTTCGGTATTGTTCTATAATATTTTTAATGTTGTGCTAATAATTTTTTTTATTGTTTTCATGTAGTATTCAATGTGTAAATACAATTTTACCTATTTTAAGCTCTTTTTATTCATGTTGTGTTTTAAATATTTTTTACATTGTTTCTGGGTTGTTTCCATACCCTTTTTTAATGTTTTTCTGATGTTTCTTTGTTGTTTCAATGAAGTTTTCGATGTTTAAATACAATTTTACCTATTTTTGTTAAAAGAAACATGTTAGAAACAATTTTGAAACACAGAAACATGTTTGAAACACAGAAACATGTTTGAAACATGTTAGAAACAATGTTGAAATAAAGCGTAAAAATGTCCGGCAATTTTGCTGGAGCGTATTGTTGTGTAAAAAAGGAGCGGGATCATAAATTTAGGTAAAATTGTACCGGAAAGTGAAAAGACTGACATTGACTTAAAAAATGTGGGTATTTCTGTCAATTGCCCATAACAAAATAATTTTAAAGCCCATTCTCAGTTAAAAGACGATTTAGATCCAAACTCTATCGGCCTGCACTTAACTTCTAAACGGGCTTCTTATGGTTATTCGGCTCATGGACCTTAAGGCTTTGTTTGGGCATCCTTCAGTTAAGAGAAGTTATTGGTGTTGCTGCCCTTTTCATTCATGTCGACCATCCACCGACTTCGACCCACCCCAAACACCCATCACGTAAATAAATCAATTAGAGAAATAACGAAATAAAAAAATAACTTAATTAACTGTCCCTTAACGCGGTAACTATAATAAATATAAAAGATTTAATAATATACCTTTTTTTTTACTTTAACATAGTTTCTATGTTGACTAAGTTCCCATTACATATATCACTTCATATTTTATTAGTTAATACACTTTGCTATGAATTTTCTACTCATCATAAATTTGAAAAAAACAATAAATATATCCCCAAAAAACATTTTCATTAATTACATAAAATATCATTAATATTTTTTATTCTTTATTAAATGATTACAAGTTCATGAAACTATGTTAAACTCATTTATAGTCATCTTAATAAAGTAACACTGATAAAATCAAGTGCCAAAAAGATTAAATATAATATTTTTAAAAATTAAAACAGTATCAATATTCATATACCACTGAAGCTTTATTTACTGATAACCCAAAAATAAAAAATAAAAAACTTTATCTTGATCTGTTTAAAACTTTTAAGGCCATAAGGTTCACATCTTTTGAAGATCCAGAAAAGGCCTGGAATTATCCAGAATGTGACCAAAATCTTGAAGAATCCATGAGCGGGGGTGGTGGTGGGTGTGGGTACGGCTAATCCTAAATGGTCCTCCAAATCTATGACTAGGCAATTCATTCTGTTGAATCTTCTTATTATTTAATTTTCTTTATGTCACATTTACTGAAAATTCAAGAAATTATGTCGACATTATGTCTAACAGCTTTCTTCATCTAGAGGATATATTCTTTGGGTATTGTACTTGAGTCATTTTCATTGAACTATGTTCCAACTTCCAAGCATATTGGAAATTGCGATTATTCAAATTGAAGATTCTGATCATATCTGATTTTTATAAATAATAGATATACCCTTAAATTTTCGTTAATTCTGGGTCAAAGTATTTAAATAGTAGCTGAGAAAAATAATCTATAATGGTAAATTAATTGTCTTAGTTTTATTAATTTTTAAGTATTTTATATTCCATATAATTTCACAAAATTCATATCACATACTATATTAAGGAAAAAAATTGTCTGAAAGTATTCATTTACCCTTACACATATGCTATATATGGATTCTTTATTTTTGGTTTTTTCATGTTCAGAATCATAATTGATTATAAGATCATCACATGAATAATTAGCATATTCGGAAATCTAATTAAAATGGACATTCAGATATAGGGTAAATTCCATGCCACCCAATTTGGGTAGTTACTTAAGTGTGTTAATCACCATTGGATCAACACACACCCATGTAGATGTGTGTGTGTATGTATTGATCCAATGATGATGAATCCACTTGGGTACCATGGAATAGACCCAGATATATATGGGCGAAGCCACATGAGGCCCAGTGCGGTCGACGGACCGCACTAGGTCGCATTGGATTTCGAAATTGCGCTATTAAATTTGGGTTAGACCGCACTAGGAACTCGGAATGGTCCTGTTAAATTTGGATTGGACCACACTGATAATTCAACCTATAAAAAAAAATTAAGATAAAATTTAAAAAGCCAAAAGAATTAAGCATCATCTGACCCAATTATGCATTAATTGCTCCAAATTAACTTGATAATATACAACTTTTTGTAAACACTTTTCAAATAAACTTTTGAATCTAAAAGTTCATTTTTAATAATAATAATAATAATAATAATAATAATAGTTGTTTGGTTGTTAATTTAGCATCACATCTTCAAAAAGTTAAGCCAAAATTGGAGAATATGAAAAATGACAAAGAATTGTTAAATATATTACCTTCAAATTTGCTTTTTTTATTGAAATATTTCTTATGTTCTGTTTTTTAAAATTACGGCTCGATAATCGCCCAATCGAAATGATTTTTTTTTACCGTACTGGCCAAAAATCCTGGCTACACCTATGCAGATATAGATGTCCATTTAAGAAAAATAAAAACGATGTGTTTGGTGGTTAATTGGTTATTTCAAATGGAAATGAGAGAAATGATCTTTTATAACTTTAGAATTTCATTTATGGTTAACTAAGAAAAATAAAAACTTGAACATAATGTTGGAAAGCATGAGGTGGCTTGCTCTCCCTTCACCACAGTCTTGGGAGGACACCACCTCCTTTTGAGATCTCCATTCTTATCACAATTCATAAATGCATATTTTGTACATACATATATATACATATATTTAATATAATATATTATAGATATAATATATAGAGAGAGACAGAGTGCGTCTCATATAGTTATAGTTAAACATAAAACCTTCACCAAATAGTGAGAGGGGTAGAGAAAATAGAGAGAGAGTGCTTATTGGGATAAAGAATAATGGATTGAATTTCTGTTAGGGATAGTGCCCTTAAAGCAATTATGAATTGTTTTTTATTATTAATAAAAGCGACATTTATTTTCGAACTCTTTTTACATATTGTATGTATTTTGTTGAACATCATGAAAATCCCTAGTTTATTTATTGTAACCATAATCTTAGTATATAAGAGTTATATACAAGAGGATTAAGATTGTGGATAATAAACTAAAATTAAGTCCGTGATGAAATTAATTAAAGTATGGGATCTTTAATTAAAACATCATTAATGCGGCCCAGAACATTTTGAATGTGACTGTCTTATCCGGACCGTCGATGTGGAGACATCTTAGTGGGGCATTTATATATGATTTGATCATATAGGACTTGGACCGATTTAATTCGAATTTTCCATACAAATTCCGTTGTAGAAATGGAAAATCAAATTAAATCACTAGATGATCATATATGGATAAATCTTAATCCCGAGTGATTATAGACTCTGTTTATTTTAGTGTGATTCTTAATTTGCTCGTTTAAGTATGTCCTACGACATTCCCAACACTTGCATTTTAGATTCATATTCGAATTAAATAGCAGGGAATATAAATTCACGAGATATGGAATCCATTCCTTCTTGCGGAAGTAGAAAGACGATTCCCTCATTTGTTAATTCCGAACTCGAATGGTTTGAGATCTCTAATTTATAATCCGATTATAAATTAACCATTCACTAGTGAATTAATGGTAAATGAGGATAAGATGTAATTGAAGGGGTTTAACGGATACTTCCTAGCTTCAATTACGAATTGTCTATGGAGGATTAATCTATATGTAATGATTATATCGAAATGGGAATTTGCTCAATTCGTAGAGTAAGATATTCTATAATTATAAGAGTGCAATTCCGAATTTATAGTGGAGTAATATCGGAATTAATAAGTCGGATAAATTAATTAAAGAGTTAATTGTTTATTCGATTTATTGGAGCTTATAATTATAGGTCCATGGTCCCCGGTTCGCCTTCCTAGAGTAAACGGGTTAGAAATAATATTTTATGTTCCTAAGGGTTTTTTTTTTGGAAAAAGAGTTTTCCAAAATATTTGGGCTAATATATTAATATTAGTTAATTTCGGGAATATTTGATATTCTACAGTTTTGACTGTATTTGGAATTAAATAAATATAAGATATTTATAATATTAATATAATTAAATTGATAATTATATTGGATAATTATCAATTAGAGTTTGAGTCTATCTAAAATTATTAATTCTAGAATAGATAGGAAACTAAGTTGGAGTGGGAAACTGATTGAACTAGACTTATAAAAAGGGGACCACATTCTCACAATTGGAACACACAATTTACGGCATTACCAATTAGCCATACAACAATAGCCGTCGCCCCTCCCTGCTTTTGAAAAGAGTTTTTTCAAATTTAGAAAAGGAATTTGGTCAACAAAAGTTTTGTCATCAATTCAATTGAATTGTTCAATTATTTTGTCTTCTCTCGGCCGTTCTCAAAGTATCAAAGGGCAGCGGCTTTTTGTTCCTTTTTAATAGTGAAATTTGTGGTTTAATTTTTACCTAGTTCAATTCCCCTCCTATCCAGTTAGCCCAATCATACTATCTCATGAGTTGAGTACATAGTAGGAAAATAAAAGTTAGGAACTTAGAATTATTATTTGGGTGCCCACACACTGCCGTTGATAGGGAGGATCGAATTGGAAGATCGCGGCGTCTACGAGCTTCGGGGATTCGGAGGATTGACGGAGAAAAAGCGAAGAACAAGAAAATCGTCGAAAGAGGTAAATTTTCTTTTCTTCCTTTAGTTTGAATAAATTTAATAAGCATGATCTTATGTTCTTACATCAAAAACTCGATTTTCGAAATCCCACGCTTCCGCTTCCGCTTGATTAGATCGAAAAGCCGGATCTTATTTATTTGATTAGATCCGGGGCCCGAATAATTTCCAACAATTTCTTCATCATTAGTACTTCTATTCCAGGTAAGTTGTAATTTACTTAATTTTTGGATTCAAATATTTGTTGGGTTACTTTAAAGTAGAATGTTTGGGGTCTTAAGGATGATGAATTAGTTTTAAGTGGATTTTTTAAGGCGGTGGGACTATGTTACCCACTTAAGTTCCATTTAAAGATTAATTACACTAATGCAATGTCATAAATATTTAATTGTAGTACTATTAACTAAGTTAATTTGTCACGTTTAGTGTACCAACCTTATAAATGCATGTAGCTTTTTGTTATTGGTACATCCATGCAGAGATAATCATATCATTTAGATTAATTATTTAATTTAATAATTAATAATGCTTTAACTTTTAGATATGATGCCCATAAATTTTATTTTTCTTTTTTGAATGTGACAAGAACAAATTACTATCAAACGTGGACTTCATAAAATTAAAGAAGATTGATAAGCCCACCACCTAACAACCTTCATCATAAAATCATAAAGCATCACTTTGAATCAATGGAAAAAGAATCATGAAATGACAATAATTGTTGTTTCCATTGGAAAGAAATCATAGTAGTACTAGTTTCCCCACATGGAAATTAAATATTAAATAATATTCTAAAACATTAATTGGATATAGTCATATAGATGTTATATATGAAGCAAAATCCAAATTCCAAAGGGCTTTATTCATAGTGGGTTGGTTTGGTTCAAATGAGAAATGAACAACTTGTTGCTTTGAACATTCAAAGATGGACAATTTTGTACCTGCCCACTATCTCTAGTTAAGTGAATGAAAAAAGAAATCATGGAATTCGTTTTTATTTGGATTTCAATCCACCACTTTTTGGATCAATACATCATTATTTCCACGAAATTAAACTCCATGGAGGAATTTTTTGGTTGTTTTATAATTTCATAATAGTTCAAAAAAAATGATTGATAAGTTGGATGGCATAGCTTAAATTGAGGCAGTCATTGTGATTAATTAGATAATAATTGATAAAACTATTAATATGAAACAATTACATATGAAAAATATCAACAATAGAACCTAATACCTAATTCATACACATAGGTCATACACAACCTTGTGCTCGACTTATGTAGTCAGGACGATTAACCCAGGTTCGATCCCATATGAGTACGTGTATGTCCCGACTCCTCCCCTATTACTTCCCATGTACAAAAAATTTCATACATATATAAGTTATTTATAAGTTATCTCGAACCAATTTGAATTAAATAAATAAATCATATATACATCTAATATTTCTTGAAGGAAGAATGAAAACGATAGGCAACAAGAAAGAGAAACTTATCCTCAAGCTTCATAAAGGTGTCTATCTGAATATAGTATGCTATAATTTCACATGTCGGCTTCTTGATATTTTTTTGGTTGATTAGTCTTTGAGGTGTTACTATTTTTTTATTTAACAGAATATTTGTTCATTATTCAATATTTGTGTCCGAGTACAACCTGGCAGTGGCGGATCCAGTATTTTTAAAATGGGGATACGATCGATATTAAAAAGAAACATGCACATAAACATTATTTAATATTGGGCAAAATACAGTTTACCCCCTTGAACTTGGCCCAATGTACCAAACACCCCACTGAACTTAACAATGTAACAATTACACCCCTCAATCAAAGTATGTGGACAAAATTACCCTTAGTAATAATTATTTTTTGGCATGTTTTAATAATTGTACATTAATTTTAATTTTATATTCTTTATTTAAATTATTTTGATTATTTGAGTTTAATGTATTTAACTCTTTCAAATAATACAAATAAAAAATAAAAGTATAACCTATTTAATTAAATAAACTCTCAATATTAGAAAAAATATGAATACATATATATTCTAAAATCTAATTTAGTTATATATTGTTTACACTTCTTAATTTGTTTATTATTTATTCAATATGATTAAGTAGTATAAAATATAAATAAATTTAAATCTTTAATGAATAATCGATTATTTTATTAGAAATATAAATTATTAATAATTTTTAAAAGAATAAGATGTATATTCAGTATACAAAATTATTTTTATTCGCATTATTTGAAAGAGTTAAATACTTGAACTTTCAATATTTTTATATATTTATTTTACTCATCTATTATTAAAAATATTTTTAATATGTGAACTAGTTAAGTCACTAGCTGTTTTTTTTAAAAAAAAATAATTTAAATAAAAGTACAAAATTAAAATTACGGAATAATTTTTAAAATATGTTAAAAATAATTATCATTAGGGTATTTTTGTCCACATACTTTGATTGAGGAGGGTAATTGTTACATTGTCGAGTTCAGGGGGTGTTTGGTACATTGGGCCAAGTTCAGGGGGTAAAATGTATTTTTCCCTTTAATATTTAAAGTTGTATAACCTAAAATTTGCAAATAAAAAAGAACATACATACCATTAAAATAAAAATTACAATTGCAACTGGGTCCGACGTGTTTTTATTTTGACTACAATGTCATCATCGATTATTTTTTTTGTAGAAGTACATCATTCTCAACAAAAGTGACAAAACAATCCGTTAATGCAATATATTTTTGGCATAGTCATTCCTAAAAAACTGGGGGTACAATTTTTTTATTATTATTGTTATTAACTAAAGATTACTTTGATTTTTTTTCAAATTGGGGGTACAGAAAATGGATCCGCCACTGCAACCTGGATAATTTAAGTTGAAGTTTTTAAGGGCAGTAATAAAAAAATAACGATTAGTTGCAAAAAGGATAAAATTATTTCCCTTGACAAAGTGGGAAAAAAAAGTGATTAGTCAATTGAGGACAAACTTTTTGAAGCTTATCATTAAAAGCTTAAATTTATGTGTAATTTCCATGTGTGTTAGTTAAACATAGTATTAATCCACCAGGGTGGGGTGATGTGATATTATTCCAGTAGTTAGATTGGTACTCGGGGAAATTGTTTAAATATAGTGAAAATTAAAACATATTGTCAAAATAGGGTAAAAATGGGATGGATTGCGTATTTACTCGTTGGCACATACAATAACTGCGCCGGCTATTTTTTTATTTTTTTAATATGCTGGCGCACATTATATGTGCGCGCCAAAGAACGTTAGGGGTAGGGTGGGGGTGAAGTGAAATGGGGTGGGGTGGGGGTGAATGGGTGGCGCACCTCACTTGTGCGCCACCCAAACAAATTTTGTTGGGGTGGGGTGGCAGGCAGGGGTGGGGTGTGGGGAGTGGAGGTGGGAAAGCTTTTTTATTATTTAATTTAATAATAAATTAATGATTATGCAATAAATTAATTCATATATAACTTTTTCGTTTTTTATCTGTTTTTAACGTGTAATATATCAAATTAATTATTTTTTTACGATCTTCAATTTGACATCCATATTGCATATTTTTGCAAGAAGATAAATACATAGTCATAAATTGGTCTCGATTTGATAAGATTATTCTTACGCGATACACGTATTGTAATTAGAATTCGACAATACCCCTAATTTTTATCCTAAAGTTGAATTTTTTCGATAAAGTTGATTAGGAAAATACACATGTCACAATCCGGAAAAAAAATCAACTTTATCAAATCGAGATAAAAAAAATATGATTGTGTATTTAGGATAAAAATTAGGGGTATTGTCGAATTCTAATTACAATACGTGTATCGCGTAAGAATAATCTTATCAAATCGAGACCAATTTATGACTATGTATTTATCTTCTTGCAAAAATATGCAATATGGATGTCAAATTGAAGATCGTAAAAAAATAATTAATTTGATATATTACACGTTAAAAACAGATAAAAAACGAAAAAGTTACATATGAATTAATTTATTGCATAATCATTAATTTATTATTAAATTAAATAATAAAAAAAGCTTTCCCACCTCCACTCCCCACACCCCACCCCCTGCCTGCCACCCCACCCCCAACAAAATTTGTTTGGGTGGCGCACAAGTGAGGTGCGCCACCCATTCACCCCCACCCCACCCCATTTCACTTCACCCCCACCCTACCCCCTAAACGTTGCTGGCGCACATATAATGTGCGCCAGCATATTAAAAAAATAAAAAAAATAGCCTGGCGCAGTTATTGTATGCGCCAACGAGTAAATACGCAACCCATCCCATTTTTACCCTATTTTGACAATATGTTTTCATTTTCACTATATTTAAACAATTTCCCCTTGGTACTCAATCCAAACCTGATTGGAATGAGCAAAATTGATGTGTCTAGGGTGGGACGGGGAAGTATTGATAGGGGTGACAATCCCGACTCGACACGAAAATCCAATCTATTGAGAGAAATATGAAAACGACTCGAACACGAACACAACTAACACAAAGTTACCGATATGTCTAAAACGTAGTTGTTTTATCTTTTACTTAATTTTTGATGTATTTTGAGCATAACCCAAAATCAACCCGAAATCAAATACGGACCCGACCCGATGGCCCAAATTGACACCCCTATGTATTGAGACCAGTTCAACCAGAAAGAAAGTTAGTTAAATTTCTCTATTTAAGAATGCCATATCTGTAACTATAGTTATTCTTTCAGTTTTATTCAAATATAATTTCATATATGTTTTAGAAAATAAAATAATTTTTTGATTGTTCATGTGGCAAATATATTGTCCACTAGATAAATTTTGAACACTATCAATTTGCATTTGGATGAGAGGATTTGGATTTGGTGAGAGAATTTAGAGAAGGATTTCAAATGACTCCAAAGAAGACTTGAAATCCTCTAAAATGACTCCAAAAATAGCTTCCAAGAATTTGAAATCTATTATAAAATTACTTCATCCAAAAAACCTCAATGAATTTATTATTATGAATTTGAAATCCATAACTCAAATCCTTCCATCCAAATGTAGCCTATTAATGGTATGAATTGAAAATCAACCGGTCATAAAAATTTATCATCTTTTTAGCAATAATAATTTTTGTACTTCTAAGGCAACTCCATTGTGAAAAAGGCAGTCACCCACCCCAACCACACGGCCCCACCCGAACCGCATTTTGGTTCAAATTGTGTGTGCTCAGACAAAGGGTTTGGTTCATGATCCTATCAACTTTTAACGTTCGAAAAGCCAAAAGAAAGGACAAAAGCCTAACCCACAAAAACAAATAATAATTATTTCAAAACACTAATCTTTTCTACATTTTATAAAAAAATTGATTTTGATTTTAATCGAATGTTCACTTGGTTTTATACCATTGATTTGGGCTTCCTAAACTTGAGTTTTGTGTTGTTTTTGAGTATTTTGAGTCATTTGAGTAGCCAAGCCATGTTGAGAGCCAATTATATTAAGTTTATAGTCATAGTAATGAATCGTGTATCAAAAGAAGTACAAACGAGCAAACAACGAGAGATTGATTTGAAGAAACGTCCAATTGCGTCTGCAAATTTCCATCACTGGCAGCGTTTCGTATTTTGGCCATAACTCTCTCTACAAAATTGATATTGAGATGATTCAAGTGGCTATGGAAAGCTGAGATAAGGCTACAACTTTGATGAAGGGCACAAAAGCAAATTCGGACATTTGGTGGGTGAAAAAAAAAAAACGGGTGAAGCGCCGATACGTCTGAGCGACGGGTGGTTTTTTGGCTAGGCGGGCGTTGATGTGCCCATCTCGGGCGCCGCAGCGCCCCTGGACGGAAATTCCTATGTTCCTCTACCTATTTCTTGAACTTTTAAGGGACTATAAATACATATATGAGATGCTTGATCTAGGGCATGAAGGAAAGGCTGGGAATATACCCAAGAACACAAGAAATACATCAACTTCATCAAGGAAGAACCAAGGGAAGAATCGGGTCGAATCGAAGCTTGAGGATTGAAGATCAATCGAGAGATTATCCATTTCCCTAAGTTTTCTCATTCTTTGTGCTTTAATCTTTCATTTTAGCTTGTCATGAATATGAACAATTTGTTTATGGGTTGTTTATTTGTAATGAGTAGCTAAACTTCTTGTGATTTCCGGGTTTTGGAAGTAGATTAATTGAACTCTTGTTGAATGTTTTAATCTTAATTGAAGTTATTGTCTTGAAGACTATTTGAGTACTTTGTTCTTATTCTTGTTTTATCATTTGGCCAATGATTTAGCATGTTTGATATATTGATTCATAATTCGAGAGATGAGTTTCAATATTAGATCTTGAGTACTTGACATGAATATTTGCATAATCGAGAGGTTTGTGAATATTTGTGAGGATATATGATCTTTTGTGCATCCTGGGAGTTATGTATCTTATGTTGAGTAGAGATCTTGCATAGATATTTCAATCTACACTTTATATACATCTCGAGAGGAGGATAAAATATCGTTGTGATCGTCTTATAGGTGTAGTGATAATAACTTTGACTTTGATTAAATCGGACAACAAGAGGAATATTAATTGAAACCATAACCCGGGAATCCATTTCATTCCCTTGATAATTCCATTATTCTTAGTATCTTGTGTTTTTGTGGTTAATCTTGTCTTTACTTCTACTACAATTATCAAATTTCGATCGTCTAAATAAAAATAAGACTATCTTAGTTCAATACTTAGCGCATAAATTTATTAGTCTTCGTGGATACGACCTTGCTTACCCTATTCTATAAACTACACCGTACACTTGCGGTGAAGCTAAAAATAAGGCGAACAAGTTTTTGGCGTCGTTGCCGGGGATTAATACAATTTTTAGTGCTAATATTGCGATAGATAGAATTATTTTTAATTTAGACATTTTTTTATTTTATTTTTCTTTTGTAAATTCTATCTCTACAATGTTTGATTTGTTTCTTTGAGTTGGTGCAGGTAGTTCACAAGTACTCGCTCGGATGGAGAAAGTCAGCTACTTCAATAACTGTAATTCTTATAGTTATTGGAATAATCCTACTCCTACGTGCTACTATCCAGATTGGGAGAATCACGAAGATGTTTTATATGCTAACACGGAGAATGTGATTCAACTGCCATCAAGCTTCAATTTAACGAATGGATTTACTAATGCAGAAGGTAAACCATCTTTAGAAGAAGCCCTCACCTCGTTAATGAGTCAAACAAGATTGTTCATGAGCGAGACGAGGGACCGTTTTACACTTGATGAAGCAAATAAGGACAATATGGAGTTGCAATTGACACAGTTGGCCAGTACGATGAAAACCCTTGAGACTCAAATGGGCGATTAGTTACAATTATTGGTGGGCAACATCAAAAAGCCAATTTTCAAGCACCATCAAGCCAACTCGAAGGAACAATGTAGTGCCATTCATCAAAGGAGTGGTACCGAATACGAGGAGCCGAAAATCCTGGAAAAGCAAGAAAGTTTGGATCCAAACACGGATTGTGCGTCTATGCACTTTCAGCCTGTGTGTGGTACCGAAAAGGAGCAAAAACAGGACAAGGAACACACGAACCATGTGTGTACGCCCGTGCAATGCGTGCAAGATATCATAAGAAAACTATTCCAGAATGAGACGAGCACAAACTATGCATATGCACACGAACAATATGCGCGCAATTCAAATCAAAGTGTTCCAACACCAGGACTCCACTACTTTCTTGGAAATCCTAATTATGCATTACTAGATGCAAACAATGCAAAAACGGTTCTTGACCACGACCCAAAGCAGCTAATATATGCATTCAAAGGTGGTACGAATTGAAATTAACTGGCGTCGAGCTAAAGACGTTAATTGTAGCGCTTGTTGGGAGGCAACCCAACTGTTTGTGGTGTGATTTTTGTTTTTGTTTCTTTTCTTAAAAAGAAAAAAGAAAATTACCTGATTTTACTTCACAGCCACGCACGGGCAGGGCGTGCATGAATGAGAAATTGGAGATATTGCTACGGCCCCACACACGAGCAAAGTGCGTTTGGTGCACACGCCCGTGCGGAGGAGACGCCCAAGGAGGGCCACGAACCGCCGCCACCCCCACAATAAATCAGGTCCAATCCACATAGGTTTATATTGAAATTCTACCTTTTCTTACGTGCGATATAATTTCATTTAAGTTTGGTGGGAGAGATAGTTATTTTGATATGAAATGTGTGGATATATATATATATATATATATATATATATAAAATTGTGCATTTTGTGTGTTTCCATGTAGTTGCATGTAAAGCATTTTAGGTTGCATTTACATTAGAAGCACGTTTACAGTTTTAGCACATTCATTGTTTTCATAGATTTTAAGGAGTGAGTTGATCGTGTGCGACGAGACTTGATGCTTATATTTTTGAAAAATTTGTATTGTTTTGATTGGGTGTTGAGTATGAGTTGATTGAGCCATGAATAGATGATATTGAGCATGTGGATATTGAAAACATGGTTTGATGCTTTTGAATTATGTATTTGCAAGCCTGTGAGCTTTTGAGCCTTTACTGCTTTCACATTATGCAGTCTTGTTGATGATTTGAGTGTTTCATTCATGTTGTTAGAATTCTAGAACTTGCTCTGGTATCTCTGTCAAGGTCACATGTTGTATGCGAAATGTGAAAATGATCAGGGCCATTTTGTTAGCCCTTGAAACCTTTTGCTTACCTAATGATGATATTGAAATCCCTAGTTAGCCAACTTGAGCCTATTGCCTATTTTTTGATAGCCACAATTCAAGCCTTAACTTGATAAATCTTTTACCCAAAACTTGAGCGTATAGCATTGAGTAAAAGGATTGGATAAGGGTGAATGGGTGAAATCAAAATTTTAGAAGATGGTGTTAGAGTTGGTTGATGAGAACAAAGAGGAAGAAAAAGGAAGAGAAATAAAGTGTTGAAAACTCGTATAAATGTCGGAAAAAAAATCGGCTTTATAAATGAGTTCCATTTAAATGAACTTGGGGGCTAAGGATTGTAATTTGAGGCGATTCTCAAAAGAAAGAAAGGAGATTGAGATAAGAGGAGTTGATGAAAATCAGAGATGATTTGAGTAGCATATTGAGCTTTAATGTAGATGATTTATATGCTCACTGGTCTATATGCTTGAGTTTGAGTCACTCTATCCATATTTTCCTACCCTAACCAAAGAACCTTCATTACAACCAAAGAAAAAAGTCTTTTTTGATTCACAAATTGCATACATTCTAGTGGCAGAGATATGAGACGAATTGCAAGTTTATGGTAATTTGCGACATTGAATTGATTTGAGCGTAAACACGTCCTATATTCATTCGAAATGAGAGTATACACTTGATCTTTGAGAGACGTGATTCTTAGCATTTACCATGGTTTCCTTGATGTATGCTCTATGTTAGATGTTTGAGGCTTGGTTGATTCGTTGCTTGACACCTATGATGAACAATACGAATTTTATAGAGTTGTTGTGCATTTTACTTTTCATTATTCCTAATCATGTTTTATCTTGTTTCTAAAAGCGTTGACCGGGACGGCCAACAGTTTAAGTTTGGGGGTATTTGTTCACTTGGTTTTATACCATTGATTTGGGCTTCCTAGACTTGAGTTTTGTGTTGTTTTTGAGTATTTTGAGTCATTTGAGTAGCCAAGCCATGTTGAGAGCCAATTATATTGAGTTTATAGTCATAGTAATGAATCGTGTATCAAAAGAAGTACAAACGAGCAAACAACGAGAGATTGATTTGAAGAAACGTCCAATTGCGTCTGCAAATTTCCATCACTGGCAGCATTTCGTATTTTGGCCATAATTCTCTATACAAAATTGATATTGAGATGATTCAAGTGGCTATGGAAATCTAGGAGATATGGCTACAACTTTGATGAAGGGCACAAAAGTAAATTCGGACATTTGGTGGGTGAAAAAAATGGGTGGCGACTGCATCGTCTGAAAGCGACGGTGTTTTTTGGCTGGCGGGCGCTGCGGCGCCATCTCGAGCCTTGTGCAGTCCTACAGACGGAAATTCCTATGTTCCTCTACCTATTTCTTGAACTTTTAAGGGACTATAAATACATATATGAGAGGCTTGATCTAGGGCATGAAGGAAAGACTGGGAATATACCCAAGAACACAAGAAATACATCAACTTCATCAAGGAAGAACCAAGGGAAGAATCGGGTCGAATCGAAGCTTGAGGATTGAAGATCAATCGAGAGATTATCCATTTCCCTAAGTTTTCTCATTCTTTGTGCTTTAATCTTTCATTTTAGCTTGTCATGAATATGAACAATTTGTCTATGGGTTGTTTATTTGTAATGAGTAGCTAAACTTCTTGTGATTTCCGGGTTTTGGAAGTAGATTAATTGAACTCTTGTTGAATGTTTTAATCTTAATTGAAGTTATTGTCTTGAAGCCTATTTGAGTACTTTGTTCTTATTCTTGTTTTTATCATTTGGCCAATGATTTAGCATGTTTGATATATTGATTCATAATTCGAGAGATGAGTTTCAATATTAGATCTTGAGTACTTGACATGAATATTTGCATAATCGAGAGGTTTGTGAATATTTGTGAGGATATATGATCTTTTGTGCATCTGGGAGTTATGTATCTTATGTTGAGTAGAGATGCTAGCATAGATATTTCAATCTACACTTTATATACATCTCGAGAGGGAGGATAAAATATCGTTGTGATCGTCTTATAGGTGTAGTGATAATAACTTTGACTTTGATTAAATCGGACAACAAGAGGAATATTAATTGAAACCATAACCCGGGAATCCATTTCATTCCCTTGATAATTCCATTATTCTTAGTATCTTGTGTTTTTGTGGTTAATCTTGTCTTTACTTCTACTACAATTATCAAATTTCGATCGTCTAAATAAAAATAAGACTATCTTAGTTCAATACTTAGCGCATAAATTTATTAGTCTCCGTGGATACGACCTTGCTTACCCTATTCTATAAACTACACCGTACACTTGCGGTGAAGCTAAAAATAAGGCGAACATCGAACTTAGCTCATTCGGCAAGGATAATATTGTAACGACCCGGTTTTCAAAAATACAAATAATTAAATAAAAGAGAGCTATAAAAAAACAACTTCTATAAAACATAGTCTACAATTAAAAACAATTGCATCTAAATAAATAAAAATACTTTATATCCAGAAATATTTGTCCACTAAAAATAAAACACCTTGCAATCACAATAGTTCAAAATCATCAATAAAATAGAGTTTTCCTAAAATTTTTAAATTAAATAAAAATCGTTGACTTCACATCCACCGCCTCTAATACTTGCTCGGGTTCCTCGACCTGAAAGATGTTAATAAATATGGGGTGAGCTTTTCAACTAGCTCAATGGGGACACGTTTGTCAAAATTAAATATAACACATAAGCATAATCGTAAATATTCAACATGATCCTCTATAATATTTTCTCTGATTGGCCAGTTAATAAATTTAGCACGACAGGCTTAACCCGAAGATCAACTTCGATCCCAGACCTATTTACAGTCCCTGACTAGTTCCTCTGATTGACCAGTTAATAAATTTAGCATTTGCGGGCTACCCCGAGGATACTTTTGATCCCGGACCTATTTACGACCCCTAGCTAACATGAATTCCTCTTTCCACATTGCACATAAACGAAAATACATATTCGAAATATTTAATAATGACAAACAATACTTGAATACAAATATCCCCACCTATAATAGTTGTCTTGATGCAGATAATGAGAGGTTGACAGTTGATATGTCATAAATTATATATCTCAAAATTTTCTTCGTCTCCCATTATGAAAATAGAATAAGAATCTTAGAATCCACACTCTAATATTTATAGTTGAATTAGCGTAAAAGATAAAATTTAGAACCCTCACTTATTTTTTCTGCCACCATATGAGTGATATAAGAATGTAGACATATATATATCTTAGATAATTAGTGTTAAAGTGTAATTAATGTAAGTAATTAAGTTATAATTAATGTAGGTATTAATTATGGTATATTTTAATTAAATTCAATTTACGTAGGTTTTAATTATAATGTACTAGTACTGCCATGCGTTTTATCAGATTTGTTTTAAACAAATAATAAAAACAAATAATCGTTGATTAAGAAATTGAGTGGAAAATCAAATCATATCAAAATTTATTATTATGCACATATATACACATATATATTTATTATTTATACTAAATTATTATTAATAATGTCATTATAAATTGGTGGTTATTACAAATTAAAAATTATAACCCTTCACCTTTCATCTTCTTTTCATTTTTCATTAAGTTTGAGCCCTTCTAAATTTATAACTGAAATTTCATTACAAATGTCTTTCCATCTACTATCATTAAGCTAGGAACTTTTCAAATCCATAACTGAAATTTCATTAAAAATGACTAATTAAATATAATATATTCTTATTTTTAACTTAAAAATCTGATTAGATAAAATTTAATGTTAGAAACCCTAATTGAAATTTCTGCACCAAAGTATGAAATTAGGGTGTATTGAAAGAATTTGTATTTATAGGATGATTTTATGGAGTTTGAAGATAAGTAGGGTTTGTTAATGATAAGATAAAATCTGATTTTGCTTTTTTTTTAAATATAATACGAGTGAAATCCTATCTTAATATGGTTTAATAAAAATCTGGATTGTAAAAGGATAATGACTGACTTATAAATATTAATATCTGATAAATAAAATTATAATTTTTATAAGAATAATTAAAAAATACGGGATATTACAAATATTAATGTGTTATCTTGAATAAAATGGAAGTACTAATTCATTCTATAAGCAAAATGATTAGTAATTTTATGTTTAGGATGTATATATTGAAAAATCAGACCTTAGAAAATATAGTCATTTACGTAGTGAATTTTCTTTTTCTACAAAAATTGCAGCCCGTGCAAGGCAGGTATGGATTCTGCTTAAATAATAAATATTACCTTCCAAGTGGGCCAAGCCAAGGTATCCATGAAATGCTTTTAAAAGATGACTTTGTAACCAATTTCAGAAAACCTTCCATATTCGACATTAACATATGAGGTTCTTGACATTGATTAGCTCTTGACATTGGTAAATACCTTATATTTATGACCTAATTTGTTAATTTGTTCGAATAACTCCAAGAAGAATTGAAAAACTAGCCAATATTCTATTTTTGAGTCTTCAATACAATACACAAAGTAAACAAATATACTGCTATATAGTTGATAGTCACAAATACTGAAGTTTTGGGCGATTACAAAAAAACTCAAAAAGTTCCAAAATTTCATAAACCCCACTTGATGTTTGATTATGTCTTGTATTTTACACTAGAAAATTCCAGTTTATTGACATAATTTACCCAAAGAAATGATTTTGTCACTAAATATTACAATTATCTACAGAATACCTACAGAATAAAAAAATATCATTTTTTCCCAAAATTATACCGACAAATTACAGACAAATTTTCCAATTACCGACATATTTTCTATAGGTATTTACCAACAATTTTAGATGTAGGTATATATTTTACCTACAAATGATTTTGCGCCGCAATGATTTTACCTACAAATTACAATTTTCTTAATACTTACCTACATTACTCCAAACGTTAGTTTGACTTGACAGTTCTTGATGTTATTATTTTACGATTACATTGCTCAACTTTTCTAAATACAAATAGACTCAACTTTTCATTTGGCTATTTGTAATAAATTAGAAAAATTGAGGGATGTAATTATAAAATATAAGACGAAAAATTGGTGCTATATGTTTGTAATATTTAGAAAAGTTGAGAGATGTAATTGTAAAATATTTGATTAAGTCAGCAAATTCCATCAGCTCAACTAACAATTGGGTTACAAATGTAAGATGAAATAAAACCTCAAAGAAATTTCTACAATTTTGAAATTTATCTGGGTTTGTTTTGAGTAAGGTTTGTAATTATCCCTATTTGTTTGTTTTATTTATTTATATTTTGAGTAGAAATCTTGAGAGGGGTTGAAGATGAGAATCGACCCAAACACATGTCTGAATTTTACAAACAATTTATCACTAGGCTATCAAACAATTTCAATTATCTATATTTGTCATTAAAACATTCAATAAACAACACACATGCAAATTAGAGAATCTAAACGGGTTTTTTTGTACATAAAAAGTGTTCCTAGCAACTCCCCAATCGATGGACCACTTTAGCAACTTTAATATTAGTGGGCATGTGGTACACAACAATTAATTACATGACAAAATATATTTCACGTGACAGATTCCACCCACGGGGAGAGCACAACAGTACAGTAAGCCTCCGTTTACTCCCCACACGCCCTCATTTACCAAACACGATTTTCCATCCAATTGTAAAACTGTATTCCTTTTAACTGTACGCAACCCACACGCCACTACCCAAATCTCCTCTCTGTAAAGACGGATCCCTTGATGAGTTGTACAACAGATATGGACAACTGCACACACACACACACACACACACTCAGTGTGTGTTTTGCCACTCTGCAGAAAAGGGAGATTGGACCATTTTCGGCATTTGTTCATTTTCATTTGGCCCTTTTCTTGATTTCCTTATTTGCGTGGGGAAAATTCTACATATGGTTGTAAATATGAGATCAACCCAAAAGATTTACTTGTGCTTACACATATATGAAGAATTAATGAAATATCTGCACTTTTCACATTCACATTGGATTAGAATTTAGATATGGGGTGGGGTCCGGGTGGGATTGGGGGCTCCAGCCCCCCTTCTTCTTTATGAGGTAAGAGCATAATGCTGAATTTATACTCTATCTGTTATATAGAAAATATTTATTCAGAATATAGAAATGATTATAAAATGAAGACATGCATGATGACATTCTTACCTGCAGAAAAATTGACGCAAGTCTCTATAATGACCACATTAAATAATATTCAAACTGCAGTCTCTGTTTAGATTCTGGTCCCATTTTTGTGTAATTTTTTATTAATTATTTTGTAGAAATAAAATAAATCACAGATAAGGATAGTGATGTCTCCTAGACTTCTTAAGAATCTGGTTGATGTGTGACTGGTTTTATTTTTATATTTATTTTTCTTGTCACTTTTGTGTGTATATAAATAATAATACTGGGGCAAGAATACAGAGTCACAAGAGGAGTAGCCCGGTAGTACCCAGTGACTAAAGCTTAGATTCCATTTCACTATTTCACCAACCTTCAACTGCCCACGTGCTTTCTTCACATTTGATCCAATTTTGGATATATATACAGCATTATAGTATGCAACTGTTCCCCCCTGCTCTATTAATATCTTTGTCTTTTGTACTTTAATCCACTTGCTTAATGGAATTTTAGTTGTTGCGGTTCTTTTTTTCCGTTTGTTGTGTATTTTAGTATTGGGACTGTTTCTTGTGCAAGAATATTAAGTTAAAATCATGTGTCCATTTCTTGTTAAATTTTCAGGTCTCTGATAAGGTGCAGAAAAATTGGGTTGAGCTGCTTTTTATATTTTCTTGATTTCGGATTCTGGATTATTTGTTGATGGATGTCAATCTGAAGTTGTTAAATGTGGGTTTTTGCCTGCTGTTTCTGATATGGATATTGTGGGATTTCTTGAAGAAAAGAAGAGATAATGGTGATGATAACCAGTTGTTGTTGCAAAGAGAAAGATCATCCCTTTTCACCAAAATAATTGTTTTATTGAATTTTGTAATCTGCATTTCTTATTTGGGATTCTGTCTTCATGAGTTTTGGGTATTCGGGACGGGGTCGACTGAGGCTGTTTACTCAACCATGGCTTGGTGTTGTGCATGTGTGGTTGCAGTTTATTCAGTAGGCAGAGTGCCCAAAAGGTGGCCAATAATTCTCATTGTGTGGTGGGGTTTTTCGAGCACTTGTGGCTCGGTTGTAGTCGTATTTGATCTCCTCCATCGTTTTGAATTCGTAAAAATTCCCAAGTTTCTTCCAAAACCTAACATAGTTGATTTTGCATCTCTTCCGTTGTGTCTGCTTCTGTGCTTCAATGCTGTACGTAAAAATACTGATACTGCTGAGATAATGAGTGATACTACAAAACCATTACTTGATAATCAGTTAGATAAAAATAGTGATCCATTTTCGAGTGCTGGAATTTGGAGCCATCTGACATTTAGGTGGCTTAATCCTCTGTTTGAAAAGGGTCACCATGACAAACTTCAACCGGAAGACGTACCGCCAATTCCTCGATCGGAAACTGCTGATGAAGCTTCTTCGTTGCTTGAAGAGTCTCTTAGAAAGCAGAAAGCACAGATTACCTCCCTGCCGAAAGCCATACTCAACGCAATCGGGACACCCTTGGCCATAAATGCAGTTTTTGCAGGTACTTGCTACTTTTTAAGCCTTCAAAACAAGTTAAACTTTATATCGAAGCGTTGGTTGTATGCTCTCGGAGTGATGATTTGAGTGAATAGGGAAAAATTTATGCCATTTACTAATAACCTACTACATGTGGGCAATATGAAACAGCAATATTTGGAGTTTTTAAGATAAACTGAATTAGTAGTAAAGATATCAACACCAAATTTATGTGTATTATGATTGTCATAATTGATGCCTACCCTTAAATCAAAGGGAGGCATACCCCTCGAATCAACTATATATTGAGTATACATTGTTCATTGCAACGTAATGTTAGGGATAATTACAAAAAAAGCCTGAGGTTTGAGCTAATTACTAATAAACCCAGAGTTTATTGAAATTGCAAAAAAAAAAAAAAAACCTTGAGTTTTGCCTCTGTCTTACATTTTCTCCTTCATAAGCAAACAAATTTAAAAATTCCTCTAACATTTATAAAAATATTACAGTTACCCTTAAATTTTAAGACAAAATCAAACCTGAGTTTTTTTCTTTTTTTTTTTTTTTATAATTTTGAAACATCGCTGTTTTTTTTAATTAGTCCAAACCGCAGGGGTGTTTTTGTAATTATTCCATAATGTTATGCTATACATGCAATGGAACAACACAAAACCTTTGTACTAGGTGTAAAAGAAAATGATTTGCCATACTTCGAATTCTGAATTTGTGTTGTTTCTGTGATGTTTCCAGGAGTCAATACAATTGCTTCCTATGTTGGTCCACTGCTAATTACGAGCTTCGTGAACTTCTTATCATCAAAAGACGAAAACATAAAATGGCACCATGGAATGATTCTCGCATTGATCTTCTTTGCTGCCAAGACTGTGGAGTCACTATCCCAGAGGCAGTGGTATTTTGGTGCCCACCGTATTGGAATCAGGGTCAGAGCAGCTTTGATGGCGTTGATATACAAAAAATCTCTGTCCATTAAGTATGGTGGCACGAGTAGCGGTAAAATCATCAATTACATAAATGTAGATGTTGAGAGAATCGGAGACTTTTGTTGGTATTTCCATGGTATTTGGTTGCTTCCAGTTCAGGTCATTTTTGCCCTCGTCATATTATACAAGAATTTAGGAGCTGCTCCATCTGTTGCTGCATTTTTTACCACGATATTCGTGATGATAAGCAACACCCCACTTGCCAATATGCAAGAAAAATTCCACACCAAGATAATGGAAGCTAAAGATTCGCGGATAAAAGCTACTTCTGAGACTTTAAAGAGTATGCGAGTCTTGAAGCTGCATTCATGGGAATCGACATTTATGAAAAAACTGCTTCAGCTTAGGGAAACCGAAAGAGGCCGGCTCAAAAAATACCTCTACACTAGCTCGGCCGTGGCTTTCCTCTTTTGGGCTTCACCGACGTTAGTTTCGGTCGTCACTTTTGGCGTTTGCGTCGTTTTGGGAACACCGTTAACGTCGGGAACGGTTCTCTCGGCTTTAGCCACTTTCCGAATCCTTCAAGAACCTATCTACAATCTGCCGGAGCTTATTTCTATGATTGCTCAGACTAAAGTCTCGATCGATCGAGTTCAAAATTTTGTCATGGAAGAAGATCAGAAGAGATTGTTACACTATCATAATCCGAGTACATCAGGTGTCGCCATTGAGGTTGAACCCGGAGAATTCGCATGGCAGAATAGAGATGCAAAGAGACCAACCATTAAGATCACGGAGAAGCTCAAAATCACGAAAGGGAGCAAGGTGGCTGTTTGTGGTTCTGTTGGCTCGGGTAAAACGAGTTTGCTCTGCAGTATACTTGGTGAGATTCCGAGAATATCCGGGCCGAGTATCAAAACTTACGGGTCGAAAGCTTTTGTGCCGCAAAGTGCTTGGATACAAACAGGCACCATTAGGGATAATGTGTTGTTTGGTAAGGAAATGAATAGAGATTTTTACGAGAGTGTGGTGGAAGCATGCGCACTGAACCATGATATTGAGATGTGGGCTGATGGAGATTTATGTGTGGTCGGCGAAAGGGGGTTGAATTTGAGTGGCGGACAGAAACAAAGAATTCAAATGGCAAGGGCACTTTACAGCAACTCTGAGATATATTTGCTGGATGATCCTTTCAGCGCTGTTGATGCACATACTGGGGCTCATATGTTCAAGGCAAGCAATTTTTTTACTTTTTCTCTTGCTTCCATGTGAATAACTAATTAAATTCGTTTTTCGACTGTTGCATTATTATGCAGAAATGTCTAATGCAACTCTTGCATAAGAAGACTGTTGTCTATGTTACACATCAGTTGGAGTTTTTAGATTCTTCTGACCTCGTGTTGGTAAGTTTTACCGATCCCACTCCATAGCATATTTTGTAGGGATAACTACAAAAGGCCCCCTAAGTTTGGGCTAATTACAAAAAGAACAAGTGGTTTTTGAAAATTACAAAAAAAAAAAAAAAAAAACTTTTGATGTTTGATTGTCTTAAATTTAAGGGGATAAATGTAATATTTTGAGACATGTAAAGGGAGCTTTTGAAATGTTTTTGCATATGAAGGGGGAAATATAAGACGAATCAAATCTAAAGGTTTTTTTTTTTTTTTTGTAATTTCTGAAAATCTATGGGTTTCTTTTTTGTAATTAGCCCGAAACTTAGGTTTTCTTTAATTATCCCTATTTTGTAACTAGAGATTGTTATTCTTACCATAGATGCATGTTTCGTTTAGGTTATGAAAGACGGCAGAATTGTTGAGGTGGGGAAATATCAAGATTTAATTTCGAATCCTAATGGCGAGCTCATAAGACAAATGGAGGCTCACAGCAAATCATTAAACCAAGTGAACCCTCGAAAGTGTATCACCTCACCAAAGAGCTACCACCAGGCTAAACAAATAGAAGTAAATCAAGTAAAATTTGTCGACCTTAGCCGAAGTAGCAGGGTTCCAGAGCGAAGTCTGCACGAAGAAACGGAAAGTGGCAGAGTAAAATGGCACGTGTACGTTCGTCACACCTCTGCGTACAGAGGAGCTCTTGTTCCGATTATCCTATTGTGTCAGATACTCTTCCAGATGTTGCAGATGGCCAGCAATTACTGGATTGCGTGGGGATCAGAAAAAGACGACAGAGTTACAAAAGAGCACTTGATTGAGATATTTGCTTTGCTCTCTGGTGGAAGCTC
Organism: Rehmannia glutinosa; assembly: GCA_016081115.2. Lineage (NCBI taxonomy): Eukaryota > Viridiplantae > Streptophyta > Magnoliopsida > Lamiales > Orobanchaceae > Rehmannia > Rehmannia glutinosa. The sequence goes on from CM071926.1 coordinate 38,175,082, forward strand.
AATCTTTATTTTGGGAAGAGCAATTCTGTTGTCAACCATTGCTATTGAGACTGCTCAGCGTCTCTTTCTTGGAATGATCACGTCTGTTTTCCGAGCGCCTTTGTCATTCTTTGATTCGACGCCTTCGAGTAGAATTCTTAATCGGGTTAGTAGATCATGCAGTAATTTTCTATACGCTTATATCGTTTAATATTTAGGGTAAATTGCAAAAACTATCCTGAGGTTTAGCCTAATTACAAAAAAAAAGTCCAGATATTTTTAAAATTACAAATAACCCCCTTAAGGTATTATAAACACCTTCTTGAAGTGTAATCTATAAAATAGTGAATAACATCAAAGGGTATTTTGTAATTTTGAAAGGCAACTGTAGTGTTTTTGTAATTAGACTAAACCTCGAGAGTATTTTTTGTAATTAATTAATCCTATAAAATGAAGGTATCTAAAACTTTCTGTTTTTTGGGGTGACCAGTCTTCCACAGATCAAAGCATAGTGGACACAGATATTCCATACAGGTTAGCTGGACTAGCGTTTGCGCTTATTCAGCTATTAAGCATCGTTGTGCTTATGTCCCAAGTTGCCTGGCAGATCTTCTTCCTCTTCCTTATCGTCTTCGCCATTTCTATATGGTATCAGGCAAGAACAGATTTCCATATTAAGTTTTTATATCGCTAAACTGATTTTTTATCTGCTATTGACTATGCAATCACATCAACAAACGATCTTACAGATGCAGGAGTTAGAAATTTTCTGTAAACATTTGCGAGTTTTTGTGTCAATTATTAATTATTTATTTAATGCAGGCATACTATATCACCACGGCAAGAGAATTAGCTAGAATGGTTCCAATTCAGCAAGCTCCAATTCTCCATCATTTTTCAGAATCGATTGCTGGAGCACCAATAATACGGAGCTTCAATCAGGAAGAACGCTTTTGGAAGTTGAATGTAAATCTCATTGATGAGTACTCTCGGGTTGCCTTTTACAACTCCGGCACAATGGAATGGCTCTGTGTTCGGATCAACTTTCTCTTCAACCTTGTCTTCTTCCTCCTCCTCGTCATCTTGGTTAGCCTTCCAAGGTCAGCCATTGACCCCAGTAAGCACCTCCTCATCCTCTATTATCATAGTACCTACACACTCAAGTACACGTTTTAATTGGCCACAGAGAGAGAGAACAAAAATTATCACTGAAATGTCCAATGGTTTTATCAGAAATTAATTGAACTAGGGATATTTACAAATACTACCCCTAAGGTTTAGCCTAATTACAAATAACTCCAGTTATCTTGTAAAATACAAATACCTCTTAAGTATTACAAAAACCCTACTGAACAAATTCCTCCCTCTTGAGGGTGCAATTTAAAAGAGGAACAAGTGTCAAGGGGATTTTGTAATTTTGAAAGATAACTATGTAAATAGACTTAACCTCGGGGTAGTTTTTGTAATTAACCATTGAACTTATATATAGCTTCGTCTAGGTTATCCCGTAGATGTGGAAATTCTCAAACGAACAACCATATGTTCTTGGTTTAAGACAAGCATGAAAATATATTAGAGTTGTATGAAGCAATACCACTGTTATGTTACCATAATCACTATATTTTTGTTCTTACACATCATTAAATGAGCAAATACTGTAAATGGTTAATAAATTATGTTACCATTTTTACCTTTACTCAACAGCCACTACATTTAGACTGATACAGTGTGTGCTCGGTTGCAGGCTTGGCTGGACTAGCCGCTACTTATGGGTTGAACTTAAATGTACTCCAAGCATGGGTTATATGGAACCTCTGCAACGTAGAAAACAAAATGATCTCTGTGGAGAGAATTCTTCAGTTCACCGGCATACCAAGTGAAGCTCCACTGATTATTGAAGATTGCAGACCAGAGCCAGAATGGCCACTCAATGGAAGAATCGAAGTTGAAAATATCCACGTGCAGTACAACCCTGCTCTTCCTACAGTTCTCAAAGGAATCACGTGCACCTTTCCGGCTAAAAAGAAAATTGGTGTCGTGGGAAGAACTGGAAGTGGCAAGTCTACACTAATCCAAGCTCTCTTCAGAGTAGTCGAGCCTTCCGAAGGGCGTATTATGATTGATGGAATAGACATATCAAAGATAGGTCTACAAGATTTAAGGTCTAGGTTAAGTATAATCCCACAAGATCCTGTTCTGTTTCAAGGAACCTTGAGGACAAATCTTGATCCTCTGCAAGAGCACTCTGATCAGGAGATATGGGAGGTAAGGGATTAAAAATTTAGAGTTAATTACAAAAATACCCTTCAGTTCCATCTAATTACAGAAAAAACCTAACTATCTTTCAGAATTACAAATACCCTATTGGCATTGTGAGGAAAATACAAACATAAGGGGGTATTAGTAATTTTGAAAGATAACTGGAGTTTTATGTAACTAGGCTAAACTTGCGGATAATTTTTGTAATTGTCCCAAAAATGTATTTACAACATTAAATATTTCAGTACATTCTTATTTTCCTTGCAATACTCCAATGTGGCAGGTTTTACACAAATGTCATTTCGCAGAAAACGTGAAGCAAGACGAAAGACTTCTGGATGGACCAGGTCTTATTTAGTTCTAACAATTTCTTGAAAATGATTAATGTCTTAAACTACTAGCTATTTATGTTCTGAAACTTGGGAAAAATGGTGCAGTTGCGAAGATGGAGAAAATTGGAGCCTGGGACAAAGGCAGCTTGTATGTCTAGCTAGAGTGCTGTTACAAAGGAGAAGAATACTGGTCCTAGATGAGGCAACAGCTTCAGTAGATACAGCAACGGACAACTTGATCCAAAAGACGATAAGAGAAGAAACGAATGGATGCACCGTCATAACGGTAGCCCATCGAATACCTACAGTAGTTGACAATGACCTAGTTCTGGTTCTTGGTGAAGGTAAGAAAGAACATGATCCAAATCTATATCTATGTCTATACATTTTTATCCATATCCATACTATTATAAAAGCATCCAATCTTAATCTGATTCTCCTATAATAAAAGACATAATGACCCTTCATTTAAGGGTTAGTTACAAAAACTACCCATGGCGTTTAGCCTACTTACAAAAAAATTATTTTTTCAAAATTACAAATACCTCCTCCCTCTTGAGGGTTCGATTTGAAAAAGAGATCAAGGGGTATTTGTAATGTTGAAAGATAGTTGGGTTTTTCTGTAATTAGGCTGAACCTCAAGGGTATTTTTTTTATGGCGATTATCTACCCCCTCAACTGAGCTCCTGGTTCAGTCTGTAATTTGTTGGTTTTTGCCGTCTTATTTGATGCAGGGAAGATCATAGAGTACGACTCCCCTGCTCGGTTGCTTGGAGATAGTAATTCAGCATTCTCAAGTTTGGTGATGGAATTTTGAGAAGATCATCATCTACCAAGGACAGCTATGAATGAGAATGCAAATTTTGTCTGTCACACAACATTTCAGCAATGTGGAAATTGCTTGTGACTGCAATGAGAAACAGAGCAGAGGTGAAGATAGCTCAACAATGTTCAAAATGTGGTTATATTTGTAGTTGTGTACATATTCTTACTACAAAAAGAAAAAGCTAAATCATAAGCAATTAGCTAACGCGAATTACTTAGGAAGGATACCATTAGTGTCATTCTTGATTTACAAATTTTGCAATTAGGCATCAGTTAACAATGTAAATATAGACTAGTACGTGTCTCATTATAGATGTAATCCACTTGCACCTCGAATTTTCGATATTGAATTACACTTTTTTTCTCTTATACTTATGTTTTCAATGAGAAAAAACATGTTACTATTCATGACAACAAAAATGTCCTTGTACATATCTCTACCTTTATTGTAGGGATAATTACAAAAACTATTCTTGATGTTTAGCCTAATTACAAATAAAAACAAATTATTTTTTAAAATTACAAATACCCTTTTATGTGTTACAACAACTCCTTGACATTTTTTTAACAAAAATACCACCCTATTGAGGGTGCAGTTTGTAAAAAAAAATAAATTTCTAAGTACTCATTTGGCATTTTTGATGGACTAGTAAAGTGCGCGTGCGTTGCACGTGTACCATATAACTTTACTAATGTAATTAAAAATAAATTATTGATACATTTTAAAGAATTGAAATTTATTACACATCGTTTATTTTACTAATATCATTGAAAATAAATTAGTGGCATAAGTTTAATGAATGTAGTTTATTACAAATATCGTTCATACTGCAATATAGTTAGATTTCAAAGAGTAATTTGCAGCATTAGATTTGAAGAGAAATTTGTAACATTAAAAAACATAGAATACATAATTGAGTCAGAAGCCCATACCAAAATCCCATCACATGCACATAGAACTGGGAAAATTGGCATGGGCCAATGGGTCAGCCCGCATATAAGGTTGAACTGGACTTTATTTTTTTAGAGTCCAGAAAAGTATTGGTCCTACTTTGGCTCGAACACCAATGGCGCAAAGAAGTCACAATTTTGAATTTTATCATTTGGTTTGATGGGCTCGTGTTGGGTCAGCCTGACCCAACCCCTTTTCCAGCCTTACATGCACATCACTGAAATTTAAATTGGCACTTTAAGGATCCAATATACATACCATATGACGGGATACCATTTGAATTTTTAGTCAAAGTGAATCAAAGGAGGCAAATGGAATAACCAATAGACTTTAGAATGTAAAATGTCCCAAGAAAAAGTTCATGAGGTAATATCGAATAGTTTGAAAATATTTTCCTCTATACCATTTTATATCTCTTTCTCCATTTGCATATGTAATTCACATAAAACAAACATATAGATTGCTCTATTATTTGAAGTAATTTATTCTATCGAAGATAAGGAAAAAAGATAAAGAACTTACAAATTAGTGCAACACGTGAAAAGTAGTCATTTAAATTGCTTAATTCTTATTAAAACAAAACATATATCCTATTAGCCATGCCCATTCCTGTCAAAGCTACCGACTATTCAAACATAAACACATCACCCTAATAAAATATACGACTTTTTGGTAAAGAGAAAATACTCTAAAAATTGGAAACTCCTTGTACTTGAAATAAGTAGACAATGTTCCCAAGTTGTTCAAACAGTTGTTACTCGCATTATGATGTAACAAGTCTTTCGACATAATTTAACTGCAAGGTTTTCAAGATATCTTGTTTTATAAAATTATGTTATTTATACCTTATAGATTCATATTACTTTCAAGATGTATAAAAGGGAAGAAAAAATTAATATGACTAAAGCAACAACAATTACTTTCTTTAAAGATGTATTCAACAGACGTAATTCATCCACGCTTTTCGGCCAGAAGATGGTGGTTGTGGTAATTCATTCTCTCAAAAACACCATCAAAGGCCTCTCCTCTTTGAACCCATCTCTTCTGCAACTCTCTTTCAACTAAGAACCCTTGAAATCTGAGTCGTCATATTGAATAAGTACAGATTCTTTGCCTCCTCGTGTCTCCTTTCTCCGTCAGTCTCCTCGTAATCTCCTTTTAAAACCATCTGAATGCCCTTAAAACATATCATAATTTGTGAATTACATTGCCATTTAAATTAGAGGTATTTCAGTCCAATCAAAAGTTTGCATAAACATTCATACTTTTGTAATAGGAATAGAATAGTCTTTGGTATTTATAATATCTTCAAATACTGGGTTTCTTAACAAATTAAAATGCACTCATAGTTTATAAAACACAACAAACAGTTAAATTAGATGTGTAGTTTTTTAATAGGTAATACATGAACTTCACATGTTGGTAAATGCAAGTAGGTAGATGGTGCAAATTGCCAAATTCTCTCAAATAGAAGGCAGAGGCGAAGAAGATTAACTTTTAACAAATCAAGATGTCGAGAGCCAAATCAAATCCCAATTCTAATTTCAAATAGTAGAACTCCAAATAGTAATATTTCAACAAATTAAATGGACATTACTGTATGAATTTATGTAAGACTAAATGGCTAAGGAGAATTCAGTTTAGGAGAAATTATCACCCAAAAATAAGGCAAGGATACCATTCTTTAAGGAAAAATAAACAAACGATGGGCTGCGCAAACAAGAAATGTCTTTTATGATTTAGAGTTTCCTTATTTTTTCTTGATTTTATTCAATATGTGTAATTGTTATTTGTCATATGGTGTACTGTGCATTAGTCACACGCAGAAATAATGTCTATTTCATTATTAACAGGATATTTATATGTAAAGGAATCTATTAATACACAGAAGCAATTGACGGGTTTTGACACACAGGGGTGTTAAATTCAAAATAGCCACTATCTCTATAATTTTTGAGGAACACTAGCAGCTAACCGATCAATTGTCATATCTATAAGCTCATAAAAAGTACATGTCAATCCAGCCAAGCCAGGTCACACCCTTTTATACAAGATAATACTCCAAAAATACCATTTGTGAACCAAAATTTGCAACCAATATACTACAATAAATGGAATATTTTTCTGCATTTCAAAATCAACAAACAGATGAAAGATACCCTTCAGTAAGATTATAAGGGATAGTTTCCTCCTCAAGGGCATCCAGACGGGTATAGATTTAAAAACCAGAACTTTCCCTTAATAAGTACACGGGAAGATTATAACAATCAACAAGACTATAATAAGAGACATGGTTCAGACATCTACCTAAAATGAGGCACCTTGGTTGTATTTTATATGAACTCTGTTCATTAACAGGCATAAAACCTTTATTTCCCATGGGAAAGAAAACTACAGAGAAAGTTGTGCCCCATCATATAAAGAAGGAACATGATGAACATTTTAACCCATTATGATTTCACACCAGACTAAAGATTAGCAAGATGAATATAAAAACTTCTAAGAAAACTTTCTTGATGTCAGGTGTCCAAGAACAACTATTTTGAATTCTTATAATACTGTGCAGCTTTTGATTAATGGCATGGAGAAGTAATTCTTTACATTCAGAAACATTACTTGCAGTCTCTTTTTCCTTCTGCATTTCGATACCGAGGATGCGTTTCTTTTCCGTTCATTAGTTTAAATTAAAAATCTATTTAATTGTCAAATTTGTCTTAGGCAAACCATTCACCAAAACTCCCATCAGTGAGCGGAGTAGTCAAGACAGACAGTCAGTGTGTAGGATAAGATTTAAATATCTCTATTCACCAAACCAATTTCTCTATTTCAAAAATACGACAAAACTACTACCAAAATAAGCAAAAATTTGAAAGGTAATTTTTTTGTTTTGTTTTAACAAAGAAGGGATATTTTGGAAATTCCAGTTCACTCAAGGCAATACAAGCAGAGTGTGTGTAATGGGCTGGTAAGCCATCCTATTTTGGTCTATGCATCTGTTATATCTCGTAGCAAACATTCAAGAATACACAAGGAGAGGGTCAACGAAAACATAAAAACATAGAGATCAAGAAATCTTTGTACATTCATATTCCTAATTTCGTTGGTTAAATCGGAAATGGTAATTCTGCTGTGCTATCCAAGTATCCAGAATGATGGTCAATCTCATTCAATATAGTCGTCGTCGTCATCATCATCATCATCAACCGCACCTTATCCCACTATGTGGGGTCGGTGGCGTGAAGTTTATAGTGTCATTGTCTAAAATTAGTTGACACTATAAATCCACACAAAAAAGCAAAGTGTCAAAGTTTTACGCTGGATGCCCTTCAATATAGTGGATCCTAAAAATCACTTGGCCAAAAACTCAGATGCTTCTCAAAGGTAGCATGGATTTGCTTTGCTCATTCACAAATCAATAGATATTTGCTTATGGGTTGGGATTAAATGACCCAGCCCTTACACAGGCATTTTTAATTGAAATAACAAAAGTTATCATGTGCAGAGAAGAAATGTTCAAGACATCACAGACTGCACAGGAAAGAAGTCATTAATGGGATAGCTATGAGACAAGTATTTAGATTTGCGGATGTAGCCGTGGTGCTGATCAAACAATTTGACTCCATTGTTTACGTGAACATGCAAGGTGTTTCAAAATTTAAAAATTTCTAATTTTTTTCTTGATTTTTTTCAATAAGTGTAATTGTTAATTTTCCTTATGATGTACTATGTTAGACACACGCAGGCATGATGTCTATTTTATTATTAAAATGATACTGATATGCAAAGGAATCTATGTAATTTACAAAAACATTTGGTAGATTTTTATGTTAAAGACAAAAGAACCACTATGTCTATAATATACGAAGAGATTCCAGGCAATAAATTAGAAGCAATTTGAGGAGGGGAAATGGGTTACGACCAGAGCGTGCCTGTTCTCCTATTGGCACCCGTTCACATTTTAGTCGATTTCTGCCGTTGAATCCCGTTAATTGCTTTGTTTTCCTAGTCTGATAAGTTCAGATTTCAAACTCCCTTTAGGTTGATTTCTGTTTCTGGACCCAGTCGATAGAATTATGATTTGTAATCCTTCCCGCGTTTTTTTTTTGTATGTGTTTGTGTGGAGATAAGCGCAGACATAATCGCATTCTTTCTGAAACTGTGAATTACAGAATTGCAATGGCAGGGAATAGATTTTCGGACAGGAATGATGTCGTTTGGAATGAAGAGGAAAACTTCCGAATCCATATCCATATTTTAATTTTTTTAAAAATCCTAACCCATAAATCCAGAAGAAACATAAAGAAACGTAAGCAGAATACAAAGGACAAGGGGATGACCGAATCTAAACTGTCATACCATTGTTTATGTCCCCTAAAATCTTCTTAACATTTATCATTTGGTCCAGTTCCGACATGTGAGCCTTCTGGTGATGGTGCACCGGCGGGGACCGCGGGAGGCTGGGTCAGACTAAGGGAACGAAAGGTGAAGAGGAACAAAAGAAACAACCTATCAAGAAAATTGAAAGTTGAGAGAACGGAAAGATGCAACCCCTTGACAAGCACATAAAAATTCATGTACAAGTTATTTACATTTTACCATTTAAACTTACTTGACTTATATTTTTACGTTTCGTCTCGATCTCAGACTTTGTTGTTCTTCGGTTTCATGGAATATTTGGAGCGGGTGGCCTTTTCGCTGCCAAAAGACACTTTCAGGGGTTAGTCGATGCTACCCACTTAGTAGTATCCAACCGAGCTTTATACCATCGATTAACACACACACCCATGGATGTGTGTGTGTATATCATAATACTCCCCACTCCCAATATTTACAAAATACCATAAATTAAAAAACTATGATATCATAATAAAAACAAAGATAAATACACCCCCTTTCTCTTTTTCCAAAAAACTGATTTTTCCAACGATTTTTCCTGAAAAAAAACCGTTTTTTTCAAAAAGCGCTGAAACAACTTTTTTCCCAAAAAACGTTGTTTCTCTTTTTCCTAAAAAACACTGGAAACAACTTTTTTCCCCAAAAGTGATTTTTTCCACTTTTTTTTCCGAAAAAAACTATTTATTTCAAAAAAGCGCGGAAACAACTTTTTTTCCGAAAAAAGCTGATTTTTTAAGTTAGGGTTTTATAGTTCAGAGGGTAAAATTGGAAATATAGGTGTTGTGTATTTAGTAATTAGATGGGTTTGTAAAATAGAGATGGGGTGTATGTAGAAATGTGGTGTATTAATCAAATATTGTGGTCAAATGAATAATGCCATCCTTTTTTTCTTCATAAAACCCGCCTTTTCGTAGGAGAGAGAGACACATTTTAGGATGCGGGGTTATTTTAGGTAATTCAATTTTTACATAATCATAGCGAGGTTAGAGTGTATAGAAATTTTTACTGTAATCATTAGCGAGTTTAGGAGTGTATAGATAG